>CM068368.1:783058057-783658057 GCA_034769895.1 Magicicada septendecula
ATTATCCAATTTTATTTATTTTTATCATCCTTGAAATACTATCATAGGGTAACATAAAATTCATTCAGGTTTCGTATAACTAACTGTAACTTAATTGTAATCAATACTAAGTACATTATAATTAATTGTACATTCACACACGTACGCACACCATATATGTGTACTGATTAGTTCATTGTTCTGACCTTGCCTTGATCATGATGAAGTCGATAAGTTTTACAAAAACCTTGGAAACAATTTTAAATTGCGTTTAGTTAATCGACTACCGCTGAGCCGATGATCGTTTGAGGGCTAAACGACTTTTTACCCCCAAACAGCTTTATCTTACAGTAATTCTATACGTTTATTTCGGCTTCCTGAGTTGTCACAAGTAATTCGAGTGTCGGCGGCTGTCAAGTGTGTCAATAAAGTCACTAAACCATTAAATTAAATATGGTGTAATAAAATGTTTTGATATTACACGGTTTAATATCGGCGGCGAAGGCGTGCACATGGGATTTGTGGCAGGATTATCGAGTCAAGCGGTGAGTGGCGAAAATCCACGCTTCGGCAAAGCTGCTACCTACGACGCAACACTTAGGTATATTTTTTGAGAATTCAAGAAGCCGTTACTGCAAGTTACATTGACATACAGGACTTAAATAAGTTGCTAATTTTAAAAATGATTACCGTTATGATTATGATGTACAGAACAATTAATCAAAACAGTTAACACAATAAAATAAAGGGGCTACAACAGCTGTGTCTTTATGTGGCGTGTGCTTCTAGTTCACAATCCTGTGAACAATTCGACGTTTATGACTAAGTAAATGCACATTTATCAAGGAACAAAAAATTATTGTTCTTTCCATATTTAGTTTGGGTGAGTCCTTTTGACCGTAGCGAACAATCACTGAGGATACTGAGGTTCTTTCACTGACGTTGACTACCCAAAAGAGTTGAATCATTAGAATAAAAAACTTCAAGAATTAAACCACGGACTTATAGCCCGAAGATTTAAATTTTAAGCAGGTAAGTTATTATTTGTCGAAATACAACAATTAATTATTTAATAATAACCATAATTATGGCTTTTATTTTATTTCGTATTTAGTTTGAAAGCTGCCTTATTTGAACCTTTCCGTACTTAAGGAAGGCAGTGTAAGCAGTACTACGCTTCAGCTGCCCAGGATGTTATACCAAGTAATAATTGCCACAATTGGCTCGTCGACCTGGATGAGGGTGTAAACGCCCCCTTGATTTTATGATCCGGGATTCTGGATAAGAGTAGGTTAGGTTAGGTTAGGTTTTCTCTTTTTTCGCTCCATACCTACTGGTCTACTAACCCTCTTAATGAGTTATTTGAATAATTAAGAGAGCCTCTGTCAATAAAATTTTTCAGATATCGGACACTCTGCTGGGCAGGTAATTTTGTCAGAGTGGAACAGCAGAGACACCCAAAGAGTGTGTCTACAAAATGCAAGGGCGTAAAATGATTGAAAGACCCCGCAAGAGATGGCAGAAGGATATTATTTTGGATACGTGACAATTCTAGGGATCCACTAGAGTACGACTATGTATAAATACAAATGTGGACGTTGACTGAAAGTGGTTAGTTTAGCACCAGATGCTATACATGGCGCACCACAACATAGAGATCGAGAAAGAAGTGCCACTACCCCTTTAGTGAAATTGTGTTTTTAAAGAGTTAACCTACTATCAGAATGAAACAATGAAAAGAAAATCAGTCGTATATGACTGGGAATTTAAGGATAAGCTCACCATTAAGTACTGTACTTACCCAAGACTGTTAATGTAACGAACGTATTTTACTATCATGTGCTTTAACTTTCAAGGTTGTTGTTACCTCGGTAAGGTCCTCATGTCGTGACGTATGTTGTAAGTGTCATGTTGTTCACGTTCTGTTGCAACGCTCTGTTCACGTGATGCTTTGCACAAAATTCTCGATTGAGATCTTGACAAAATAATGTTATGAAAGGAGATTATTAATCGACGATTTAAACAAAGCTATTAAATTACAATGGGAATGCAATAAACAGAAAAAAGCAATTTCACTGAATAACTGCCCGAAACTGACTAAAACAATTTAAAAATTCTCAATGTACTGTTGCGAACACCTGTAACACGCTAAATTAGCGGTCTGATAAACGACAGTGACTTTAATAAATAACGAGTATATTCATTATATTCGTTGTGCGTTTTACAAAAAACAAGTTAACGATCAACACGGTAATGATTCCGTTAACTATTATTCGCCGTGTTTTCTTTATCGCGGTTTGCTAAACATATTATTATATATTTACTACCATTACGGTAAATTACAATACTATCGTTATCATATATAAGAACTTTCTCTTTGTATAGGTATCGTTTAGTGTTTGGAAAGGTAGAACTTGTTAACACCGTGCAAAAAGAAGAAAAACTTAATGGATAGCACAGTCTGTAGGATTTTACAGTAAACTATCGTATTCGTATTTATAATATGACTTTTAAGAAACGATATATGTGCACGCGCGCTGCTGGCGTTTTGCCTTGCTTATCTTCATAACTAGTGACTAGATGTTCGCCTCGATTGTACGCGTATACAACAAATCGATTTAAAAAGTTTCCACACAGTAATTACAAAATTAAACTGCAAATAGTAAAAATAAGAAGAAAATAGATTTATAAAAGTCACGTTACAAGTAATTTACACAGAGTTGTATAACGTTTTTCTTTGAATGCAAGCGTTTGCACTGTAATAAAAACCACGATAATTATGATTAGTAGGTATCGAGAACGTGTGGTGCAACTAACTACAAGCGTCTCTTCAAGCTATGTTGTAAAATGTTTAACGATGAATTTGTGATGGTAAACAAAAACGTGTTTTGGGGGTGTACTTAATGGTTAGGGGTAGCGGTGGTGTCCGTCCTTACGCTCCCAGTCATATACTACTAACCTGGCTAGTATCGAATACTCTATCAATACGGCTTGAAAGAGAAATAAAACAACAGACAGCGAAGAGGCACGTGATAGAAGAAACTAAAGAGACTGACTTAAATGAGTGGAAGCAACTCCAGTCTGTAGCTCAATGGTAGTTAAGAAATAAATAAGAGCAGGTAGAGCTCAGAGGAATCTAAACCTCGTCCCTATGTACTTCTAAAGAAACTTCTAATTCTTAAAGCTCTACATGCTTTCTATATGTGTATAAATAAAATAACTGCGTGATTTTAATACAGTTTATAATCATCATCATCATCATCATCATCATCATCATCATCATCATCATCATCATCATCATCATGATCTTCACGGATTAAACCAAGGATAGGTTTGTTCCGGTCTCAAACAGACAAAGATTTGAGCTGGTCACTCCAGCGCTTCCTCGGAGGTCCCACACCTCTCCGTCCCCTCAGCTTATAGTTCCAAAATTGTTTGGGGATGCGGCAGTCATCCATTCGGCAGAGATGTTTCCACCAATTCAGCCGATATTGGGCGATCCTGTCGAGTATACTCATAATACTCAGTTCCTCCCGTATATCTGTGTTTTTTCTATGATCATGGAGAGTATACCCTGCCACGTGCCTGAGAAATCTCATTTCAGCCGCTTAAATGCGACTGGCCTGGCCTTTCGTTAAAGTTCTGTTCTTTTTGACATTATTTTCTGAATTTTATGGATATTTCAACTTTTTTTCTATTTGAATTGTAAACACCTTATTCACAATATAACGCATGCATTATAAGACGCACTGTAGCCCAGTTATTCAAAATTGCTAACTTGTTCCAGGACATATAGTTTATATATTACTATTAAAAATAACCAAAGATAAAAGGTATAGAGCAAATTAAAATTAAATTGAAATAAAGCAAAACAATAAACTAAGTGGTTGGCTGTACTCGTTGAAATGATAAGTGTCAATCTGATTCTGACAGATTGGGCTGATCTATCAATTTAGTTTTAATTGTTTTAATCAGTTTCAGGCAGTTATCCAGTAAATTTGCTTCTTTCGGTTTATTTCATTCCAATTGTAATGTAATGACTTTGTTTAACTGATCGATTAATAATCTCTTTTGACAACATTATTTTCTGAACTTTATGGATATTTCAACTTCTTTTCTGATCAGCAATTTGAGTTGTAAACATTTTAACAATTGGTTTGTGGTTTAGAATAGAGCCATTCTGCTTCTCGATGGCATTGAATAAAGACAACTTCAGTATATAAATAGTGTAACGACGATAGCATAACGATACTCACTGACAACTACGAGATAAACGAAGAGTGGTATTTAAACTTTTCTTAGTGTGTGAAAGAACTGAAAAAAGTGTTTATTACTTAGATAGTACAGCCACGTGTTTTAAATCGACTATACTATAAACTCCTGTTTGTCAAAATAATATTTGTTGTACAACTTCGTCCGATTTGTCTGAGTTATGGAAGGAATTTCCAGTGCAGTATACTCGTCAAGGTGAAAATCAATTCAACAAATTGCATGCTGTAGTATGTATGTAACTCAGCTCGTCCTAAGTTGTAAATTTGGAAGAGAGTTAAAACATGTATTGCGATAGGTCGCTTATCGCTTCATTTGTGCGGCTTAGTAAATAAGAAAGGCGATAAATTAAATAGCCAAGAAATACAGATAAATTTCACCAACTTGGTATTTAATTTTTTTTTAATTCAACAAATGTTATGTTTTTAATGTTTTATTCCAGTTAGAAGTAAGCCTACTTCTCAATTGGCTGGATTAGGTTTAAGAAATACCACATTTGTCACCATATTTTAGAAAATTGATTTTAACATATTTACAAATTTTAATACCTTGTGGTTATTATGATAGAATAGCGCCACGTTCTGGTCTATTATTAAATAATTGTATAGATATTGCTGGTGTAGTATTTGATACAGATTATTTAGGGAAATGTCGAGATCTTCTTCTTATTCAGGCTATGGTCTTATGATCCGTTACGCACTCCTTGGCCCGATCATCTTTTCTTTGGTCTTCAAATATTCCTCCGTCCTTTCGGATTATAAACCAAAATTTGTTTTGGTATCCTGTTTTTAAGCATCCTTTCAAAAATGGTCTGTCCAATCCTGTCTGTATTGCTTTATCCTTTCGTTTAGGTTGTATATTCCAAGATGTATGTATGTATGTTCCTTATATCATCATTTGTTAGCCGGTTCCTCCGTGATACTCCAAGTACTCATGGAATATAGGTATAAGTTTAGTAAATAACAGCCCTCACCTATACTATGTATTTAGACGAGATATAATTGCACAGTTGATAATTGGGAAACAATTTTTAACCTACAGATAAAAATTAAAAATATATACATAACTCATGTTAATGATCATAACGACGAAAGTGGATATAGAGGTTTTCAAAATAATTTTTCTTTCTGTTTTTGATTAAATATAAACTGTACAAAGCAGCAGTTCACGCACAGTGCTTAAAGGATTCACAAAATCAATACCTTATTAAGGAAATTCTAATAGAAAAATTTAATCGTAAACAAATAACATTGGTGTAGATTATACGTTAGTAATATCACAGAAAATTATTGTATTAAAAATTAGATATACTGCGCGATAATGTGAAGATGCATTTTCTCCTACAAAGACACGTGTTCCTTACCGTTGTAACAGTGCAGATAAATTTCAACCCGTATTGTGTAAAAATCCTAATTTAAAAGCAAGAAACCTTAATACAAATTTGAGAGTAATGTTGTACGTTATTTGATATCTCCCACGTTGATTTTATTAATTTTTCGTTACACCAGCAAACAGAAGCACATTGATTAAAGTTAAATCACTATAGTTATTTAGGATTGTTGGTTTTTTTGAATGGGGTAAATTAAAGGAAATTTATGAAAATTTATCTAAAACATGTGACATAATTTATCTATGAGGCACTGTATTGAAAACTTTTTCAGAAGAAAATGCATTTACAGATTATTAACAATTGTTAATACTCCTATGAAAAGCTTTATAATCCAGGATGTTAGGCAAACAACTTAAGCTGACTAAATACAAAAGTGTTATACGACCGGTAGTAACATACGGATGGGAAGCCTGGACATTAACCAGCACAGGCGAGCAGCATCTAATCATATTTGAGCGATAAGTCTTGCGAAAAATCTTTGGCCCTCTATAAACTGAACATGGCTATTGAAGATTTCGAATGAACAATGAACTGGACCAACTGATTCAAAGTGCTGACATAGTCCAGTTTATTAAGAGTAGGAGGCTTGAGTGGCTGGACCACATAAGGCGAATGGATGACAGAAGAATGGCTAGGAGAATTGTAGATTGGAGACCGGTAGGAAGAAGAGTTAGAGGTAGACCAAAAAAGAGATGGTTGGATGACGTGGAGGATGATTTGAGATGTATGAACTATAGGGGATGGAGACAGATGTGTAACGAGAGGGCGGAACGGAAGAAAGTTATTGAGCAGGCTAAACCCCACGCTGGGTTCTAACGCCAGGAAAAGGAAGGAAAAGATAATGATAGCAAATATATAAGAACATCGTTTACAAAACGCAATAAGGAACAAGAGACATATAGTAGTTAACGTAATCATTACTCTATTGATTGTTAACTTGTCGTTTGTAAAACGCACATACTTTCATGAATTTGTTGCAGCTGACAGTATCACAAATCAAAATAAACAGTACCAGATGTTACCATTTCGTGTATATTACTCAGTTTATTTTTACTCTTGTGATTTAAAGACGTTTGCGACAAAAATGTGTCGGTTAGCACACATTGTTACAAGAAAGTGAAAAACTAATTAGACACGGTGTGGTCGGAAAAAGACTGCTGCAACGGAAAAATGTCTAAATCGACAATGTTGTGCAACGAATCACGTAAACAGAGCGTTGTCGATGGCACATACAGTATACGTCATAGCATAACGGCCTTGTCGAGGTAACAGCCTTGAAGGTTAATAATGATAATAAACACAAATGATTATAATGACGATGAGTTGATGATGAACAAATGTTTTGATGGTAAACATTAACGGTGTTTAATGGTTAGGGGTAGCGGTGGTGCCGTCCTTACATTCCCAGTGATATACTGTACTACTAACATGCCTAGTATCGAATACTCTATCAATACGGCTTGAAAGAAAAAAAGAAACAACAGACAACGAAGAGGCACTTGATACAAGAAACTAAAGAGACTGACTTAAGTGAGTGGAAGCAACTCCAGTCTGTAGATCAATAATACTTCAGAAATAAATAAGAGCAGGAGTACAAACCACATCCCTACGCACTTCTAAACAAACTTCTAATGTTAAAAGCTCTAAATTCTTTCTGTATGTTTATAAATAAAATAATTACGTAATTCTAAATTAGTTTATCTATTACAATTAAATAAACGAACAAAAATAAAAAAGTATACAGCAAATTGAAATTAAATTGAAATAAAGCAGATCAATAAACTAAGTGGGTTGGCTGTGCTCGTTGAAATGGCAAGTGTCAATCTGATTCTGACAGATTGGGTTGAGCTATTAATTTAGTTTTAATTGTTTTAGTCAGTTTCAGGCAGTTATTCAGTAAATTTGCTTTGTTCGGTGTATTTCATTCTAATTGTAATTTAATAACTTTGTTTAACTCGTCGATTAATAATTTATTTTGACAACATTATTTTACGAATTTTATGGATATTTGAACTTTTCTTCTAAAGAGGAATTTCAGTTGTTGTCGCAATTGACAGGTACATCGATGATGGGGTCACCCCACGTTCCTATAATCACGTAGTCTCGGCGGCAGACAACGTTCCAACATTCTTAGAATGTGCTGTTTCTGTTACTGTTCCTGTCGTACTATTGTTTTTGCATGTCTGACTGAGTATATTGTAGCCTTTAGACTATACAATTAACCTGCTGGATATGATACCAGTCTAAAGCTAAGTATGTCCGGTTGTGAGATCGCTACTTGCATTTCTCTTGGACCCGTTCTTTTTGAGTTCTCACTCCATACACAAAATGTGTTCTTATTGCGCTCTTTCGTAATCAATTTATTCGCCTCTTCTGTGATTTCAGCCATGGGTTGAAACAAAAACCTCGTATGCTCCACAAAGAACTGGTAGGCTGTTCACTAGAAACTGTTCACTAGGCTCTGGTGATAACGTCAACCAGGACACAAAGTCAGTGATAAATGAGGATCTTTACTTCATAATCTGTGTTTTATATTCTATGCAGAGTCCGCTCATTACTCGATCCGGAAGCTATTCGCCATTGTGTTCATAAAAATATTTTTACGACGGTCTACTGATCGTTGTATGGTGTAGTGGAAAACAAAATACAAGACACCAATGAAGTTACTAAAAACCAGCTTTCATTTTCACAGTTAACAGTTTGTAATCAACCAGTTATTCAACAAGATTATACTCGTACAATTCAAATTAAATGTGTCCACACGCAATAGAGTCAACTAACATTATGGTGTGTCCACACCATAATGTGTCAACTAATAGAGTCCCGCACGATAATCACACAATAATACTTCGCCATATTACTTCGAACCTCACTTGAATAAATCACCACTTAAAAACACTGAGTAATCGCCCGAAGTAAACTGAACTGAGTAATCGCCGACGTAAACTGAACTAAGCGTCGCTGAATGCTTCTATTTATACCCCGCTGAGATTCCAGAATAATCTGTCACTTTGGATGACATGTTAAACAAACACGCGATCTTGAATCCACTAGAAATAGTGTCCTTGAACTCAGTACGCTAACCGCGCAGTCTGGAATAGACTCCATGGTTGACGCATGACAAGTGGCACGTAATTGTCTTTCATCTCAAAGCAGCAGCAATTATGTACGTACACACACATTACAGCTGGGCTCTGTTGGGATAGCCGAGATAGGCCTACTTGTAGAACGTTCCATATTACGTAACAATATACTGTATTATCCACATCGAGCGTAAGTCCTTTGGTCTCACAGTCTTTTTTGCACACTCGAACGCTTTTCTTTCATGAGTTCACTCTGTCAACCTGTTGATATTTAAACACAACGACAGTTTTTCATTTCGAATTCAATACCTTCCCCACATTAACGTTGTTAACGCTAATTAAATGAAAATACATATATGTTTTCAAACTGAACCGTAAAACCACAACACACTATCGAAATGTCGCCACTGCCAGAGAGTGTTTAAAACCGACAACCTGATCCCAATTGGCAGATAAAATAACAGGTTTTGTCAAGATTCTAAGATCAATAACATCAATTCTATTTAACTTTGTTTAGGAATTCGGAAGTATACAGAAACGTGCGATATTTTTACATATTTTTTGAGAATTATTTCCGACCATCAGGTGCACAGAGCAAGTAACCCACCTCCAATTCGAACGATACTGGCCTTAGTCGTGGAATACTGTGACGAATCGGTGTTAAAGAAAATGAAAGTTATCCAAGAGTAAATTTATAGAAAATTTTTTAAAGATCTTGTATAATTGATTGGAAGCAATGTTAATACAAAGTGAGAGACTTGTGAGATATAAAGAGGAATTACAACTCCGAGGATTGGGCAACAGACTGTTGGGCGATCGCCACATCATTAACCCATTTTATTTTTCTGAATTAACAAAGAAAGTTAAGTATCTAGTCACCTGAAGACGATCACAGATTGCCAGCGATCGACAGCTTGTGACACATATTTGAATTAACACAGTGGTGAGTGTCCGACGTAGCGCTTGTTTAGGAAAATAATCTTGTAATACCGAGATAAACATTATCTGGTTTTGACAGTTTTACTGCAGAGCGAGCGGTAAGCGTAGGTGCGTCACCGATCGATGGCACGTTACACCTATCGATTTGTTACGTATCGATGCGTAAATAACCGTAAATAACTGGCCGCACCACGTTACAAACGAATTAACGACTGCTCTGGCCCGTCTCATTCTATTTTTAATCAAAGTGATAAGGCTAGGCCAAATATTGAAAATTTGGTTGGCTAATTCTTTTACTATATTTACCGATAAGAAGTTTGTTTCAAGTGATATGTTATAGAATTTTATCTGACAGAAAATACGTTTTTTTACTTCCACATTCCGTAAGGAAATGAAGGTATGGTGATCGTGAAAAAAATTGTGTTCGAGATAAGGGCTGATTTAATTTATAAATTAAAATGATAGTTGAAGGGAGAGAGTGTAAATTTTTATATGTGTACTACGTTATCGTCAACAAAGAAGTAGTTTCTATGGAAATATTTCATTTCAGATTATCAAGCTTTCAATTTATATTAAAAAATTTTGAATAGAAATCTTGGAACGTGAAAGTCATGTATCGATTTTCCTTCTGGTGTGCATTTCAAAATCCCCTTAAGAACATCCTTCTCATTCATTCTCTGTACATGTCCTGCCCATCTCAGCCTAGCTATCCTAATTGATGTCACAATATCAGGCAATCTATATAACTCATTGAACTCTCTGTTGTACCTTTATTCTCCACTCTCCACCTTCTCTAGTGGGTCCATCAATTTTCCCAAGTATTTTTCATTCAAAAGATGCAAGTCGAAACAGGTTGCCCTGTGTCAATACCCGTGTTTCACTTCCGTACATCAGGACCGGTTTTAGTAATGTTCTATATAGTCTAGGTTTGGTTTCACGGTGTAGACATTCTCATTTAAAGTATTTCATCAGTTCATAGAAGCATCTATTAGTATTCTGAATTTTTTTACTTACCTCTTCATTTATATCATTGTTTTCGTTTACCAGAGAGCTCAAATACAAAAACCTGAGATCCTTTCAAAGTTAAATTCATAATTTTTAAATGTGATGCTGAAACAAGTTCTCCTATTTTACTACGACATTTTGTGTTTAATTGAGTTTTGCTTATTTGCATTCTTACATAGAGGTTAATTTTAGGTTAATTGTTTACAGTTTTTTACATACCTTTTTACAATATTTTTAATATGATATTAATATTTTTATTTTAAATCATTTACCGTACTTCCTAATAACACTACAAGTTGACATTTCACCCAATTCAATATGGCTGAAAGCCTTCTTGGTTTTATATAACTTATCTCTTACAAACTTTACAATTGTCAAGTAATTTAACAATGTTTATGAACTGTAACAATTTACAGCAGTGCAATATTTTTAACAGTTTCATAATGCTTGATGTAAATATACACATATCCACATTTTACACAGAAACACCCATCATAGTGTATTATTTTTTCAGGAAAGAATTTTAACCAGAAACTTAACTTATCACAGTTATTTGAAAAAAATTATCTGCAAAAACTTAGAAATTTCAGTAACCCGGACTTCCATTGAGAGTAATACATAATTGGTACGCGAACAAACACTAAACTCTAAGTAGTCGGCTCTTAATGTTGTATGAAAACAATGATATATTTTTGTTAAACAGGAAGATCTGAATTAGTGACATTATTCAGTTTGATATTATATAATACAGGTAAACTTTGAAGCATTAAAAGAATTACGTTCATTACGTTAACATCCGAGTTGAAAAAATTAGGATTATTAGAATTTAAGTATGAAAGGAAAAGCGTAAAAGTAGGGACAATACTCTAGTACAGAAACAATAAATCAAGGTAATAATAGAAAAAACATTTATAATAAATAGTGTACAATAAGAAAATAACTACAAGTACGAAGAAGAAAAATAAAAATAAGAAGATAATGAAGAAAAAGGAAGAAATTGAAGTTAGAGTTTTGAATTACTAAGTAATTTTCAAAAATAAGGAAATCACAAACTATATTTTTGCTGGAAATTTTCCCAAAAAGTTTATTTTAATACTTTGACTTGTTATTTCAGAAGCCAATGAAAGCACACGATTGGAAATTGTAACAGTATCTTGATGCGATTCACCCATAAACGATACACTTGCAAGTCTGAGACAGTTGCCAAATGGTTGTATTCGAGTTTTACGATGCCTAATTTACATAATTACGAGGTAAATAATTAGTAGAAAATTTAAAACAAATACTCCTCTTACTATCGTATATTTATAAGGAACGGTTGTAATACAAGAAAGGAATTTACTTAAAAACAATAAAGAATAATTATGGCTATATCCAAAAGCTGAGGAAGTAGTTCACAATAATTTCATTGCAGAGAATCACCCTTCGTTCACCACTCGAGTTCCAGTAATTCCCAATGTTGCATTGGTCGCATTGTACGCGAAGCAGGGCGACAGGAAAACTTGTTTCTAACAAGAGTTCGGCGTGACATTGTTAGCAGTTGAAATACTACCGTAAAATTGTTTTGTCGTCATCGTTAGTACTGCGTTTCCATTGTCATTCTCTAGTGACCCTCTCCTGAGCAAATGTTGTCGAGTACTGTACCACAGTGTCTAAGCTGACTATCCCCCGTATCTTGCAAAGCGAACTAGATTCTTTATGAGTTCTGGATAATTAAAAAAACACACGCACATACAAACACGCGCGCGCTATATTCATATTCCAACTATATGTGTAGTGAACATATTTGGGGCTAAAAAAATATATAAACATGATTATTGTGTTAATTTGTTCTTAAATTCTAAATTACCACTAAAAACTGGGCTGTTAGACTGTGGTCGGTTGCTATTAAACGCAATCACGTCAGCAACGTTTCGATTCTTCAGGCCGTTAAGAAGCGACAGAGAGTAAAAACACAATAGCGGCAGATGTACACCGAACACTATCCGATACCTGTATCAGGTGAAAGCAACAACCTAGGTAGTGTTCGGCGTAGATCTGCCGCTATTGTGTTTTTACTTTTGTCGCTTCTTAGCAGCCTGAAGAGGATTCCCGACGGGGAATCGAAACGTTACCGACGTGATGGCGTTCAACAGCAACCGACCACGGCCTAACGGCAACCGACCACAGCCTAACAGCCCGGCTAACAGCATCCGACCACAGCCTAACAGCCCGGCTAACAGTAACCGACCACAGCCTAACAGCCCGGCTAACAGCAACCGACCACAGCTAACAGCCCGGCTAACAGCAACCGACCACAGCCTAACAGCCCGGTAAACAGCAACCGACCACAGCCTAACAGCCCGCCTAACAGCAACCGACCACATCCTAGCAGCCCGGTTATCAGCAACCGACCACAGCCTAACAGCCCGGCTAACAGCAACCGACCACATCCTAACAGCCCGACTAACAGCAACCGACCACATCCTAACAGCCCGGCTAACAGCAACCGACCACGGCCTAACAGCCCGCCTAACAGCAACCGACCACATCCTAGCAGCCCGGCTAACAGCAACCGACCACAGCCTAACAGCCCGGCTAACAGCAAGCGACCACATCCTAACAGCCCGACAAACAGCAACCAACCACGGCCTAACAGAAACCGACCACGGCCTAACATCCCGGCTAACAGCAACCGACCACAGCCTAACAGCCCGGCTATCAGCAACCGACCACGGCCTAACAGCAACCGACGAAAGCCTATCAGCCCGGCTAACAGCAACCGAATACGGCCTAACAGCCCGGCTAACAGCAATCGACCACAGCCTAACAGCCCGGCTAACAGCAACCGACCACGGCCTAACAGCAACCGACCACGGCCTAACAGCCCGGCTAGCAGCAACCGACCACAGCATAACAGCCCGGCTAACAGCAACCGACCACGGCCTAACAGACCGGCCAACAGCAACCGACCACGGCCTAACATCCCGGCTAACAGCAACCGACCACGGTCTAACAGCCCGGCTAACAACAACCGACCACAGCCTAACAGCCCGGCTAACAGCAACCGACCACAGCCTAACACCCCGGCTAACACCAACCGACCACATCCTAACAGCCCGGCTAACAGCAACCGACCACGGCCTAACAGCAACCGACCACGGCCTAACATCCCGGCTAACAGCAACCGACCACAGCCTAACAGCCCTGCTAACAGCAACCGACCACGGCCTAACAGCCCGGTTTTTAGTCGTAGTTTTAAATTTATTGAAACCGGCCATGCGAGCTTTAGACAAAAGTTAATTTATTCTTATTTACAGTCTTGTATGATTTTTGTCTGAGTCGGATGTACACAAACAGTATATATTTAATATTATCCGTTCTTGGGCGTACTGATATTACGGATCCGTGTTTTCCAGACTTATCTCGTAAGTGGTATAAAGATTATTAGGAAGGTGGATTTGAATTTAAATTGATCGTTCCGCTTAGCAATAACAACAGTAGTAACTAACTCATTAACTTTTAAAGCGCACAGTTTTCTTGTTTGTTTAAAATCAAGTGAGATATAGTGGCACAGCTGGACAGTTTAAACAGTTCATTAAAACAGTTTATATTTCCACTGGAACAAATAATAAAGTGTCAACTTGTCGAGACAAATATACCGCGACTGACTCAAACATTAAAAGCAAAACTGATCGTATCACATTTAAATTAAACTGATTTATTTGTTTTTATAAATTCAGCCGGCATGGCTGCTGAGCTTCTTTGTCAATTTGTCAAGTAAATTATCCGCCACTCACGCGCACACACACATCGAAAATTAATTATTTTGCTGTAGTAACTGTGATACGATTGCAGGGACTTTATATTTACAATTTAACATCGAAACACACACATACACTGCTGTTGCTATCTCTCGTATCCTAGGTTTAGCGGCCTCATCTATTCGAGTACATTTATTCATAATTATCCTTCATAATCAAGCACTATTGCTGTTTACAGCATTTTCTTGGACCTGTCTGTTTGAAAGTTTCTATTGTTATATGTGTTTAGATTACTAATGACCGAATGCCATACTACCTACATAGGAAAATATCACCATACCGTCTCAAAGTTTGTCCTCTGTGAATCTGTGACTCTGGGCTTACAACTTGCAACGTGTATGCAATCTACACTTTTTCGCCAAATGCCCTGCTACATCCACTTTAATTTCTTAATTCTGGAAACCATATCAATCTAATCTAGTTCCGTTGTTTTATCTCTAAACCGTTCACTTTTATCCTATCTCTTATTTCTAGCAAAATGTGTTTTCATGCTTTTCTGTGAATTTCACACGTTTGAATCTTTATCGTTTGACTGTTCATTTACCTGATCCACCGTCACTGTAGGAAGCGTAGACAATTGCCGATCGCTGTCCGACATTATTATCAACGATGACACTGAAAGTTAAAATGGATAAAAAGTATTTGCTCTCTTTGGGCAATTAAAAAATAATTTATCAGTTAAAGTTTGCCGACGATCAGATGGTTCCAAAATAATGGAGGCCTGCAGTATGCAGCACGTTAACTAATACTGAAAACATGGGGACCTTGTAATGAATACTGAATACTGATGAAACTAAATATCTATTTTTTTTGTGGAAACAGAAAGTGCTTTGGTATTACATGACTGTCAAAAGTTATGACACATATAGAAACTGAGGAGTTGCCCTGAACACTAAGGAAGATATTTGATAGAAATATAAGACGGAGTTATTCAAGGGAGAAAAGCCTTAACGACGTTGAACAATATAATATTACACTGAAGAAACTTTATTTAAAAACTGTGGAAATTGAATTTTTATAAGACCACAGCTATGAGGACTTCAGTGTTATATGGCTCTGAAACGTATAAATTACCATTCTTGAAACGGATGTGTTGAGAAGATCGTGTAGAATTTTGTAGAATTTGAAGAACGGATAGAGTACGGAATGAAAAGACCGTAGAACCGATGAGAGTAGAAGAAGCGGTACTATAACTAGTATTATTTAAAGGATGGTTTTGACAGTTTTTTGACGGGGGTGATTCCACATTGCTGTATTGCAAAACGTAGACTTATAAACACGCATTGTTGGTATTTATGTCTCACCCCATCCCACGCAGTCGGGCAGACAGACACCAGACAAACAAGCACACACATACACAACAACAACACACATACTACTCTATCTCACTCATGAAATTATGGATGGTGCTATAAAAACTCATTAAACTCTGACAAGCTGGGATTCGTCCCATTGCATATAGTGACATATTGTAACGTGACGCTTCTTCCCCCCCCCCACATACGAATAATACGGTTTAAATCAATGAAGTACAAAATGGTATCCTTAATGGGCCTAATGTATAAACTACTAGTAGTAAAACTAATTTATAAAACATGTGTAAAGTTATATGGTATAATTAAACTGTCAAAACATGTCTTGAGGGAACTTTTAGAACATTTATTCCAATTAAACATATTATGAATAAGGCACAAATAAGTTAAAAGCCTATAATTCAAAGACTAACTGGACAACCAGTAACTATAGAAATGATTAAGGAAATAAATGTAATGCCATGTATAATTGTGATATAGATTTAAAAATAATATTTAATTGTGATTATAAAGCACCTAAACCTTTACAGAGAGTGACTGGTCCCAAATAAAGGTGTAATTACTGTTAAATTTTGTAAGAAAGATAAAAGGGTTTACTAAGATATATTATAAAACAATGGCAAGTTAAGAAATAATGTTACCTGAACTATATTGTAATAGAAAAAGTGAACATTATACTAACCATTGTATGATGGTATAAGTACTAACCATTAATAGTAATAAGTGGAATAATAAGGTGCTCATTTAAAGACTATTACCATGAAAACCTATATATGATTAATGGGTAGAAAAGAACATTTCATGTACATAAATTGGTGTATGAACCTAATGTGTAATGTAATAATTATATTTGTTTGTATTGGTAAGTCATAAGTAATTGTAAAAGTTCTTAATGAATTATTAATCAAGTAAGTAGGAATATATTTATTATGACCTAAGGACTTACATCTACCTCGGGTGGTAGGAAAGGGTCATTGCAGTTTATCAAGCTAGTTACTGACTACCAAATGTACTGTAATAGTTAATACTATTCATTATGATCATTTACAAAATGTTAAATAGTAATAAGATTAGAAAAATTTGTAATGGGATGAGTTTTAGCATATGAGATACTAGGCCATATAATGCCTATAGTAAAAACAAGAGATGTCAAAAAATTAATATGGTTATAAGTAATAACTAATATAAAAAGATATATTGTCAACTTAGATTTAATTGTACTATGACAGGAATAAGCAATGTGCTAAAAAAGACTATTTTAAATTAATTTATAAGAGTAGGTAAAATCTTAAAAAAGGTAACTTTGGAATTACTAAACAGAAATCAATCATGTGAGATTTCAAATTAATCTGTAACAAAAAAGCTGTTCATTGGTGTAATTATCTTTATGATTGTAAATAGTATAAGAAACTTAGGTCAGTTTTAAGACATTTTGGTAATTTTGTGTAAAAAAATAGACGCCATGTCTAACAATGTTATAAAATTTCCACCAATGGGAATTTTACACTTTTACGTTTTGGCGACCAAAATTTGTAACGAGACCGAGTTAGTTCATTATTGGATTTCAACGAGTAAACTTTAAAACCTCTGTACAACTCGGGGCAAGAAAATTGAAAACGGGATCGAACTGAAGATAGGTTGGGTGAAAGTGATACCTAGCAAAAAGAATAAATGAAGAAGAATATATTAACAAGTTATTATAAAATAGAAGAAAGGTGGTAAAGTGTTTAAATAACAGTGTGAAACAAATATAAAGGAAAGTATAGTGACTAAACCTTAGATTATAAAACGAAATAATAACGATTTATGATAATTCACTTTTGCACTTATATACACTTATGAATTATTTGTGACACTTTCACTGAAGTGAGACACTGATATTGTTATAATTATTTCACTTTATGAACTATTATTTCTTTGTGTGTTCGAATATTTTGTAAAGAGTATAACCTCTTTATACACAGTTAACCTAAAAACAGACACTGCTCACTTAGCGAACATTTATAACATTAGATTTAATTTGTTGTTACTTCATATTATATTTGACTTTATTTGTATGACGTTTTGTACTTCACAAAAGGTATTTTCGTTAATATTCTTGTAGTGAAAAGAATTCAACAAAATTTTAATAACCATAAATATTTAATTGAGAATCTATGCTTAGAGACAAGAAGGAGTGCCACCCACTGAGCAGCTAAAAAAGTTTTACTAGCCTGGACAAATATAAAATGAAAGTAATTTAATTTAATTTACAGAAAAATATGAATAAGAAAGAATAAAAGAGAATTGATTTATTTGATTTGGATGTATAATTATTATTTTGGGAGTTAACCATTTTTTCTTTTCATGTATTTGAATCTTAGTGTTGATTGTCACCATAGCAGAGAGGTTGGCAACGCCTATTTTTGGTACAACTTTTGAATTGAATAATTCAGATAGGTAAGTTAATTAACCAAAATAAAGGAAGAAGAATTAATAAAGAACTCTAGAATTTGAAGAAAATCAAGACCATAAATATTTTCTGAAGAAACATTAAGCAGAAGCAAGAAGAATACAGTGTTAGAATTACCACTATAGGTGTAAATCTAATTACAGTTTTATTGAATTTATACAGCAAGGTCAACATTGTTCAATCAAGTGATTGAATAATTACCAATTAACTAAATAATTTAGGAAAAAATTAGATTATTATTTAATTTTTTAATTTAATTGTTTATGTTATTAAACAATTTGGCGCTCAACAACTGAAAAATAATCTAAATAATTATTAAAAGAAAAAGAAAAAAAAACACAAACTATAAATTTTGAAAATAACAAACAACAAACCAATTCAATTCTAATAAAACTACATCATCATATAACGATAACAAAATACGACGTTACAATATTTATAACCACATAATTTAGCATCATTTTCTCCGAACTCAATGCATTCAGATTCATTTACTTTGCATACTGGGAAGAATTTTGCATTTATTATCTACCACTGGGAAGAGCTAATCCATATGATCTTGCTAATCCATATGTCAAAACCGTAATCCACATAACACAGGAAGAAAATACGGAAAGACGGCAACATATTTGGCACGGCCACGTTAAACAATGTCGGAGACCGGATGGAGCCGACTGCAAGGGTTCAGATAGCTTTGATGAATATCAATTTAAGAGTATAATGAACACATAAGATGCCCACATCTTGTGGATAGGGGTTTGGCAATCCCGATGTGCCAAAATATATGATTAATTTATTTTGCATTATTATCTACCACTGGGAAGAGGCTTAAATCTCGCCATATCAACTTCGTACAACTGTGTGGTGTCAGCATTGCGTACAACTGACATTACGTTACTACAACAACAACGCTATGATTGGCTACACTATTCTGTTAGATTACGTCGCTAATCCATATGTCAAAACCGTAATCCACATAACACAGGAAGAAAATACGGAAAGATGTCAACATATTTGGCACGGCCACGTTAAACAATGTCGGTGACCGGATGGAGGCGACTGCAAGGGTTCAGATAGCTTTGATGAATAACAATTTAAGAGTATAATGAACACATAAGATGCCCACATCTTGTGGATAGGGGTTTGGCAATCCCGATGTGCCAAAATATATGATTAATTTATTTTGCATTATTATCTACCACTGGGAAGAGGCTTAAATCTCGCCATATCAACTTCGTACAACTGTGTGGTGTCAGCATTGCGTACAACTGACATTACGTTACTACAACAACAACGCTATGATTGGTCACATTATTCTGTTAGATTACGTCGCTAATCCATATGTCAAAACCGTAATCCACATAACACAGGAAGAAAATACGGAAAGATGTCAACATATTTGGCACGGCCACGTTAAACAATGTCGGTGACCGGATGGAGGCGACTGCAAGCGTTCAGATAGCTTTGATGAATATCAATTTAAGAGTATAATGAACACATAAGATGCCCACATCTTGTGGATAGGGGTTTGGCAATCCCGATGTGCCAAAATATATGATTAATTTATTTTGCATTATTATCTACCACTGGGAAGAGGCTTAAATCTCGCCATATCAACTTCGTACAACTGTGTGGTGTCAGCATTGCGTACAACTGACATTACGTTACTACAACAAAAACGCTATGATTGGTTACACTATTCTGTTAGATTACGTCGCTAATCCATATGTCAAAACCGTAATCCACATAACACAGGAAGAAAATACGGAAAGATGTCAACATATTTGGCACGGCCACGTTAAACAATGTCGGTGACCGGATGGAGGCGACTGCAAGCGTTCAGATAGCTTTGATGAATAACAATTTAAGAGTATAATGAACACATAAGATGCCCACATCTTGTGGATAGGGGTTTGGCAATCCCGATGTGCCAAAATATATGATTAATTTATTTTGCATTATTATCTACCACTGGGAAGAGGCTTAAATCTCGCCATATCAACTTCGTACAACTGTGTGGTGTCAGCATTGCGTACAACTGACATTACGTTACTACAACAACAACGCTATGATTGGTCACACTATTCTGTTAGATTACGTCGCTAATCCATATGTCAAAACCGTAATCCACATAACACAGGAAGAAAATACGGAAAGATGTCAACATATTTGGCACGGCCACGTTAAACAATGTCGGTGACCGGATGGAGGCGACTGCAAGCGTTCAGATAGCTTTGATGAATATCAATTTAAGAGTATAATGAACACATAAGATGCCCACATCTTGTGGATAGGGGTTTGGCAATCCCGATGTGCCAAAATATATGATTAATTTATTTTGCATTATTATCTACCACTGGGAAGAGGCTTAAATCTCGCCATATCAACTTCGTACAACTGTGTGGTGTCAGCATTGCGTACAACTGACATTACGTTACTACAACAACAACGCTATGTTTGGTTACACTATTCTGTTAGATTACGTCGCTAATCCATATGTCAAAACCGTAATCCACATAACACAGGAAGAAAATACGGAAAGATGTCAACACATTTGGCACGCCCACGTTAAACAATGTCGGTGACCGGATGGAGGCGACTGCAAGCGTTCAGATAGCTTTGATGAATAACAATTTAAGAGTATAATGAACACATAAGATGCCCACATCTTGTGGATAGGGGTTTGGCAATCCCGATGTGCCAAAATATATGATTAATTTATTTTGCATTATTATCTACCACTGGGAAGAGGCTTAAATCTCGCCATATCAACTTCGTACAACTGTGTGGTGTCAGCATTGCGTACAACTGACATTACGTTACTTCAACAACAACGCTATGATTGGTCACACTATTCTGTTAGATTACGTCGCTAATCCATATGTCAAAACCGTAATCCACATAACACAGGAAGAAAATACGGAAAGATGTCAACATATTTGGCACGGCCACGTTAAACAATGTCGGTGACCGGATGGAGGCGACTGCAAGCGTTCAGATAGCTTTGATGAATATCAATTTAAGAGTATAATGAACACATAAGATGCCCACATCTTGTGGATAGGGGTTTGGCAATCCCGATGTGCCAAAATATATGATTAATTTATTTTGCATTATTATCTACCACTGGGAAGAGGCTTAAATCTCGCCATATCAACTTCGTACAACTGTGTGGTGTCAGCATTGCGTACAACTGACATTACGTTACTACAACAACAACGCTATGATTGGTCACACTATTCTGTTAGATTACGTCGCTAATCCATATGTCAAAACCGTAATCCACATAACACAGGAAGAAAATACGGAAAGATGTCAACATATTTGGCACGGCCACGTTAAACAATGTCGGTGACCGGATGGAGGCGACTGCAAGCGTTCAGATAGCTTTGATGAATATCAATTTAAGAGTATAATGAACACATAAGATGCCCACATCTTGTGGATAGGGGTTTGGCAATCCCGATGTGCCAAAATATATGATTAATTTATTTTGCATTATTATCTACCACTGGGAAGAGGCTTAAATCTCGCCATATCAACTTCGTACAACTGTGTGGTGTCAGCATTGCGTACAACTGACATTACGTTACTACAACAACAACGCTATGATTGGTCACACTATTCTGTTAGATTACGTCGCTAATCCATATGTCAAAACCGTAATCCACATAACACAGGAAGAAAATACAGAAAGATGTCAACATATTTGGCACGGCCACGTTAAACAATGTCGGTGACCGGATGGAGGCGACTGCAAGCGTTCAGATAGCTTTGATGAATATCAATTTAAGAGTATAATGAACACATAAGATGCCCACATCTTGTGGATAGGGGTTTGGCAATCCCGATGTGCCAAAATATATGATTAATTTATTTTGCATTATTATCTACCACTGGGAAGAGGCTTAAATCTCGCCATATCAACTTCGTACAACTGTGTGGTGTCAGCATTGCGTACAACTGACATTACGTTACTACAACAACAACGCTATGATTGGTCACACTATTCTGTTAGATTACGTCGCTAATCCATATGTCAAAACCGTAATCCACATAACACAGGAAGAAAATACGGAAAGATGTCAACATATTTGGCACGGCCACGTTAAACAATGTCGGTGACCGGATGGAGGCGACTGCAAGCGTTCAGATAGCTTTTGATGAATATCAATTTAAGAGTATAATGAACACATAAGATGCCCACATCTTGTGGATAGGGGTTTGGCAATCCCGATGTGCCAAAATATATGATTAATTTATTTTGCATTATTATCTACCACTGGGAAGAGGCTTAAATCTCGCCATATCAACTTCGTACAACTGTGTGGTGTCAGCATTGCGTACAACTGACATTACGTTACTACAACAACAACGCTATGATTGGTTACACTATTCTGTTAGATTACGTCGCTAATCCATATGTCAAAACCGTAATCCACATAACACAGGAAGAAAATACGGAAAGATGTCAACACATTTGGCACGCCCACGTTAAACAATGTCGGTGACCGGATGGAGGCGACTGCAAGCGTTCAGATAGCTTTGATGAATAACAATTTAAGAGTATAATGAACACATAAGATGCCCACATCTTGTGGATAGGGGTTTGGCAATCCCGATGTGCCAAAATATATGATTAATTTATTTTGCATTATTATCTACCACTGGGAAGAGGCTTAAATCTCGCCATATCAACTTCGTACAACTGTGTGGTGTCAGCATTGCGTACAACTGACATTACGTTACTACAACAACAACGCTATGATTGGTCACACTATTCTGTTAGATTACGTCGCTAATCCATATGTCAAAACCGTAATCCACATAACACAGGAAGAAAATACGGAAAGATGTCAACATATTTGGCACGGCCACGTTAAACAATGTCGGTGACCGGATGGAGGCGACTGCAAGCGTTCAGATAGCTTTGATGAATATCAATTTAAGAGTATAATGAACACATAAGATGCCCACATCTTGTGGATAGGGGTTTGGCAATCCCGATGTGCCAAAATATATGATTAATTTATTTTGCATTATTATCTACCACTGGGAAGAGGCTTAAATCTCGCCATATCAACTTCGTACAACTGTGTGGTGTCAGCATTGCGTACAACTGACATTACGTTACTACAACAACAACGCTATGATTGGTCACACTATTCTGTTAGATTACGTCGCTAATCCATATGTCAAAACCGTAATCCACATAACACAGGAAGAAAATACGGAAAGATGTCAACATATTTGGCACGGCCACGTTAAACAATATCGGTGACCGGATGGAGGCGACTGCAAGCGTTCAGATAGCTTTGATGAATATCAATTTAAGAGTATAATGAACACATAAGATGCCCACATCTTGTGGATAGGGGTTTGGCAATCCCGATGTGCCAAAATATATGATTAATTTATTTTGCATTATTATCTACCACTGGGAAGAGGCTTAAATCTCGCCATATCAACTTCGTACAACTGTGTGGTGTCAGCATTGCGTACAACTGACATTACGTTACTACAACAACAACGCTATGATTGGTTACACTATTCTGTTAGATTACGTCGCTAATCCATATGTCAAAACCGTAATCCACATAACACAGGAAGAAAATACGGAAAGATGTCAACACATTTGGCACGCCCACGTTAAACAATGTCGGTGACCGGATGGAGGCGACTGCAAGCGTTCAGATAGCTTTGATGAATAACAATTTAAGAGTATAATGAACACATAAGATGCCCACATCTTGTGGATAGGGGTTTGGCAATCCCGATGTGCCAAAATATATGATTAATTTATTTTGCATTATTATCTACCACTGGGAAGAGGCTTAAATCTCGCCATATCAACTTCGTACAACTGTGTGGTGTCAGCATTGCGTACAACTGACATTACGTTACTACGACAACAACGCTATGATTGGCTACACTATTCTGTTAGATTACGTCGCTAATCCATATGTGAAAACCGTAATCCACATAACACAGGAAGAAAATACGGAAAGATGTCAACATATTTGGCACGGCCACGTTAAACAATGTCGGTGACCGGATGGAGGCGACTGCAAGCGTTCAGATAGCTTTGATGAATAACAATTTAAGAGTATAATGAACACATAAGATGCCCACATCTTGTGAATACGGGTTTTGGCAATCCCGATGTGCCCTAGCTGGGCTCTCACTTTGCTTCAACTTGTCTTGGATGAGATCCCTTCCTTTAATCTTTTCTGTCTAGTCTCTATTTACTGACTCTTGTTCTTTTCTGACCCCGACGCTATTAGATCACTCGAGGGCTAGGGTGTCTTCCTTTTTTCATTCTAATTTCTTAATTTTGGGTGGCTTATGATCTTAGAGTGCTCGCTGATACCTATAGGTGAGCACTGGAAATACTAAGAAACGTTCAGTGTCAGAATAACTGACACAAAGCTACCTAATCCTACCTCAGGGGGGAGGGCGAATCTCCTGCGCCGCAAAACCTTTCAGCTAAGGTATGGTAACCATTACAGAAGAGTCTGTGGTCGTCCTAGGAGGGGGTTGTGCAACAGGCCAGTAACCTGTTCATTTAAAACTTTATAATACTTGTAGTACCCAAAGCAGCCTTGGAGTAAGGTCTGGAAACATATAGCCTACATTGACGACATGTTGAGACCATGGAAAACCAGAGTGGCTTCGGGATACAGCTTAACAAATCAATATGTATGGGTTCCCTGCTATATGCAGATGACATAGCTCTTATTCAAGAGAATGAGGATGATTAACAAAGAGCTATGCTTCAATTACAAAAAGTAGCAAGAAAGTACTCACTGGCAATTTCGGTGAGAAAGACTAAAACCATGGCCTTTACAGGTAAATATCCAGTGAGGACTGAGATAGTCATAAACAACCGCACTTTAGAACAAGTGAGCCGTTTTAAGTACCTCGGTTATGCAGTAAGCTATGAATCTGAATATGATATAAGAGAGATGATAAATAAATTTAGGAATATTTGTGGTATGATTCATAGAAATGTTAGAAATAAAACAAGACACAGCACAAGGATTACATTTTATAAGACAATTTCAATTCCCACATTGACATAAGAAAGTGAGACGTGAGTCATGACAAAAAAGGACTGGGGCAAGGTTCATAGTGGTGAAATCCAGTTTCTTCGAACTACTTTAAGCTATACATTGCAAGATAGAATAAGGAATGAGATGTCAGGGCAAAATTCGAAGTAGAGGAAATAAATGAAATTATTTCAGCTTACAGAAGACAATGGTGGGATCATCTGCAAAGGATGACAGAGGATCGACTGCCGAAAGTGGCACTGAACTATAAAACCATTGGTAGAAGAGACGTGGGTCATCCGAGGATGAGATGGGTGCCGGAACAAGTAACCTAAACCTCGAAGAGAAGAAGAAGATTATAAGCGAACAGAGGAGAACGGCGAATACAGGAAAGCGTTGACAAGCAACATACGCAGAGTAGATCATAAGCCGCATGATACTAGTAGTTATATTTAGTTTAGTAGTTACTGTATTTCTCAGTCATTCACTACACATAATTTTAAAAATGTGTGTCCATATTTAAAACTCTTAAGCGATGGGTGATTTCTACGAAGTAAACGCTTTACTCGAACTGGTAGAGAACAATAGGGATGCAAACGTCAAGCGAGAAATATTGCGATGGAAACAACAGTACGAGTGTAGGGCTCACGTGGTTTGTGTAGATATTGTGACAAACAACGGTACGAGTGTAGGGCTCACGTGGTTTGTGTCGATATTACAACAGTACGAGTGTAGGGCTCACGTGGTTTGTGTCGATATTGTGACAAACAACGGTACGAGTGTAGGGCTCACGTGGTTTGTGTCGATATTGTGACAAACAACGGTACGAGTGTAGGGCTCACGTGGTTTGTGTCGATACTGTGACAAACAACGGTACGAGTGTAGGGCTCACGTGGTTTGTGTCGATATTACAACAGTACGAGTGTAGGGCTCACGTGGTTTGTGTCGATACTGTGACAAACAACGGTACGAGTGTAGGGCTCACGTGGTTTGTGTCGATATTGTGACAAACAACGGTACGAGTGTAGGGCTCACGTGGTTTGTGTCGATACTGTGACAAACAACGGTACGAGTGTAGGGCTCACGTGGTTTGTGTCGATACTGTGACAAACAACGGTACGAGTGTAGGGCTCACGTGGTTTGTGTCGATATTACAACAGTACGAGTGTAGGGCTCACGTGGTTTGTGTCGATATTGTGACAAACAACGGTACGAGCATAGGGCTCACGTGGTTTGTGTCGATATTACAACAGTACGAGTGTAGGGCTCACGTGGTTTGTGTCGATATTGTGACAAACAACGGTACGAGTGTAGGGCTCACGTGGTTTGTGTCGATATTACAACAGTACGAGTATAGGGCTCACGTGGTTTGTGTCGATATTGTGACAAAATTTATTGTCATCAAGACGTCTGTACACGGAAATAATCAATACTCATACACAGGCATTAAGTGTTTCTGTGTGAATATGCGTGTACATAATACATAACGGTTAATAATAGTTATTTATTATTATTCTCATATTTATAAGATATAATTATTATGTATTACCGAGAATAATATTCATTTTATGTGTAGTAATCACATTTATGTTGCCCGCACATAAATTCTGACGAGTAGAATACATTTTGTTGAAACTTCGACGTTTAATGTTTTAAAAGTGTATGAACTCAATTTCCAAATTCAAAAAGTCTTCATCACGAGATGTTATAAAAAAATCTATAATTGTATTTATGGTTTTATCTGTGTGTGTGTGTGTGTGTGTGCTCGCGAGCGCGAGAAAGAGAGTATACACAATGCATGTACATTGAAACCGCAATAAATTTTTCAACACGGGTTTCTCGTATGTGTGGAAAACAATGCCGTTTCAAACAACAGTGGTAATCCGTGTTTAAAATTAGAGGCTGAAGGTAGCGAGAGATTAACGGTCGGGAACAAGCAGCGGTAATGTTTTCTTCCACAAAAGACGCGGCACGACGTTTGGTCGTGTAACCGACAGAACAAAAACTGTTTTACCGCTGTTATGAAAGTAAATGTTATGCAAATAAAGTACGTAGTGCCAACGACGCGCGTTCTACGTAATTGTGATTTATGAAAACCTGAGGAAACTCGGTTACTGCCGGCTAATTAGCTGGGAGTAGGAGAGCACTGAACTCTACACACACCACGGTTGGGCGACGAAATTACGATATTTGTGTTTCAAGATTTTAGCTTATTTGTTTATGTATCAAAAATATATTACAGTATTGTCGAAACCAAAGAAACAAAAAAAAAACATAAAGAATTATTTTTGAAAGTATTTTAGTCTCTGGCTGCAGGTCAGCAGTATTATCATCATTACAGAAGTATTATTGAAGCAGATCAGCTGGAATTTCAAGGAGGGAACACCGAACAAGCCGGATAGCCAGAGGCGTCACAAAGGTACATGGTAGTATCTCCAAGACAAATTATGTGATGCGGTAATAAAACATAGGGATAATAGATGGACGGGTAATAAAAGAGAGTCCTGGAATATATACCAGATTGAAGAAGGAAGAGGAAGTGTCCAAGAAAACCGTGGAAAGTTGATGTCCAAGAAGTGATGACAAAGCGATGACTAGAGAAGTATGTTTGGCATGACGGATTTAAAACAGCCCAAAAGAAAACGACAAGCGGCTTGTTGGGCTGTACAGACTTCTGTGGTGTGTTATTTTTCTTTTCTTATTTCTATCTTGCGTGTTAAGTGGTGTTTTCAGCATTCTGTACAATAGTGAACAAACGATTGTACATTAATATTAGTTGGAGAGATTTCTGTTATTTTCTAAATCTAGGTGAGCTCATGCTGACTTCAGTAAATAGTTAATTTTGTTATAATTTTTATTGTCAAATCTAGGTAATTGATTTCTCTATTGTTTTCTATTATCATTGTGACTTATGTTTTTTATGTAAGTGTTTTATTTTTTATAAGATATTTTTTGCATTATGTTGTTTTGTATACACCAAATGGCAAAAGAAAGAAGTTACAATAAAAATTAACAGATAAAATTCTTTAAATATTTATCTTTAAATATTAAATCTTTAAAAATATTAACTCTTAGGTCTTCTTCTCGGTTGCACCCCACCTGCTATGCCTTTGAATAGTTTTCTTGCTGTCTTGTAGTCTTCAGTTCTTAGGAAATGACACAACTATTTCAGCTTCTATATCATAATGGAAGAGATAAGGCTGAGATCTTTATAAGCCGGGAAAATGTTTCTGCTTTTCCTGCGTCACCACATTCAACAAGGGTAGTTCGAAAAGCTCTCGGCCTGACACAAAGATAGCACGAGGAATGGTGTCAAATGATTTTGATTGGTGGGCAGTCAGATCAGTCAGAAGGCCTATCTTAACGATCAAAACAGCTGCATTTACTAGTTTGATTGTCGTAATCAGATAAAGTACGATATTAATTGATGACTCGTTGGGCACTTGGTGAAACATATTAATACAAAGGTTTTTAAAAATATATTAACACTTGGTACGTTTCACAGTTTTTATTTACCTCTGACAGCTGTTTCAGCTTCTCAAGCCATTGTTAAAGAGATCAGTGAACAACTAAACAGAGGATGTTAGGGCGGTGAACATCCCTCTTTATTAAAAGCTGTTATTTAGTTTAGTTAAATTTTATATTTTGCATTCAGATTATATTTAGTTTTTACAGACACTTGACCTTTCCTTAGCGCCTACAATCCCCCCCCTCCATCTTCAAACCCCACGCATGTCCGGATACACGCCCTAAACAGATGGTCACTACCCTAACATCCTCTGTTTAGTTGTTCACTGATCTCTTTAACAATGGCTTGAGAAGCGGAAACAGCTGTCAGAGTTAAATAAAACTGTGAAAAGTACCAAGTGTTTATATATTTTTAAAAACCTCAGATGAATTTATGTCACGTATGTACGTACGAATTTATGTCAGTGATTACCTTCCATATTTAAAGTCTAAATTGGCTATTACGGTACGTGTGGCAGTGAATACAAGAAAACGCAACTAAGACACGAGACAAAAAACAAACGCAAGGAAAAAGAGTGGGAAAAGAAGATTGAAATGTCTAGAAGTAGATACATATGGTGGGGTGTGTTTAAAGAGATAAAGGCTCAAACCTGGTGAAGAAATACGAATGCGGACAGTGTCTGGGACCTGGGACTACACGTCAAAATATGATTTGATGATGATGATGATGATGATGATGAAATTAAGTTAATCGAGTCATCCAGCAATTACCGCCATGGATTAATTTATATTTGGGTTAATTAATGATAGCAATGCCGTTAAAACTGGTTTGTTTTTAAACCGTGATCTTTAACGTATTTTGTTATTACTTATGCGTTTTGTTTTTATCCGTGGGGAATGGCGATAATATAGTTGATATCATTACAAAGCTTCCTCTCTCCAAAAAAAAACTCCACCATCCAGAACATAAGGGTTTCTGTCGTTATACATTTGATGTGTATAACGTTGCGAAATAGATAGATTAAGCAGCTTTGTCGTACACTGAACGTTTTGATGATCATTGTCATATCAGTGGAGTGATTTATTGCAGTTTTCTGAATAACAATTTGTCCATAATAAATTCAGTATAATAAAAAAAAACCACCGTCCTCGGTTTCATTCAATAATTTCTACTGGCTGTCTGTACAGCTGACAGAGGAGCACTCGGAATAAGACGTTTTGCATCCATTAATTACTTGGCACCGGTATTTACATTTGTCGTTACCGCTTGTACAGAATCGATAACAATTCGGTCGTACACAAAGCCACGCAGTTTCACGGTCTTGTCTGCAGTTAAGTTATAGCAAACGCCGTCGCTGCTGCTTCTGTAAACACCAATATTTCGCAGCGAAAGTATTTGCTTGATTCAAAACTCTCCTATTATCCTCACACAAATCTCCTGCGTGAACGGCAATGTAATGGCGTTCAAATACTTTAACAAAAAGAAAAGAAGTGGTTCCACACAAATCTCTTGGGGGAGGACATTTTCGGGTGTCATTTTTTTATGGGTAGAAGAAATATTTTGTTTTACCAAAATTATTCTTTTAAATAAGTTTAAATAATTTATTTTTTGAAGTACAGTTTTTAACTATTTTTGAAAGACATTAATTAACATTTAAAAAATTAAACCAGGGACCCACAAAATAAATCAGTAGTTACAAAGATTTAGTACGTTTATAAAGTATTAATGTATCTGAAAAAGTCTCTCTCTCTCTCTCTCTCTCTCTCTCTCTCTCTCTCTCTCTCTCTCTCTCTCTCCCTCTCTCTATTTATGCTCCTAAGCATTCAAAGGATTTCGACGAAAACGAAACATCGAAGCATGATAATGTTTTTAGGCTTTTGAAACGTATAATGTGGATTACGTTTAGTGGATTACGTAAATCATTTTCAAACCACAGACGATCACAAACAGAGCATGTAAAACCAAATTTATTCTCACTAAAACGTTTGGTAAACTCAACGTCAGCAGCGGTTATTTCTGTCTTGATGCGTTTACATATCAAATTTCTAGACTGTGGGGAATCGAAAGTGTGGAAGCGTTACGTTTTTCGATGACGATTTTGTGGAATGACCCCCAGCCTAAAAAAATTCAAGTACCGTCTGCCTAGTGGCAAAAGCTAAAGAGCATGATAATGTCTTTCGGCCGCCAGCTAAACGCAACATTTGCAGAAAGGAAACAATCAGTCAGTCAGTAACCATAATAATGTTGGATTTCACCACAACACAAAACAAACCTTTATTTACAACAATCCCAATGACATTATGTATCTGTGTTATATCTTCACATTTCTGCGGTGAGTAATTCAATATAAAGAGGAAGTGGATTTGCATTTACGATAAAATATACGATTTGCATATAACAGACAAATATTTTAATGAATAGATGCAGGATCATTAGCTGTATCACATACGAAGACAGCCATTAACTAGAGACAATAACCTATCTACAGCTATGCAGTGTTGTTTGCTTGTTAGGTCTTTCATCTGTGACGACGTTAGCATGTTAGCGGTCGTGGTTTTAGTAAACGATTCCCGGCTGGTAAATTGTGCTAACACTTGATTTTAAACTTTCAGGACGCTTTATAAATCTGGTTTAATTGTTTGCAGTGATATTATTTTTAACACATTATATATATTGCGACGTATCAAAACAAACGTTTATTTACAACAATCCCAATGACGTCACGCAAGAATGACGTCATGCAGCGTGATGCGTTACAGTTTACAGCGTTACAGAAATTTTCAAATGATGGCCAGCCAAAAGACATTATCATGTCAAAACTGTTAAAATATCTCAATAGAATTGTGAAAAATGTTCTTTTAGGTTGGGGAGGAGGTTTTATTTGGTTTTCTCCTGTGGGTCTCCCTCTGATACATAAATAACACTCAGCGACTTCTTGTTTAATAAGTAACACTGCAGAAGTATAATTTATCTAAAATCACGAATGTTTTTGATATCATATGCTTACGACGGTTACAGGGATTGTCAGCTTACAAAGTGGAATAAATTATTGATTATACGCGTATTTCCTAGAGAAATCGACGTTTCATTAAGGGTATTCATTAGTAAAAATTCATGAAGAAACACTAGGAACAGTACTATATATTCAAATTAATTTAACTTAAAAATTAAAAACAATACTAAAATTTGACTATTAAAATTAAAGTCCTATATTCAAATTAATATTGAAAAACTATGTAGTTAACAATTATACGAAAACAAGTAAAAATACGCAAGCACGCAAATATACCTCATAGTGTCAGCAACAACAATATGCTAGAAAACTTGAAAAGAATTAAAATAGATTGAGTAGAATTTCCGTTATTGCCGAATTAATTTGATCACATTGATGAAGAGACCTCGAAAGCACTATGTGACATTCGAAATACAAAAGTTCATGGTAAGTTCACGCATGTGATGCAGTTACCGTGTTAACTAACGTGAATTGATCGTGTTGTAACATAAACAAACGGAAGTGAATAAATGACTACACAGGTCGCATACGTGTAACGGTTTTGGGGGGGTATGATTTAGAGGTGGCATCGAATGGCCAACTCATTCAGTATAACCGGGAGAACGTTTGAATTACTGTATAAACTGAACAAGTGACTCTATATACGTACGGTAAACTATCAAGAGCAAGCAGCTTTATCATGAGCTGCCAGAGGTGATTTTCCAGTGGTCTCGTAGTTCAAATTAACGCGAATTAAGAGAACTAACTATACTGGCCACAAGAACTGTCTACTCGCTTTTGTGGAACATATTATTCAACCCGTCTTCGACCAAGCGAAGATGGATGGAAGGAGAGCTGGACTACTCAGCACATTTTTTGATCAAGTTCAGATTTGTCAAACTTCTAAGTACTTGAGATCATAAGATATTGTTAAAATCAGTCATCAGAGGCGAGACATCACAAACTCCTTACTTAAAATCTTTGTTATGAGTCTCAATGATCAAGACAGACAGCTACTGAGAAGAAAAAGAAGAAGAAGAAGAAGAAGAAGAAGAAGAAGAAGGAGAAGGAGAAAGGCCCAGTTGTGTACGACTTAGGGTAGGAATATTTAGAGTACTAATACATACATTTGTGTACTAATATATACACCACAATAACACACAATAATACCAGTTTAAAATACCAAAAACCAGCAGGAAACCATAACAACAGCCAACCAAGACACAGTACTCTACAAGATGCAAAATTAAGAAGGCTGAGGATGGAAACACTAAGAGTCCCGAAACATTTTCCAAATAAGGAAAAAACCATCTTGAGGTAAAGTTACTACAAATATTAAATATATAACATAATAATATAAAAGCACAATAGCAACTGTCTTGTAAGTGACAACTCTAATTAATTATTTTGTATTTCCACTAATATTATACCTCTCCCTTTATCAGACGCGGATTTAAGAGAGGAGGTGATTGGGAGAAACCCCCCCCCCAAATGATAAATTCAGACGAATACTTTTTCGTCGTCTTGTGACTATAGAATATATAGAATGGTTTTGTGATTGTGAGTATGACACAAAATTCATATCATGTTATTCCGGTTCGTGGTTTTACTCTAAAAGTAGGCCTACTTTAAATTGTAACTGTACCTTACCACCGTGTTAATTTCTGTTTGATACTTAAATGAGTAGTGTGTATTTTAAACTAATCTAATGTTATTAAAAGACCAATGAACTGACAAACACAGATATGCTTTTACCTTTGTGCGTTAACAAACGTATTGTGTCGGTAATAACACAACGTATTATGCTTTACTTATTCCTATAATTTATACTTTTTACCATTAAAGAATGGCCAAACTTTTCATATTCCCGCCCTAAAATTAAACCCTCCACCCAAATTACTCGCTGGATCCGCTCCTGCCCTTTATTGATTTATATATCTCTCAATTGTAGCTACTTCTCTCGTAATTATTTTTACCACTGGTACTGTGTTATTATTATTATTAATTCCAGGTCTAAACGTCCTACGACATTGTACGATGTCCAACCTCCATTGTTGTATCTCGTTGCAGTTTCCATCATTCTATCGCTCATTGATCTTCTAATGCCCTCTAGCCCTCTTTCCATGTCTTCTTGGGTCTTCCTTTCTTTCTGTGCTCTCTGGGTATCACATTGTTTTCTTTGGTAGTCGGCCTTGTCCCATTCTTTGTACGTGTCCGTACCAGATTATTTGTTTTTCTTCAATGTAGTCGACGATTGTCTTCTGTACCCCCGTTTGTTCTTTGAGCGTTTCATTTCGTATTCGCTTTATCTTTGAAGTTCTAGCAGCTCGTCTCGAAGCATCCATTTACGTAGCTTCCAACTTTCTTTTTACCTGTTCTTTTATTCTCCATGTTTCGGATCCGTACATCAACGCGCTTTTAATCATACTATCGTATATTCTTTTCTTCCTTTTTTTCCAATTTCTGTGCTCCATAGAATCCCATTCAATGACTAATTATTTGTTTTGCTTTGTTTATTTTTGATTATGTTTCAACATTTTCAACATCATCTGTTCCTTCTTCATTAAAGTTTATTCCTAATTATTTGTAACTGTTGCATTTTTTATGCAACAGTTATAAGTCACTGGTACTGTGTACTTATAGTAATCTATAAGTACCACTTTTGGTATTGATTTTGTAAATTATTACTTACAAAACTCCAACAATTTAAGCCAACAACAACATGTTTTAAGTATAAAATACTGAACGAAACATTTTCTACTTTCCTTCTTTGTTTGTACTGCTTTCACAATTTATTTATTATCCGAAGTTTTGACTACCCAAAATAGTTTATTTCGGTTATTCAAAGTTCCGCGGTACAATATATTATTCACACGTGCCAGTAGAGTGTGATACAAGTACCGCAGTGAATATATATGTACTGTAAGAGAAGTTGTGAGGAACGTGGGGCCGTGAGTTTAGCAACGTTTGCGTTAAGTGACGTAGTCAGCAAGATGGACACAGCCGAGCGGAAAATTTTCCATCTTTATTCAGAGCGAGCCTCGGCCGGCCAGATAAATAAGGTGAAAATAGTGTATACGGAGGGAAAGCAGGAAATTATCTACTCGGCGGGCGTGGAAATACGGCTACAATTAGATAACCGGGTCGGGTGGTATCTGTGAAAATATATTCGCTCGCAGTAAAATGTTATTTTTCTGTACCAATCTCGCGATAAACACGCTTCTAACAAGGTAAAAATAATTTCCGTTATACTCAAACAAACGTATTTCTTTTGTGCGCGTAGCGTAATTCGATAACAAAGGTTGGCGGCGCCCGTTTTTTTACTTCCATATTCCTTAAGGAATGGAAGTATGGTGATGGCAAAAAAAATCGTGTTCGAGATTATTGCAGATTCTGATTCTACTACACTCAAAACATGAAAAAAAGTCGTTTTCCGAAAAGTGTCTGTGTGTCTGTCTGTCTGTCTGTCTGTCTGTCTGTGTGTCTGTGTGTCTGTAGATTTTTTTCCTATGGCAAACGATAACTGCCGCAAATTCAAACAGAATCAAATAATTGTTTGCATGCAGCCCTGATTTGCAGAGTACTCGCGACCTATTGTTTTTGGTGAAGATCGGTTGAGGGAAAGGGGTAGTTTACCAGCAACGGTTTTTTTTTAGCAAGGGTAATTTTGTTTGTTTGGCAAACGATAACAGCCGCAAATTCAAACAGAATCAAATAATGTTTCGCATACAGCCCTGAATTGTAGAGTTCTCAAGATCTGTTGATTTTGGTGAAGATCGGTTAAGGGAAAGGGGTAGTTTACCAGTAACGTTTTATGTTTTAACAAGGGTATTTCCTATGGCAAACGATAACAGCCGCAAATTCAAACAGAATCAAAAGATTATTTGCACACAGCCCTAAATTGTAGAGTTCTCAAGACCTATTGTTTTTGGTGAAGTTCGGTTGAGGGAAAGGGGTAGTTTACCTGCAACGTTTTTTTAACAAGGGTATTTTATATGGCAAACGATAACAGCCGCAAATTCAAACAGAATCAAATAATGTTTTGCATACACCTCCGATTTGTAGAGTATTCAAGATCTGTTGTTTTTGGTGAAGATCGGTTAAGGGAAAGGGGTAGTTTACCGGTAACGTTTTATGTTTTAACAAGGGTATTTCCTATGGCAAACGATAACAGCCGCAAATTCAAACAGAATCAAAAGATTATTTGCATACAGCCCTAAATTGTAGAGTTCTCAAGACCTGTTGTTTTTGGTGAAGATCGGTTGAGGGAAAGGGGTAGTTTACCTGCAACGTTTTTTTAACAAGGGTATTTTCTATGGCAAACGATAACAGCCGCAAATTCAAACAGAATCAAATAATGTTTTGCATACAGCCCTGATTTGTAGAGTACTCAAGACCTATTGTTTTTGGTGAACATCGGTTAAGGGGAAGGGGTAGTTTACCTGCAACGTTTTTTATCAAGCGTATTTTCTATGGCAAACGATAATAGCCGCAAATTCAAACAGAATCAAATAATTTTTTGCATACGTCCCTGAATTGTAGAGGTCTCAATGATTTTCGATTTTGGTGAAGATCGGTTAAGGGGAAGGGGTAGTTTACCTGCAACTTTTTACGTTTTAACAAGAGTAAAGTACTTGAAAATTTATTTAAACTTTTTGAAACAATGGTAATTGTTAAAAATAAAATAATTTTGTTGCCAGGCAATAAAATTATAATTTTTTCATTTTAATGTAAATCATGTATAAAAGAAAATATATCGCGCTTGGCAGGCGATATTAAGATTTAAATATAAATCTTAGAATATGGAAGTCATGTGTGGTTCTCCATACCGATATTTACATTTTCCATACGTACATATAAACACGCGCGCGTACACAGAGACACACAGACACATACAGACACAAACACGCGCGCGCGTACACACGCATATAATAATTATGTGACTTTTCTTACATTATGTATTTTTCTTATTTATACAGTTTTCAAATGCCAGTATATATTTTAGTTATTTGCTTATATGCGAGTTGAATGGTATCAATTTCTGGTATAGCCTAATATTGTCAGAATTATTTTATTTTTTAATTAAAAATTTGTTTGTTTACGTAGTTGCTGTTTAAATGTGGATCAGCTATTTTTATAAATGAGTGAAGACGATTAATGGTGATTCCAGCCCAGAAGCTGTCCCATGATATAACTAATATGCTCCTTGAGCTGTAGAAGTCGCTCGTTGTTTTAAATGAAGTACAGTCAATTAATAAATCAACCGTGGCTCTGCAACCCTTGGTGGGTCTTGGCCTGCTCCAAGAGTCGATTAATGGTGATTCCAGCCCAGAAGCTGTCCCATGATATAACTAATATGCTCCTTGAGCTGTAGAAGTCGCTCGTTGTTTTAAATGAAGTACAGTCAATTAATAAATCAACCGTGGCTCTGCAACCCTTGGTGGGTCTTGGCCTGCTCCAAGAGTCGATTAATGGTGATTCCAGCCCAGAAGCTGTCCCATGATATAACTAATATGCTCCTTGAGCTGTAGAAGTCGCTCGTTGTTTTAAATGAAGTACAGTCAATTAATAAATCAACCGTGGCTCTGCAACCCTTGGTGGGTCTTGGCCTGCTCCAAGAGTCGATTAATGGTGATTCCAGCCCAGAAGCTGTCCCATGATATAACTAATATGCTCCTTGAGCTGTAGAAGTCGCTCGTTGTTTTAAATGAAGTACAGTCAATTAATAAATCAACCGTGGCTCTGCAACCCTTGGTGGGTCTTGGCCTGCTCCAAGAGTCGATTAATGGTGATTCCAGCCCAGAAGCTGTCCCATGATATAACTAATATGCTCCTTGAGCTGTAGAAGTCGCTCGTTGTTTTAAATGAAGTACAGTCAATTAATAAATCAACCGTGGCTCTGCAACCCTTGGTGGGTCTTGGCCTGCTCCAAGAGTCGATTAATGGTGATTCCAGCCCAGAAGCTGTCCCATGATATAACTAATATGCTCCTTGAGCTGTAGAAGTCGCTCGTTGTTTTAAATGAAGTACAGTCAATTAATAAATCAACCGTGGCTCTGCAACCCTTGGTGGGTCTTGGCCTGCTCCAAGAGTCGATTAATGGTGATTCCAGCCCAGAAGCTGTCCCATGATATAACTAATATGCTCCTTGAGCTGTAGAAGTCGCTCGATGTTTTAAATGAAGTACAGTCAATTAATAAATCAACCGTGGCTCTGCAACCCTTGGTGGGTCTTGGCCTGCTCCAAGAGTCGATTAATGGTGATTCCAGCCCAGAAGCTGTCCCATGATATAACTAATATGCTCCTTGAGCTGTAGAAGTCGCTCGTTGTTTTAAATGAAGTACAGTCAATTAATAAATCAACCGTGGCTCTGCAACCCTTGGTGGGTCTTGGCCTGCTCCAAGAGTCGATTAATGGTGATTCCAGCCCAGAAGCTGTCCCATGATATAACTAATATGATCCTTGAGCTGTAGAAGTCGCTCGTTGTTTTAAATGAAGTACAGTCAATTAATAAATCAACCGTGGCTCTGCAACCCTTGGTGGGTCTTGGCCTGCTCCAAGAGTCGATTAATGGTGATTCCAGCCCAGAAGCTGTCCCATGATATAACTAATATGATCCTTGAGCTGTAGAAGTCGCTCGATGTTTTAAATGAAGTACAGTCAATTAATAAATCAACCGTGGCTCTGCAACCCTTGGTGGGTCTTGGCCTGCTCGAAGAGTCGATTAATGGTGATTCCAGCCCAGAAGCTGTCCCATGATATAACTAATATGCTCCTTGAGCTGTAGAAGTCGCTCGATGTTTTAAATGAAGTACAGTCAATTAATAAATCAACCGTGGCTCTGCAACCCTTGGTGGGTCTTGGCCTGCTCCAAGAGTCGATTAATGGTGATTCCAGCCCAGAAGCTGTCCCATGATATAACTAATATGCTCCTTGAGCTGTAGAAGTCGCTCGATGTTTTAAATGAATTACAGTCTATCAATAAATCAACCGTGGCTCTGCAACCCTTGGTGGGTCTTGGCCTGCTCGAAGAGTCGATTAATGGTGATTCCAGCCCAGAAGCTGTCCCATGATATAACTAATATGCTCCTTGAGCTGTAGAAGTCGCTCGATGTTTTAAATGAAGTACAGTCAATTAATAAATCAACCGTGGCTCTGCAACCCTTGGTGGGTCTTGGCCTGCTCCAAGAGTCGATTAATGGTGATTCCAGCCCAGAAGCTGTCCCATGATATAACTAATATGATCCTTGAGCTGTAGAAGTCGCTCGTTGTTTTAAATGAAGTACAGTCTATCAATAAATCAACCGTGGCTCTGCAACCCTTGGTGGGTCTTGGCCTGCTCCAAGAGTCGATTAATGGTGATTCCAGCCCAGAAGCTGTCCCATGATATAACTAATATGATCCTTGAGCTGTAGAAGTCGCTCGTTGTTTTAAATGAAGTACAGTCAATCAATAAACCAACCGTGGCTCTGCAACCCTTGGTGGGTCTTGGCCTGCTCGAAGAGTCGATTAATGGCGATTCCAGCCCAGAAGCTGTCCCATGATATAACTAATATGATCCTTGAGCTGTAGAAGTCGCTCGTTGTTTTAAATGAAGTACAGTCTATCAATAAATCAACCGTGGCTCTGCAACCCTTGGTGGGTCTTGGCCTGCTCCAAGAGTCGATTAATGGTGATTCCAGCCCAGAAGCTGTCCCATGATATAACTAATATGATCCTTGAGCTGTAGAAGTCGCTCGATGTTTTAAATGAAGTACAGTCAATTAATAAATCAACCGTGGCTCTGCAACCCTTGGTGGGTCTTGGCCTGCTCCAAGAGTCGATTAATGGTGATTCCAGCTCAGAAGCTGTCCCATGATATAACTAATATGCTCCTTGAGCTGTAGAAGTCGCTCGATGTTTTAAATGAAGTACAGTCAATTAATAAATCAACCGTGGCTCTGCAACCCTTGGTGGGTCTTGGCCTGCTCCAAGAGTCGATTAATGGTGATTCCAGCCCAGAAGCTGTCCCATGATATAACTAATATGATCCTTGAGCTGTAGAAGTCGCTCGATGTTTTAAATGAAGTACAGTCAATTAATAAATCAACCGTGGCTCTGCAACCCTTGGTGGGTCTTGGCCTGCTCCAAGAGTCGATTAATGGTGATTCCAGCCCAGAAGCTGTCCCATGATATAACTAATATGATCCTTGAGCTGTAGAAGTCGCTCGATGTTTTAAATGAAGTACAGTCAATTAATAAATCAACCGTGGCTCTGCAACCCTTGGTGGGTCTTGGCCTGCTCCAAGAGTCGATTAATGGTGATTCCAGCCCAGAAGCTGTCCCATGATATAACTAATATGATCCTTGAGCTGTAGAAGTCGCTCGTTGTTTTAAATGAAGTACAGTCAATTAATAAATCAACCGTGGCTCTGCAACCCTTGGTGGGTCTTGGCCTGCTCCAAGGGTCGATTAATGGTGATTCCAGCCCAGAAGCTGTCCCATGATATAACTAATATGATCCTTGAGCTGTAGAAGTCGCTCGATGTTTTAAATGAAGTACAGTCAATTAATAAATCAACCGTGGCTCTGCAACCCTTGGTGGGTCTTGGCCTGCTCCAAGAGTCGATTAATGGTGATTCCAGCTCAGAAGCTGTCCCATGATATAACTAATATGATCCTTGAGCTGTATAAGTCGCTCGATGTTTTAAATGAAGTACAGTCAATTAATAAATCAACCGTGGCTCTGCAACCCTTGGTGGGTCTTGGCCTGCTCCAAGAGTCGATTAATGGTGATTCCAGCCCAGAAGCTGTCCCATGATATAACTAATATGATCCTTGAGCTGTAGAAGTCGCTCGATGTTTTAAATGAAGTACAGTCAATCAATAAACCAACCGTGGCTCTGCAACCCTTGGTGGGTCTTGGCCTGCTCGAAGAGTCGATTAATGGCGATTCCAGCCCAGAAGCTGTCCCATGATATAACTAATATGATCCTTGAGCTGTAGAAGTCGCTCGTTGTTTTAAATGAAGTACAGTCTATCAATAAATCAACCGTGGCTCTGCAACCCTTGGTGGGTCTTGGCCTGCTCCAAGAGTCGATTAATGGTGATTCCAGCCCAGAAGCTGTCCCATGATATAACTAATATGAACCTTGAGCTGTAGAAGTCGCTCGATGTTTTAAATGAAGTACAGTCAATTAATAAATCAACCGTGGCTCTGCAACCCTTGGTGGGTCTTGGCCTGCTCCAAGAGTCGATTAATGGTGATTCCAGCTCAGAAGCTGTCCCATGATATAACTAATATGCTCCTTGAGCTGTAGAAGTCGCTCGATGTTTTAAATGAAGTACAGTCAATTAATAAATCAACCGTGGCTCTGCAACCCTTGGTGGGTCTTGGCCTGCTCCAAGAGTCGATTAATGGTGATTCCAGCCCAGAAGCTGTCCCATGATATAACTAATATGATCCTTGAGCTGTAGATGTCGCTCGATGTTTTAAATGAAGTACAGTCAATTAATAAATCAACCGTGGCTCTGCAACCCTTGGTGGGTCTTGGCCTGCTCCAAGAGTCGATTAATGGTGATTCCAGCCCAGAAGCTGTCCCATGATATAACTAATATGATCCTTGAGCTGTAGAAGTCGCTCGATGTTTTAAATGAAGTACAGTCAATTAATAAATCAACCGTGGCTCTGCAACCCTTGGTGGGTCTTGGCCTGCTCCAAGAGTCGATTAATGGTGATTCCAGCCCAGAAGCTGTCCCATGATATAACTAATATGATCCTTGAGCTGTAGAAGTCGCTCGTTGTTTTAAATGAAGTACAGTCAATTAATAAATCAACCGTGGCTCTGCAACCCTTGGTGGGTCTTGGCCTGCTCCAAGGGTCGATTAATGGTGATTCCAGCCCAGAAGCTGTCCCATGATATAACTAATATGATCCTTGAGCTGTAGAAGTCGCTCGATGTTTTAAATGAAGTACAGTCAATTAATAAATCAACCGTGGCTCTGCAACCCTTGGTGGGTCTTGGCCTGCTCCAAGAGTCGATTAATGGTGATTCCAGCTCAGAAGCTGTCCCATGATATAACTAATATGATCCTTGAGCTGTATAAGTCGCTCGATGTTTTAAATGAAGTACAGTCAATTAATAAATCAACCGTGGCTCTGCAACCCTTGGTGGGTCTTGGCCTGCTCGAAGAGTCGATTAATGGTGATTCCAGCCCAGAAGCTGTCCCATGATATAACTAATATGATCCTTGAGCTGTAGAAGTCGCTCGATGTTTTAAATGAAGTACAGTCAATCAATAAATCAACCGTGGCTCTGCAACCCTTGGTGGGTCTTGGTCTGCTCGAAGAGTCGATTTAATTCCTCCCTATTGCATGACTTGGCTTATGCTCCAGTTTCTTATGTTCAGCTTTAGGAGGTCCTCCTCTATCTGGTCTTCCTCTATCTGCTCTTTAAATCTACTTCGGGTCTTCCCCTTTTTCTACTACCTATTGATTTCTGGTAGAAAATATGTTCGTAGGCTGTCCTTCCTCCATTCTCTTTATGTGTCTTTATGTGTACCTTAGCTTGTGTATTTTTATTAGCCTGACAATGTCTGCCTCTTTGTAAAGATGGTATTGTTCATAATTATAGCGCCTGCGCCACATTCCATTTTCTTGTACTCCTCTAAATATTGTTCTTAGAATCCGTCTTTCACAGCAATCTAGAAGTCTCTCGCTATTTTTTGTCACTTCCCAGGTTTCTGAAACATATATCAGCACAGGCCTGATAAGCGTTTTGTAGATTTTGCATTTTGTCTTGGAGATGAAGCTACATGTCAAGTGCTTTTTTAATCCATAATATGTTATGTTAATATGTTTTAATCCATATTTGCGAGATACATTCTTCTTCTTATTTCAGTGTTGATGTCGTTAGTGCTGTTTATCTGGGAGCCAAGATATATAAACTCTTTTCGTGTCTCTATATATTTTGTCCCTATTTCAAGGTTTTGAAGGGTTGAGTTTAATGGTAGTTTGTTGACAGCATACATATATTTGTTTTCTCCAAATTTATCTGCAGTCTAAATTTACTTGAGACTTCCTGTAATGCTGTAAAGGCACTAATGAGATCTCGTTTCGTCCTGGCAATCAGATCAATATCGTCTGCTTATCCTAAGAGCTGTATACTTTTGTTTAGGATCTTATGTTTATTTGGAAGTCTCTTATCGCTTTTTCTAGTGCTAGATTGAATTACAAGCATGACAGACTATCTCCTTGTCGGAGTCCAGTTCGAGTTGTGAATGAACTTGACACGGTTTTATGGACTTTAACTTTACATTCTACTTTCGAGAGAGATTCTTGGATTAATTTAATTAAGTGTGTTGGTATCCTGAATTCCTTCAATGCTTTGTACAGTGCCAATCGGTCCACACTGTCATAAGCGCTCTTAAAATCAATGAATAAGTAGTGTGTTACTACACCAAATTCTCGTGGGTTTTCCAGGACCTGTCTAACCATGAAGTACAGTAATGAAGTATTTATTAGTTTCACAAATTGATCCTAAGGTCAACCGCAGGATTTTCAAACGTTCTTAATCTAATAACGACGTTGTCCACTAATACTTTGTTTCTTAGCATTCTTATGTTTGCAAAGTAGGCCCTCCTTCTTGGCTGTATTATTTTCATAATCGCGTTCCTTATTTTATCTTCGTTATCAATAATATTACCCATATATTTGAAGTGATTGACTTCTTCAAATCTTTTCTCCATATTTTTAGGCCCTGCAAATTGTCTTTCATCTTTCGACGTTAACACGATCGAAATCGTATCGTATCGAGGAAGGATGTATTAGTTTTCCTTTAGTTTAGCTGGCGTAATTTGAAGAAATCTGTTACACCGTTCCAGGATTTCTCGTAAGAATTTCTTTCTATATGTAAAATGCAACTTCCACAAACTGTTCTCATTCTCACTTCGACGTTTGTGTCACGTGTTCAGAATTCATGTCACACACACACACACACACACACACACACACACACACACACACACACACACACACACACACACACACACACACACACACACACACACACACACACACACACACACACACACACACACACACACACACACACACACACACACACACACACACACACAACACACACACACACACACACACACACACACACACAAGCTTGCATAGAGATAATTCTAATATCCTTCATTGAATTAATTTTTCTTGTGCGAATACAAACTACAAGAACCAGACCAATAAATTTAAAATGTCCGTATTGCTAAGTACGGACACACAGGTTAAAACTAGCTTAACCGTTGAACAAACGTTAGCCCGGTAGTAACTAGATGAGTCTGGAGAGAAATTTTGTTTAGCTAAATTCAAAACATCGGACACACACACACACACACACACACACACACACACACACACACACACACACACACACACACACACACACACACACACACACACACACACAAATATTTCGGAACTTGTTATGTTAGTGTTTATATAGAATTTCATTTATTTAAGCCCTTAAATATACAAAACTAATCTACATTATTAAAGTTGTGTTCACTAATGCGGACAGCTTTGCCTCCAACCCTCCCACCAAAACACACACACACACACACACACACACACACACACACACACACACACACACACACACACACACACACACACACACACACACACACACACACACACACACACACACACACACACACACGAATGCATTTATTTCTTACTGCTAGCTAGTATTCATTGTATTTCACTAGGCAAACTTTTCCAGCTCGCCTTCTCTGTAGTTAATTTTCACGATTTACGCTCGTAGTACTTTTTGTAGTTACTAGTGCTTCCTCTAGTAAAAGTAGTGATGACTAACATTCTGATATTCCCAATTCTGACCTTCCTCTAAGATGTGGAGATTGGCGTCCTTTCATCAATATTATCTTCCTTTCCAACCTTCATATCTACAAGGTATTCAGACATATCAGCCGAATTGTCAAATCATCTCTTCTCCGGTCATCCACTTCATCTTCCACGATCAGTCTTTCCTCTCTTACTTTTCGCACCGATCCTCTCTCAACAGTCATTCTGTCCACATGGCTCAATCAAAATACCCTCCAAAATTTAGTATATTTAAAATTCACCCGTGACGAATCCTCTAACGCTCCCTGTGACGGATCTTGCAACTGTCACTTACATAGAAACTTCTGGTACTCTTTTGGCCTTATGGTATCCATGTATTTTGAAAATCTTGAATAGAAATTTTCTTTACAACCTTTTATTTACTATCTGTCATTGTATACATGTTTCACAAGTATAATACTGGAATATTTTAGTTTTGTTAACTTATTAAATGTAGAACTACAAAACATGCAGACTCAGTACTAGTATCGGCTGGTGACTCACACAAACAAGTGCTAAACACTGATACTGTCGTATTTTTATTAGCACTATCTTTCCCCCCCCCCCAACAAAAAGGAAGATCTGATTACATTTTTATCACGTAGTTATATTATTATTGGAAAATTTGCAGGAGGAGAAGGATTGCTTAACTTGACTATTTTCTATGCCAAACTATACTAGAAGAAATCTATCTTAATGGAAATTTTTAATGTCGTATGCTTACATTGACATTTACTATAATAGATAAGCAACATTTTGCGCAAACGGTGGAAACGTTAAGAGGAAATTAACGTTTCATATATGGATAGAAATAGACGAAAAAGTGGACAGTGGCTCCATATAATCGGACGCTGAGAGACGGAACAGTCGATAAAAAGGAAGAAGTAGGCCTACACAAGATGTAATTACGGAATATTCAAAATTTTGAAACTTTGCAACCACTAACACGCAATTTTACTTTCCATAAGCTCTTTCGAGCCTCTCGGCTTATCTTCGGATGGAGCACAACAACCTACCTAGAAACCTTCACCCTTTTATATATCTTATCTACAACTCGGAAGCGTCAACTTAACATAAGCAAATATAGCAGGTAAACACCCTTGTTACGTCTTAGCCAGCAAACAATCAGCCGAGTCACCAACCCTTGTCCCAGTACTTTTCAGTTGCTGCTGCCTAGTAACTAAGTATCAGACAGCTACCAACCTTTATGTTCTAAATTTTCTCTCTTTCTTAATATGTGGTAAAATATATCTTCATTATCAAATTTTACCTTTGAATTAATTAAAAATTTTAATTCTTTTTTCTTTTCTTCAATATTTAAAGTTCTTCTCTCAATTTTCTTTGAACGTTTATAATTTCATATTCCTCTAATGGATTAAGAAACTTGTGGTTTTCTTCAACAAAATGCCTAGCAGATAGTAAACTGGATGTCCTATTTTCATCCCTTCTTTTATGATCCTCCAGTTTACACTCGAACTTACTTTTTTTTAGGTACAAAGTAGAGGTGAAATGAAAAATATTGTAGTAGCAGGTGAAATATTACCTAAAGTAGTATACACGTTGCGGTCTCCCGACTGCGTGAATAACTGAAACGTTGTATACTGTATTACCTTCTGTAGTTAGGATCCGCCTTGCAACTTCTTTTATTTTTTATAACTACGCTTTTCAAGACGGCGAGTTGCATCATCCGGTTAATAAAATTAATAAAAATTATTCATCCAAAAAGAGTTCGTCAATCATTACAATTAAAGAGCACAATTTCATTATAATTACAATCATTATTATAATTAATTATAATTAATACCATTTGTTACTTATGGAGGCAAGACATGGACACTGATAAACAAAGGAACAAGAGACACTAAGAAGCTGTGAAAGAAAGATCATAAGACGTGTTTATGGTACGGTTAAAGAAGGTGTCGGATGGAAAATAAGAAGTAAATAGGAGATAGATGAGCTGTTGAATCACGAAGACATTGTAAGATTCATAAAAGTTTAACGAATACAGTGGTTTGTTCACCTAGAGCGGATGCATGATCAGCGTATGCCAAACAAAATTCTGAGGGCGCAGCTGTATAAAAGGAGAAAGAGGGCCCGACCTAGGATAAGGTGGTTGGATGATGTTGTGCTAGAAGAACTTAGAAGAATAGACGTGGGGGTTACACTGAGATGGCAATGAACACGAGACTTTGGATATGATTGGTGCTGGAAGTCAGGGCTCACGTTGGACTGTAGTGCTGAAGAAGAAGAAGAAGAAGAAGAAGAAGAAGAAGAAGAAGAAGAAGAAGAAGAAGAAGAAGAAGAAGAAGAAGAAGAAGAATCAACAATAAGTAACTCAAAGATGTAGATGAACTAGCAGGTAAAATATTAGATAAAATCTAAATTAAAGACACAGATGGGCGCTATGGGCGGATAGACTTAGGGAACCAGCACTACGTCATAATACAGTTAGTTAAGAACAAATACATCAAGAAGGAAGGAATATATACCATGGAGTACAAAACATTCACAGATTTCGGTGGACATTTGTGTTTGCATAATGTGGTTGTTTGCGTACTATGTTCGTGTATGTATCGTTTGCGACTGGTTAATTTGGAATATGTCCGATGTGTTTACTCACAACTCGTTCTGAGTTTGGGCGTCGTAATGCAACAACATCGTTCAGTGTTTACTTGTTTCGGCTCTGAGCGGATCCATAAATTTTGTAAACAGCCATCTGAATAACGTTACGTTTCACAATACCAGAGACCAATTCGTCCCTCCACGGTTACCATTTTTGGTTAATCCTAAGCCTGTTTACAGTCAGATGCAATTCAAAAATTTTTGTTACCAGAAAACTTTATTTAATTCAAAAATTTAAATTAAAAAATAACTTTACTAATACAGAATAAATCAAATGGTTCATAATCATTATTGAATCACATATTCTTTATCTGCCTTAAATGCAATGAGTTTTTGGTACACAACATTTAAACAATTATATTTAAGCTTAACAAGTGTATAAATATTTGAACTAAGTAGTCAAAGTTTAAGCTGTTTTCTACAACGTTTTTAGAATTAAAAAAGTCGCCAAACCAAACGGCATAACATAATTCTCATTGCTTATCGATTTTTTGTCATCTATCAAGAACTACCAAGTATCACGTAGTTGAATATCAAATTCATTCCATTTTGTGAATAATTGTGCCCATATTATTAAAGCTGATTTATATAACAAGAATTTTATTAAATTACCGCGATCCCACTGGGGACTGTTTCCTGGTTCGACAAACAAATTTGTTGTTTCCCGCATCGAGTAAACAGAATCCTCACAACGCTTCGCGGTTTCGATTCGTCCTTAAAATAAAATACTCCGAATTGTGCCATTTTGTAATTCTAATGGAGTATCGGGGATGAGTATTACTTCAGATATTTTAAATTCGACTGTCGCAAGTAACATACGAGTGGGCACTATGGCACTTCATACATTAAAATGTCAACGTTTAATGAATTATTTCATTTGTTTTACTAATGAATAAATGTAATTTTGGTAGGAAGAATTTGTACGCAACCTCTATGGGTGGCATGCAGATGTAAGTAAGATTTATTAACATATGCACATAGTAATGTATTCAAAAGTGTAATGTACGTCTGTTATAGACGATTGTTTGTGAAAACATTGTTGATTGGGTAACGTTCCCGCTAGCTCAGTTGGCCTTAACGACGGCAGAGGGCGTTATTTGTAGTCGCACATAAACTGAAGATTCAAAAACACATTTCTGTAATTACACTAGGACTCCAATTAAACCGGAGTGTCAATTGAGATGAAGCCGCAACTCATTTAATTGTAACAACAATAAATAAGAAGTCTTGGAGAAAGATTAAAAAAAAAATTGGTCCAGATTGTTGAAGGGAGTGTATGAAATGGGACTGACGATTTAGTTTCCAAGAAAGTCATCATCATCATCATCCTCAAGGTTTAAACCAAGGATGGTATGTTCTGGTCTCAAATAGACAAATATTACAGCTGGTCAATCCAGCGCTTCCTCGGACGTCCCACACCTCTCCGTCCCCTCGGCTTATAGTTCCAGAGTTGTTTGGGGATGCGGCAGTCATCCATTCGGCAAAGATGTTCCCACCAATTCAGCCGATACTGGACGATCCTGTCGATATACCCATAATATTCAGTTCCTGCCGTATATCTGTGTTTCTTCTATGATCACGGAGAGTATGCACTGCCACGTGCCTGAAAAATCTCATTTCAGCCGCTTAGATGCGACTGGCCTGGAAAGAAAAGAAGTCCAATTCTCAGACCCATAAAGAAGTGTGGGAAGAGCCATCACCTTGTAGAATTTCAGGCGTGTTCCTTTACTTGCTGACTTAAGGGTTCGCCTGATGGTCCCGCACATAAGGTTAAACTTATGCAACTTATGCACCACGTCGTTGCTTGCATTATAACACACTGTAGCCCAGGTATTCAAAACTGTTAACTTGTTCCAGGACAGTACCATCTATAACAATTTTTGCCCGTACGGGATCAGTTCCACAAAAAGCCATCACCTTGGTTTTAACTGTGGATATCTGCAATCTAGAGTCTTTGCAGATTCCATTTAACAAATGTATACCCATCTTCCAAGAAAGTGGTAAATTAAATTTCTATGAAGACGTTACATAATCATAATTTAATATAATCATACTTTGATAGAAATTGGTGTTGTGATTATTATAGTGGGGGAATAACTCAGAAATGCACTACAAGTAAAATAAAGACACTTGTGTTGTTTGAACATAAATACTGAGACTTCAATGTTACAATTATGAATACGCGGGAACATGTTTCATATTAGCGGGACAGTTGCTAATTCAAAAATTCGGTGTTTTAAAAATAAAATATCCCACTTAATTATATAAAAGTGTTACGAATACAGGTTTATCACAGCTTCTGCACTGCAAACTGATTTACGTTGTGCCAACTATGAAAACGATTTAAAGATTTTACCGTAAAATTCCTCTGGCGTGATTGACTGTAGGATCAATTCCGTGCTCACGTTTATCACGTGAACTTACAACAATAAGTTTCGCTGTAAAGTAGTAAGAAGTAATAAGGAGACTTGCAGGTCGGTATCAGGAAATCATCGTCTTTACAGTTTGTGTAATTAATAGATGCATTACTGCGAATATCTTATTAATATTCATTATATTTTATGATTTTCTGTTCCAGTAAACGGTGATGTTAGCGGATAAGAGAGTAACTATACAAAGGATATTATGAAAATTATAAGACAGAATAGAGCGGTATATGAAAAATAAATTCAGAAAAATTAAAATGATAAGGAAGAATAAACAATGTGATTAGAAATATCGAAGAGGAGAATAGTACAGATACTTAGAGGTGTCACTAAGGGGAGTTCCAATGTGACTTTCAAATGTTTACTAAGGGGTATCAATTAAGATTAAGCCGGAAGTCATTTGACTGGAATGTCAGTTATTAAACACGTTCTAGGAGAAAGATTAAAAGTTTTAACGGGAGAAGGCAGAGGGGTCGTTGAAATGCGATTGACGATCTAGTTTACAGAAAATTGGCTAACGAGTTTCGGAGAAACGACGTTGTGCCTAATGGCTTGAAACGGGTCTCTGAAAATTGAAGCGTTTATCAGGACTGTTTCACACGACTTCGTCTTCTTTCAAAGTCTTTGAAGAATACCCGAAAAATACTTACGAAAGATTACACTTTATAAACCAACTAGCTGTTAAACGCGGCTTCGCACGCAAAGATTTTATATTTAATAAGTATTTTAATATAATTTTTATTGTCTATGTCTATACGGCGTACTTAAGCTCGTATAACAATGTTGTACTCATTAGTTAAATTCTATCCAAAGCTGTTTTCAACTCTTGTACTAAATTATTATGTTGGTGCAAGAGCCTTTGGAGATTTAAAAGTACCCGTTTATAAAGCCTTTGGAGATATTTATAAAGACCTGTTAAATAAAAAACGCTAAATTCTTTATTTTAAGTGTTACTGCGTTAGAAGAATTGTATAACACATTAAACGTTATATTTCCCTAACCATGGCTTTTATTTAATTTAGCAGTAAACTAAAAACCAAAAAAACATTCTCACGTAACCTCACAAATGAAAACAACACTTATTTTCGCTTTGCATTAAGTAATAGGACAATTTACAATTAGTACACTTCTTCTTTCCCACATCGTAATATATCAATACAATCTCAAATTATATAAAACATCGAAACTGTACAGCAGGAATGGATAAATGTACAGTGTCGACGCCGCTAAATAGCTTTGTTTATTTACTGGTTACTATGGTAATTAATTCTGGTCTTCATGGTGTTGTTGACAGCTTTAGTAGTAGTATTTAATATATTTCATTACTTATTCATTGCATCATCAGAAATACGTATAAACATAAATTTTATAATCGCTTAAAACAATTACAAAATATATAGACGTATCTGTATACAAAATTACAAACTACATCGATACAATCGCATATTAAAAATATTAGAAACTGCAGGAACGGATAAAGGTACAGTTCCGATGCCGCTAAATGTCATTTGTTTATTTACTTGTTAGTATGGTAAAAAATTATGGTCTCCATGATGTTGTTGACATCTTTTTACGCCTCAAGGAAAAAGCATAATTGAAAGGGCCTAAATCGTGCGAACGGGGTAAAATATCAAATTCAAAATTATACAGTATTTTTTGCCTTGTGTCAAAGGTTATCTGCGCAAAATTTCGTGGCAATCGGTGTAACGGTGTGGATTTGTGTTCAGTACCCATAAATCCTCAGACTTTGAGTTTTATATATATATATATATATATATATATTATAACTCTATTTTACTTTGCTTTTGTACGTACGCTTTGTTTATTTTTATCAATATAAGCATATAAATGATTGTAGTGTGAAATGACCTACCTGCTGTGCGTTCTTGCAACTTCTTCCGACTAAGGGCGTAGGAATTTGTGTTTTGAATTCGCAAGTAGGTTAATTCAAGTGTACAAAAACAACAATAATACCGTTATAATTATTTTGGATAGTTTTGTGATGTTGGTAGGCTTGTAGTACAGCAATAAAAATACAGTGTTGGGTATAAAATTGGGGTTTATTACTCTAATAGCACGTATGAATGAAAAACTTATAGCTAGAGCAATCCTTACGTACTAAAACAGTAATTAGTATCTTGTATAATGTTTTCTGAATGGGTATTAGCATTCAGAAAACGAGCTTATTTTTTTTTGAATTTATACGAATTATATTTTTATTGATTTCAAAAAGTTAATTTTGAAATAATTTAATTTAGGAATTTGCAATGCTTTTATACTGATTTTATTACTTTAAGATGCTTTTAGAATACTTTGAAATAAATTAGCCGTGAATCTAGTTCAACGTGTTTTTTATTTACTTGTGATTTGTTTCACGTATACTGCAGTATAAGTCTCTAAGTAATTCAATGTTAATATTTACATAGCGCTTGTTATCTACGTCTAATTCTTATCTATTGATTATTACTTAAGCTTATACGTGTTATACAGATTATCACAATATGAATGTTTCTTATTAATTTAGAGTCTCTATTTTATCGGCATCTGAATTAATTTAACTTTACAATGATTTAAAAAGAAAAAGAAAAATAATCTTTTGAGAAGTGTATAAATTGTTTTTGACTTTCCTGGTACTGAAGATCGTGATGAGGTCCTCCTGGAATCCCTCGGTGTCCTGGTCCAATCGGCTAGTGGCGATGATTTTCTCTGCGTCTTGGGTTCCCAGCAAAGAGTTCGGGAATCAGCAACACTCCTCCTTCTGCAACTGTTGATGGTTTAACGTCTGTGGTTTTAACGGCTGCAACTGCTTCAGGCCCTCGGTCCGGTACACGCTGCACTCCTGGTGTGTGTATCTTGTCTCGGGTGTCGCTCTGCTACGTCAGTTCTTCAGCTCGTACCACGTACTAGACGGCCTCGTTCTGTTGTACTCTTGATGTGACTTCACGTAGTATGTACTTGATCTCTTACATGCGTACGCCAACAGGTTAATGTATTGAGCTGTACGCTTATTTGTTGACAAATAAGAGTATCGTAAGTAGACGTCTTCACAGTTCGAGTCGTTACAGTCGAGTTAAATAAGACTGTCGTGAGTATACGACGTGTTCACTGGTCGAGTCGTTACAGATGAGTTAACTAAGACGATCGTAGGTAGACGTCTTCACACGTCGAGTCTTTTTAGATGAGTGCCTGTGTTCAGCCCGAATCTAACGGTTCGTCCAAATTTTTAGAATGATCTGATTGGCTGAAACACTCCCCCTTCTACTTGTAATTTAATCACCTCACTTCGTGAGAACGAAAAATAATTTCCACAGTTTGAGAATTGTTATTATTCTTAATATTCTGAAAAACACCGGATTCAATTTGTCGGTCCTGATGTCCGGTTGCAATTTGTATTGCGATTATCTTGGCTGCAAGCCAAGTTATGCTTATTTTAAAATATACATCTGATTGATAATTTTTATAACTATACCATATTCAAAGCTCTACCCCGTAGCTCACTCACTATGGGAGTTATTCAAATAAAATTAATTGTCTCTTTTAATCTTTAATTATATGCATTGAAATTTGAACACCCTATTACTAATATTTCGGCAAATATTTTGGCTATTTTGGTTTTTGCCTATATTTATCGGTTTCCGAAATATTAATAATTTAAAATTAGGGCGTGTCCCTAATTGTTATAACGGTGTGTGCTTACGTAACGCCACCGGACATTGCCGTTGGTCGCTGTACAATTCATTTGAATGCTCGCTACAGCACGAGACATGATTCTAACGATTTAAATTTATTTTACATTTGATTTTGAAAACCTTTTACATATAACTCCAACTCTATGAGATTTGGTAACGTTATAATATATATATATATATATCAAATTGATATTTACTATTTTTGGTCTATTTTTATTACACTGTCTTCTGCCAACCGGCAATTTGTCTCTGTAAAAATACATTTTATTCAGGCTTAGCTATACTTAAGCTATGAGATCACTTCTTTCTGCCCTGTTAAGCCATAAATAAAACTAATACTGTACATATGTACGAAGTAAAATAGTCTAGTGCGCTCCAGTCTTCTCAGTTGTCTGTTTACTGTACAGCAGATGCAAGGCTCTCGATATTCACGTGATCATGTAGTCTTCTTAGTGACTTTTTATGCAAAATTTGTAATTTATTCGTCTGCTTTAGGCACCTAATATTATGAAACATTTTTTTTTTTAATCACTTTTTACTAGCTGCATTTTTAAAAAATAATATCGTATGATATTCGTTATTAATAATAATAGTATAAGAGTTGTGATAGTCTTTATTCTATTTAATTATTTGTTTTTCGTTGTTTAATAACTTCCCCATAATTAGCCATTCTTGACATAACTATTTAAGTATCTAGAAAATGTGCTTATTCAAAACAGCGATTATTTAGGATAATGGAAGCTCCTGTGTACGGAGACTAGGTACGGTACCTCCCTGTCGTGCATATTTCTTAACCCTCTACAAAATAATTAAATAATAAACTAACGCGTATGCTGTTTTACCTACTAATTTTCTCCTTAATCATAAAATGTAAAATATGAGTTGATAATAACCAGCATGACCCCTATGCGGTAATATACAAGCATAATGATTCTTCCGTCTCTGTTTCTCTCTCTCTCTCTCACACATACAAACACATATACACGCACTCACCGCACAACTAAAAGCGATTTTATTAAAATAATTTGCATTTCGTTTCGCCTACTTTACGTATATCACTGCAAACGCACGCTATGTTTGCTTTTTATTACGGACTTAATAAAAGAGCTCTTTTAGATTGCAACGGAAGGTTTAAATATTTTTAAATCTCTTTACCTACAGTATATAGGCAAATGTGATGTACTATATGTTAATGTAATGTAATATCTCTAGTCCTAGTATCTAACAAGTAAGCGCTTTCCCGACCACAATTTTGAGTTCGTGGATCGATAACAAAAATAATATAGAAGCAACGGTTAATAATAAATCCACGGATGAATCATCCTAAACAGACGACTTACCCAGTACTTTGAGTCAAAAGTTGTTATATCGGAATATCAAACTCTGTGTGTGTGTGTGTTTGCCCGCGTATAGTTAACATTATTCCTTTGTAAGTAACTCGTTCAGTTTCCTGCAGGTCTCCCATGTAATATCTCCAAATAAATACATTGCAAGTACTTGCAAAATACTTGGAGTGTATTTATTTGAAGATATTACAGTCAGTATTATATAATTAATATTATATAAAATATAGTTAAAGACTCACTATTAATATTATATAAATCTAACAATATTTAAAAAATAGCATTAATGTGTACGTTTCAAAGTTAAAATAAAGACATAAATATTACCAGCTGTGAGACTTTAAAGGAAATAATACTTGAGCAGATATATAAAGCAAACAGTATTGCAGGATGTCTGTGAAAACCGTATAGAAAAATTGAAGAGTAGCTGCAAGTGTAAGAATATAGAATTAGAGTATCGGGCCAATTAGCTCATGCACGTGCACAGCAGAAACTATACCAAAAGTAAGACGCAAGTCAAGTAATGCTGTTTTTTTAACACGTGAAAGTTTGAGAGCAATAACAAATGAAACACAAAGTGACAAATCAGAAGTGGGGAGAGAGAAAATATCACATCGAATTTAGAACAGGATAATAATAAGCCGTAGGTAGAATACTACCACAGACTTTTAGAAATAAAGCTAGCTTAGAGACTCAAATCTGCTTATACGCGTGTAATGTACTCGTACAGTACTTTGAATTCCACGTGGATATACAAATGTAAAACGTGGACATCTACAAAGGTAAAGGAAGAAATAAGGAACGGAGACTCTGAACATTCAGGGGCGTTTTTACAGGGGGGGGGGGTGACAAAAAGACCAAACCCTCCTAGAGGGCCGAAAAAGTTGAAAAATTTTGTTAATCTATTAATTTGTAGGCCATTTTATTATTTTTCAGCTGTACATTCATCATTCATTATTCCTGCATCTCCTAAGTGGAGCATAGGGCATCAATGAACTTCCGCCACCGGAAACAGCTGTACACTAGTAACTTATTTTTAAAAATACAAACACGTTTATTACACAACATTAGTGTTTACGTTTACAAAATGAAATATAGGAAAATAAATTCTGTCAATACCGGCAAGAATCTTGTAAACAGTGTTTCAGTAAAGAGTATTTTTATTGTGTTATTACCTTTCACTTCAATGGAACTGATATCAGGATGTTATCACACTTCTTCAGCCACTTTAAAGATAGTAATGTTGATTAGTCTTAACTTGTTTTTTCTTTTATATGAAGCCGACTCAACCCTGAACCCCACCCCCCGAAGGCCAAATTCTAGGTACACCACTGTGAACATTAGAGAAGAAATTACACAGAAGAATTAAAGAATTACGAAAGAGAATAAGATAAGGAACGCAACTATGCTGGATGAGTTGAACGTGGAGTCACCAGAAGAGAAAGTGCACAAAAGTGAGGCAAATAATTGTGAAGAACACCTAACCAGATCGGTTAGGTAAACTGCATACGTAAAATGTTGCGTCATCAGAAACCTGAAGGAAGTCGTAGAGTGGGATCAATCGAAACGTTGGTGAAGTGGGACAGATTTAGAGACATAAATTGGAAACAGGATAGAACAAAATGGGGCAATCGTATAGTTCTGAAGGTACTGAAGGTAGAAAAAAGTAAATTTCCACTTTGTAAAAGGAGCATACCTAACCAAAGTGTAGGCGGAAGCATTGTAGTGGGATACAGTACCGTAGAAGAACAATACAAACAATTAATTTTAAAAATATTTATACTGTAACGCACTGTAAGAGGTTTGTTTATGTTAAACATTTAATGCATTTACGTGTTAGTTACACATTTGGTTGGCACGCATTTGATTCAATTCATTGTGTTCAAGTGACGGTTTGTATAAATTACCTTTTTTAAACAATTTTTTCTGTAGTGAATTACTTTGTTTTGTATTTAAATGACACAAAATTCTTTTAAATCGTTGTGCATTTTTCTCGGTTGCTGAAGCTGTTTTGTTCGTGATGGACGTGTAAGGGAAGTGAAGTACAGCAAAGAAGGGAAAATTGTAAGACTGTGAGAAAATTGCAGAACAAAGAAACTGCCAAGTGTCTGCCTGTAATTGGAAAGTAAACACGTGCACCAGTACACTTGATTTGCTGAAAGAAACATTAGTGTAAAAAATAATAAAAAGGTGGACTCTTCCATCAGCGAGAATAGTCAGAGAACGTCTTATGGGTTCTACGTGTCAGCGGCATGGTTATTACACTTGTGGAAATCTTGGACCCAAGACACCTATCCCTTCTTACCTTCTAACCACTAATCAACAAACAAAATGACAAATGAAGGGAAAAGCCAAAAGATGAGGGAAGGAGTTCATAAATAAAGATTGACATAAGGGTGAAAGGTGGAAGGTGAGTTCCTAAAGAGAATTCAAAGATGAAGGAAGATGTCGGAGGCATTAACATACAGCGTCGTAAAAATTACACTTTTTTTAAAATTTGTATAAAAATATGATTTTAATGCTATCTTAATGAAAGTTAATATACATGCTTAGTATATTCTGATCTTAGAAGACCACACAGAAAAGAACACTTTTTTCAATATTTGTTCTCCATAAATGCGTGACAAGGTTTATACTATCACAAATACTATTGGAACAACGTTTCGGTTTTCTTCTACAAAATGTTTTGCATATAATGAATTTGTTATTCTATTACCTTCTCCACGTTTATGGTCAGATAACCTGCATTCAAATTTTTGTTCTGTCTCACCTAGGTACAATTTTTTGATTCTTTACATTTTAATTTATAAAACAGCTGTCTTCATTGTACCCAACCAAGCAGTATAGCAAACATATAAAATATAAAGCAGCCTAATACAAAACCAAATGGTTACAGAACAAGCATAAAATATCAAGACCTGTAAAAGTGTGTGAGGCTCTCTGGCCCAGACATTTAAACGTGTAGTACTTTAAAATTTAAATGCCTCAAAGACAGTTTAAAACTTAGAATTTTGCAAACAAAATTTGCTTGCATATTCTGTGAACTATTGTTAATTCAAAAACATAAAAAACAAACTTTTGCAAAATTTTCAGATTTTCCATGTTAATGACCCCTTAGTTCAGAGTGCCAGCAGCATGGACACTACAACGACGTGTAAAAAACTATTTTAAACGTTTAAATATTTCAAGAGGGGTTACTCTCTTGTAGAAATGTAAGTAAATGTAATGTAATACAACTAGCATACAAATCATATATTATATACCATTGGAATACAAATAGCTCTTGTAATGTAATAAAAAGGAGTTTAGTATAAATAAGGAAAGTATATTATTAACAAAAACAAGATTATTTAAAACTATTTTATATAATTTAAAAATTATTTTCATAATTTTTGCTTATTCAAATATTAACTTTCATAATTCTCTTTCTGAATGCGAAAAAAATGTTTATTAGAAAACAAACCACTTTAAGTCAGTTTGATAATAAACAGATAAAATAAAAATCCTCTCAAATGCCAATCAAATTTATTTCGAACCCCCAACTCTCCATTCTTTTGCAAAACGCGGAAGCCGAACGGCAATTTTTTAATTAAATAAGTAATAGAAATATTAAAAATAAGAAATACATATAGAAAAAGATTACTGGATTTAAAAACATAATTTGAAAATGAAGACATTTCTTATGCATTAATCAGAAGGAAAATACCTAAAGAAGAACGGAACGTTAAACAAAAAGTCCAGACAAGGTATCAGTGTGTAATATAAATAAAAATTATATCTCCATGTTAACATGAACCAAAAGAAAATATTACTAAGCAACAATAATATAAATACAAAAAAATAAGTTAAACAGTTTAATATAAGTTTGAGCAGAGTAATATAAAACTATTAAATAACATAAAACTAGCAAATGGAACTACTAAATTTCACTAACATAAAGTAAAAATGAAGTTTCGCAGGACAATATCGTGTGTTTAATTCGTCGAAATTATTTACTTATTTCAGCTGTCACTGGTATTGTTTAATTTTTGGATAAATATTCTCTAATTATTGGAATTGATAATGAACGAAATGATAATGATGTACAAAATAATAACAACGAAAATATGAACATTCTTTGATATAGGCCTACTATAAGATTGTTTTCGTAAATGTTATAAGCTAATTCTTATAATTCAAACATACCGTTTACCAATACATCCTGTGCCACCCTTTAAGTTATGGATAAACAAATCTAGTAAATTTAAGCCACTCACAAATGAAGTTTCGCTTGGAACGGCGGATTCTACCAAGTACTGCACGTTTTTATGGGTTTTTACTATTCTATTCGGTAGACGGACTTTTCAGAATTAATAAATGAAAAACTTCTTTAATTTTAAATCAGTCTTCGTATAGTCAATATAGTCACTGTGTCAATAAATTCATTAGTGTGTCATTCTATTGAATAAATTTATTGACCCGACTCATCATCGGGTCGGATTCACTAAGATCATTTAGATCAAGATGTTAAGCGGAATCTTTAAATTTAGTGACTGGCAAGTGGTGTTTTATACGTTACCGGCAAAATATGTAATCCAGGCATTTTATACTATGCCTGGAGTTTTTTGGCAAAATATAGAATAGAATACTTTTAAAATATGTTTTATACTTTTCCCAGGTATTCTGTACATTGTCTAGGCATTCTGTATAATGCCTGTGATTCTTTAGGCAAAGTGTAAAATAAGCTTACTATGTTCAAAATGAACACATTTTATTACAAAATAACACATAATTGTTTGATTTTACACAAAGGAGGACTTCGTATGACATTTCGAGATTATCTATTCTCTACTTAATTGTGTTCAGATACTATTTTATTAAAATTATATTGTGTAGGAACTTTTTTTTAACCAATCTGATTAAACAAATAGGCCTACGGTAAATATTATTGGTGTTTATTAATTCTAAATATATGGAATATTCTCTACTTATTACAACAAGACAGTGAACTGTGACATTTTGAAGTACACTTTCATTAATTTTTTACACAATTACATCTTTTTTTGTACATTTAGTCTTGCACACACATTTTACGAACCCTTGTCAGGATCCTCATAAGTGGGCAGTACCAGCAGAACGAAGTGCGGTTTCTTGTTCAGGAACATCTTCAACCCCCAATTAATGGTCTTGGGCATACAGTGAACTGCGATCTTGTGTACAGCTGTTTTAGCAATCCGTTAGTGTTTCCCAGCTTGTAAAATCCGTCTTCTGTCACACTCACGACGATTGCTAGGATGTTTCGAAGATCTCCCCGCCCCTTGTTTACTTCCGGAATTGGAACACGAACAGACGCACCCACAGGTCCTGGAGGACATTTTTTGTGATAATCAGATTTCATCTTTTGTGCATGAAGTTCTAGAAATGATTTGGACCTTTTTCTTTCTTCAGTTTGGATTCAGCACGTGGTTGGGAGATCTCAAACGTTACTGAAGGTCTGCGGGTGGTAGGCGCGTACAGTGGTACGGGGTGAGGGAGGGTGGAGTCATGTTGTGACACACATGAAACCATAGCGCACACATTGTCTTCTATACATTACCTACAAGACGTTAGGCATTCTATACAATGCCTAGGCAATATGTGAAATGTGTTTTATTTCATACTTTGCCGGCTGGATTCAGGCATTTTATGAAATTCCTAGGTATTCTATAAAATGCCTGATTTTGTACTTTACCGGTAACATATATAAAGAATTTACAGTCGATTAGTATATTCTAGTTAAATAAAGCCTAGCAAAATAAAGCTGGTAAATTTTCTTCAACTTAAATTTTACATTCCAGTTCTATAACGGAAAGAGTTAGGGAATGTCGACTGTATTTTATAAACGATTTGTCGTTTTTTGTGAAGCGCTATGCCAATGTGCTCTCCAGTAGATAGATGTAACTGATAATTGCAATATAGACAGATTTAACTGGTCAACACGGTTACTACTATAACCGTCCGTTTACCGGGAACTGTTTTCAGCAGCTGACTGACACATCTACGCGTGAGTATCGATTTAAATCCACTATAAAAATTTACTGATAACAGCAGGGAACAGCAGACTAACAAAAAGTCGGAGCAACGATAATTTTATGATTTTGAAAAAAGCTGGATACTATTCTATATATTAGTACGTGCAATATCTTCAGTTCCTTAGTTTTTGTCTGCAACTGCACGTTAGCTACACACACGAACACGAACACGCACGCACGCGCACACACATTCTTCTGCTAAAATACTCTTCATATTCATACCATATTGCAGTGGCGATACAGAACAGCCAACAATAATAAAAAAGGAAACTATTTTATCTTGAGTTACCGTGAAAGGAAAGGAATATTCTTGAGTTGTCTATAACATTTTCATTGGTTTCTTTAACGCGGTTAAACGAGAGAAGGATTGTGATTATTGTTTTAAACTGTAAATATTGGATTTTTAACTCAGAAACAATTCTTAATGCAAACGGGAAAAACACAGTCCCGAGATTTAAAAACCTGTTTGGACTGGATTACACCGTACACTAAAGAAGAGTGACCAGTCCTAATTTAAATCTATTAACTATACATTTTTGTATATTATTAATATATTCTGGTTACATGACAAAAAAAGATGCATAAGGTCAGTCGGGTTATTATGATACAACACAAAAATGGGGCTAATATGATACGCACAAAAAATCTTAGTTAACTATTGTATTAAATTAAAAAAAAAAAATTAGAGAGGAAATATATTACCATTACTTACGGACATAACAAAGAAACTTCAAATTTTAAATTTTATAGCAAAAAAGTAATCATTGATGTTATCTTGTTTGACGCAAAAAACAAATACCAACAGATCTTGTATTTTAAAAAAGAAACATTTTTCTTTCCCCTCCTCAACACAAACAAGCAGATCGTATGTCGTATGTCGCTAAGACAGTATTGAAAACAACATAGTGTGCCGCACTGTTGGTCAACCTACAAATACGAAAATAAAGTAACAATGATTTGCCGCTAGTTTGTATAAATCATGTCAACACGAATGGCTAACGCAGAATGTGAAGTAGATGTCGCAAACGTGAATCATTTATCAACTGCGAGACCCCGGGCCGCGTTAAGAATAACCAAATGACTGTGAAATTTGTGCTTACACACAGCTCGTTAGGTCAGATGTTTATCATCGTTAACAGAAAAATTGTGTCACAACTTTTAGATAATCGAGAATCGGCGTTGAAGATCTTCGAAATGAATACAGAAAAACTGTACAACTTAGGAATTCTTAGTAATAGAACGATTCAACATGAAACCTTTAGCGTCTTCTACATAGCGTCTAGATAAAATTAAAAAAAAACATTTTGGTGCTCTCAACTGAAAACACCCTAAAATGCCGGAGAATTATTTTTGAGAAATAAATTGATGAAGTGACATTTAATTACGTTTGGAAACTCGATGATTAAAGATTTAATGTAAAAATTACACAATGGGGAATCAAAATGGCTAATCTGAAAGGGGTGAAATATCTAAAAATCACTATACTGTTTTGGCACTATTTTCCATATGATAATCATAAAATTAATTTTAAGTAAAAACATAAGTAAGAAGCATGGTGGTAAAAACCTCATTGCTACACTATGCACTACGGGGTTGAATCACCCTTAAACGCCCAGAAATTTCACTTAGAGTAAACTATCAGAAGTAAATTGTTGAAAGTGTGTAACTTATACTTATGAAAAGTATGTAATTTTAAGTATTAAAATTATGTAATTGAATAAGTAATGTTACGTAATTATGTATAGGCCTACTTAAGTTTTCAAGGTTGCTGAATAAGAATGTACCTAAAAAACTAGGTTACTTGTCACAAATAAGCTTTATTTAGTATGCCTACGTTTTTAGTTAAATTCAATATTTTCCGCATCTTTAAGGACAATAAAAGCTGTTTTAGTGACATCATTAAATTAAGCTGACATTCCATTTCAAAAATAATAGTTGAATATCTTTAAACAATTTGAGCGTTTATGCCTCTTAGCAGTTTTCTTAATATGTATATAATAGGAAATCACCGTAGGAAAATTGCTAATTTAAAAAAAAAGAAAGAGTTTTTTCCATCATAGTGATAGTTTGGAAGCTGCCAGGGCAAAAATTGTTTTGGGGATAAAAAAAGTCCTACTTTTAAACAATATCACCCAAAGTATGGACTTTACAGGTATAAGGTAAAATGTCAAATCGTTTACAGTAAAATAAGCTGTATTGTAAATCCTTGCCACTAATTTGATAAAGTCAATAATTTTTGAGTTACTTAACAAAAGTTATTACAAGGTGGCGATTTTTAAGGGGTGATAAATGCAATTTTTAACTCACAATAACTCGAAACCAATTCTCTTTCATGAAAAAGTGGATGCTAACTTTTTTAGGAGAATTTAAATTCTATAAATTACAGGGGTTATTTTTTTATCGAGTGAGAAGGGGTGGAAATCGCTCCTCAGATTTCACCAGTTATTGTGCAAGGCCGCAAACAATTACGTTCTGGTGTTTTCTAGTAGCGTTCTAGACGCGTAGTATGGAATGTTCTGGTGGCTCAGCGGGGTATAAATACAAGACTTCAGCGACACTTATTTTTAGTTTGAGTTGCGATACATTCCAGTGCGGTTCGAAGTAATGTGGCGAAGAGTTATGTGTTTTATAATTGTGCGGGACAATTGTAATACAGTTGTGTTTTATACTCGTTGACATTATTATTGCGTGTGAACAATTTGTATTTATTTGATTTGTTGTAAGAGACGATCTTGTTGATTACAAACTGTTTAATTGTGATAATTAAAGCTGGCTGACTAGTGACTTAATTGATGTCTTGCATTTTGTTTTCCACTGTACTATACGACGATCGCTAGACAGTCGTATCAGTATTATTAAAAAAAATAAAATAAAAAGAATTTATTGCAGCTACTATTGTCTAAGGAGACAAGTTAAGTTCCATTCCTAAGGTCTTCGAATAAATTGCGCCCTTTGGAGTTCCAGGTCCTCCCTTTCAATTAACTAGTTTATATTAGAATGCTGTACAAATAATTTATTAAAAGATTATATTCAGAAAAATAATTTAATTTTCCTTACTACTGCAAAGTAACAAACGATACTTAACAAATCGTTTAACTTCTGATAATTTTTGAGTGAGTACTGCCAAAAAAAATTACAATATTATTTCAGTCAAAAAGGACAGCAGCGCTATTTGGACAAAATAACAAAACATAAGTGTTGTTACTACGGATACACATAAAAATGTTTCGTACTCAACAGTTCGATACGATATTCACTAACTCCCGTTCAATTATCGAGACACCTAGCCGTACGAATACAGCTTTTTTACGGTTCGACGTTTTGCAATCCGGTTTACATTTTATCAACTGTAAAAACGGTTTACAGTTTTTTCTGTAAAATTCATTTCTCGCGATACTCAATAGAACCAGTACCGTGCTTGAGTTTATTATGTAGGTTACAGCCTTGAGACGTAAGGAGACTGATGGAACGGACGGTATTCAGGAAATTACTGTCTCTGGAATTTGAGTAATTAAAGCCAGTTATATTGGGAATAACTTATTGAATTTCCACTTCATTTTCTTATTAGTGTAAATGGTACCAACTCTTTTACTTTGCTATTTATAGTCTTCACTTTTAAATAGTGAAGACTGAAACTTAAAAAGAAGTGCATGAATGTAGATATTCCGTATACGTAACTGGAAACATTATTGTCGGGCTGTTGCGTCGTGGTCTATTGTTTTGTTGGTAGATATCTTTAGGCTGTAGTATTGTCGTCCCAGTTTATGTAGTCTGCACACAGAGCGTTGTAAGTCTGATTCATTATATTGTACTATAACCACATCATCTGCACACAGCAAAACATTTAAATGGTTATTTCTTTTCAGCTGTATGCCTTGACGGTCTTCAATCTTCCAATTTTGTATTAGGGCCTCAATATAGACGTTGAAAAGCGTTGGGGACATACTACACGTTTGCCTAATACCTTGCTATATTATTAACTCTTCCGTTTTTGAGCTGTCTGTGTTTACGACTATTTTAGTACCTTCATAAAGGTTTTTAATTGTCTCTGTAAGATGTACATTATTGTCTCTTTCCTCCATTATTGTCTATAGTCTATTTCTAATTACCGAGTCAAAAGCTTTTGCGAAGTCAACAAAGACTTACTTGACTTAAGTCCTTAAATTCCTAGGTCCTCGACGAAATTTCTCCAAGCGTGTTCTGTCCATTGCCAGGGCCTTCACCTCCCTCCATGTCTTGTTGACACCTGCCAGCTCTTTTCGATAGTCCTCTTCCAGGTGTTCCTCAGTCTTCCACGTCTGCAGCTACCTTGCGGATTCCAATTCAGTGCCTGTCTAGCGATATTTTCTTCTGGTCTTCTCAGGGTGTGACCGATCCACCTCCATTTTCTTCTCTCTGTGTGTAGTTGGATGGTACTCTGATTTGTGGCCTCCCATAGATCTCTGTTAGAGATGCCCTTGGGCCACCAAATTCTCATTATGTACCTCACACAACGGTTTATGAAAGTCTGTAACCTTGTGGTGATGAGCTTTGTCACTTTCCAGGTCTCACATCCACACAGCAACACCGATTTGACATTTGAGTCAAATATCCTGACTGGGTATAAAGTCAACAAAGGATACACTTAATTAACTTGATGAAGAAAATAATTTTCAAAACTTATGTACTTTTTGCAGGATGCTTGTTATTTACTCCTCTCCTTTGATAGGAGACGCGCATAGTATAAACGAGATTAATATTGTTTTACGTATTGTTGAAGACGCTGGTAAATAAGGGAAACTAAATTATAGAGGAAACAGGAATAAACGTGTCACGCGGCGTAAACGTTTAGAGCGGTGAGACGCAATAGACGAGTGATAAAAGGCAATCACCATAGAGTCGGGCCCTTTCGGTTGCGGTTAATAAATTATTTTAAGAACTGTCGAGCGTCGGCGGCGCGGTAAAGTAAATATTTGAACGGTTTTATGATCACTGGGAAGCAACGGTCTGTCGGTCCGTCCACTTGGGGCGTTGTTAACACACACACACACACACACACACACACGCGCGCACACACACACACACACACACACACACACACACACACACACACACACACACACACACACACACACTGTTATGGTGGAATTAAAATAAGATGCTCGCTTTCCTTCCGTCGTTGGTCGAGTGAACGAACCCCTTCGGGGACAGGAATAACCTCATCCCTCAATGTAAGCGTATTAAACAAACTCCACTGATGATCGTTGTAATGCAGCTGTGGATATTTTATCTTTGGACATAAGCTTTCGTAATGTTTCGCCTTTTATTTTATGCGTTATATGAACGAGTTAGAAAGGCAAAATAAAATTTAATTAAGAAAGTTGAATTAGTGGTTATAATCACAAACAGAATTAACACTGTTTCACACCACTGTAGAAAATTTTTCGATCTGACGATGAGCTGTGAAGCTTGAAAGCGCTAATCGGAATAATTTTTCTATAGTGGTGTGCAACAGTGTTAATTCTGTTCAAAATAAAATCCTCATTACATGACCATACCATAGCAACTGTCTGGATTCTGTTCTTAACGACACAGACTATATGTTTAGAAAATTGAAAAAGGAGTACGAGAAATGGAGTCTAAACATAAACACCAGTAAAACAGAATTTCTGAAAATAGGAGACATGCAAGAAGAAAACCCAGATCTGAAAATCCATAGTATCGAAAAGTGTAGCGAATTCAAATATTTGGGAAGCATTATTTCAGAAGATGGAACAACAAACAATGACATCAAAAATAGGATACAACAGGGAAAAAAGGCTATTCGTTTGCTAAACTCGTTACTTTGGTCGAACAAAATGAAACTTCAAACTAAACTAACAATCTACACAACTATTGTGGAGCCCATTTTAACTTATGGCTGCGAATGCTGGCAACTTTCAGATAAAGAGAAAAAGATGATAGAAACTGTGGAAATGGACTTCTTAAGAAGAGCGCGTAATATTTCTAGAATGCAACATGTTAGAAACGAAGATATAAGAAGGAAAACAGGGCGCGTATTTACAACAACAAATAAATTAATTTGGTTTAATCCAATTTAAAATATTTTAGTTTAATCTAATAACAAGGGTAGAATTTTAGCAGAGCACAGATTAAGAATTTGAAAGTAAACGAATGAAGAACTTCTATTTTCATACACGTTTTATGTAAATACAGTACACAGAGTTCATACAGTACGCACATAGTGCGACATACAGTACATGTCTCGCTCATACAACTGTTTTTAATATTTAAGTGTATATACTTCTTATTTGTAATTTTATTATATTAAGGAGATATTGTCAAAAATAACTTGAATATAATCCAGTAACATAAGAAGTTAGAAGTCCGGGAGACACTTCGATTATAAATAATGAAAAAGTGCTAAAAAATTAAAGATTATACGGACAAAAATTAATGTTGAAACAAAACAATAAACTGGAAGAAAATCATAGAAGTGTGTTTTATGTTCGACACAGAGCTAAGAGTATTCAGAAAGAAGTTATTTGTTTTTTTTTATTCTGCACACAGATGCTAAATATAAGCAGAGTTATTTACAATGAAAACAACTTACCAAAAATGCTAAGCAAAAAAGATTCGTGTCACAGAGAACGACACTGACTGACGTTCGCCATTACTGGCTGATGTGTAGCAAACGATAATAATTCTTACCTGGAACAAAGGAAAACATTTTGTTTTAGTAAGTTTTTTATAAATTAAAAAGTAAATATGATTTTCTTTGCAAAAGATTTTTTTCCTGAAACTATTATTACATATTCGGTTACAGTTTTTTGTTGTTTGCTATAATATTGTAACGACGGTCTCACCGATCGTCGTGTGGTACAGTGGAAACAAAATACAAGACACCAGTGAAGTCGCTAATAACCAGCTTTAATTAATCATAAGTACAGCTTATAATCAACTCGTACAATAATTCCAGTTAAATTTGTCCACACGCAAATAATAATAGAGTTCCACACTAGTTATTACACATTAACACTTCGCTACAATACTTCAACCACTACTCGATCCGCACTAAGGAGTATCGCTCATGTAACTGACTGAACTAAGCCAGATGCTCTTCCTTTTATAGGTCTCGCATAGGTCCGGTACTACACGGTCTTCTCCTTACCGCACGTTCTGGAACACACTGGTACCTACTTGTGAGCGGCCTTGACTGAGGCTACACCAGCCAGACTAGGCGGGGGAAGGGTGGAGAATGTTCTAGGGTGTTCACAGGGTTCTCGTTACAATATGAAGAGCCATTGTTTATGTTGGCATTGTTTCCTTTACTATACTCTAAAGGAAGAAAAGTTCATATCTAGCACTTGTTTATTATAAGTAGCATGTTCCACAACATTCTGTCTTGTAAGCATATTGTGGCTCGTACAAGTTGAGACTCATGGATCATAAGTGCCCGTATACAGATTACAGAAATAATGTCGCTGCGAGAAACCGGTAGTTAGCGAAGTGTTTTATGTTACTGTGCTTAATATTAAGTATTTTCTTATCTGCGATTCTGTAAACTTCACGACCACACTGGTTGTAACTTTTATTGTGAACAGTGCAGTGCGTCTTTTTCACTAAGAGCATAAATGTTATAGTCTATCGCACTCCTTTGAGTTTTCATTTTTTCAAAAACGTTCTGTTTCCTTATTTGCAATACACATAACCTTATTACAAGAAAACGTTCAGAGTACATTTAATCAAAAAGCGTTCAAAACTATCCACGTTAAATTAAGTTCTAAGCGGAATGTGTCTCAAAGTTTAATTCTATACAACACAATTTCGTAACATCTCCCGTGTTAGCGAGAAGATTAAACGTTTATTGTGTTAACGATGTATCAGCTTTTGAAATTAATAACTGTAGCCTTATTTCGCCTTTTTAGCACTGTTTTGCAAACTAACCAAGGGTCTTCTCCGCGCTTACCTGTAATGTGTGCCTGCATACAGATTATCTCTAACTTGAATAGTAAAATAATTATGTATAAATCTTTTAAGGAACTAGACAATTGAGGAGAAGTTACAAAAAGGTAAAAGTTATTTTCGTAACATTTTAGAACAACGATTGTTAACTAAATCTGAGTTTAGGCAGAAAGACTTGTAATGGTCAAGAATTCAAATTCAGAATTGTAAAATTTGTAAATGAAAAACACAAAGTAAAGGGCCAAAATAAAAAATAGCGTAAATGTTTGTATGCTAGGCTTCCATTGTGGGTAACTGCGAATGGAAAATCCAAAATTCTGTGTACAGACTTTTTAAAATTTATTTGTATTGAAAAAGTTTTTATTTAAAAAAAATATTTTTTTAGTTGGAAACCACACTCAAGCTGCGTGAAATGGCCAGCCAACACGCTATAACCCAACACTACACGGTAACTCTCAATGATTGTACGGTTAGTTAAATCTTTATAAAAACAGTATTACTATTAATTCCAGCTTGACAAGTTCTCAACAGGTTTTCGCTAATACCGGACTTTGTAAATACGGTAGCCACTTATTTACTGGCCTTATCAGTGTCGTAAATCGACTGCTGTAGTACTTAAAGTAGGTGGGAGGTCTAAACGTTCCGTGAGGAAGTGAGTTAATCACAGAGGCGGTGTAATTTATGCACGACAGAGACGCATAATGAGAACATATCACTTTCGTTGCCAAATACAATCCGCGCTGTTTCGCTGGTGACTAAAAACAACGAAATGGCCCGGAGTGTTGGTTCGATTCCCCCCACTGACGCTCGCCTGTCTCAATGTGATTCTGCCTTGTATTACCTTTTCACTTAACTGTTTAGAATCAAGTAAACTGTATAGCTATAATTTGATCTGTGACCTTATCTGCTACAAAAAAATATATTTCGATCACAAATATCTTTTATTCGTTTTGTAACATTTACACCGTATTTTCTTTTCATTCGAAGTTACTCTTTTCTTTATATAATTTTCGTTCTTGGATTTTGTTGTCCATGATTATGTTGTCCTTGATTAACTAATTACAAGTATAACACCATCGACTAGGAACACAAAGTTTTTTATTGGTTTTTTTATATGTAAAATTTTTACCTTATGGTCTGAACCAGTTTTGGCTTATTATAAGGTTCGTCAGAGGCTGCCACTGGGAGTGCTGTCCGTCTTGTTCTTGGCGACGCGCCGTCTTTTGAAAGATCGATGTTGTGTGTGTGGGGTGTGATATGTTGAATAATATGTGTGATTTGAATTGTGCCTGTTCGTTTAGGATGTTGTTTTTATTAGTTTGTATATTTCTAGTTGTCCAAAAGTGTCTAGTTTTTGGTATTTTGTGTGTACGTGTAGAATATCCATGTTTCGGTCGATGTTTGTGTACGTGTGGTTTGCTTCAATGAGGTGGTTTGCAAAGGTGGATTAGGTAGTGTAGTGTAGTGCCTTTGTGTGTTCAATGTATCTCTTTTGAAGCAACGTCCTGTCTGGCCTAAATAGAATTCCAACAAAGCTTATAATAAGCAAAAACTGGTTCAGGCTATTTTACATTTTTACCAATAAAAACTTTGTGTTCCGAGTCTGTAGTGTTATACTCATAATTAGTGAAATTTTCGAATTTTTGTAGCCTCGCTTTATTACCTTTTCACGTTGATTTCTGTCTTTTCCTAGTCTTCTCAATTTTGTTTTCAAAATTCTTTTTAACATGATAATATTTTTAGGCTGGGGGTCATTCCACAAAATGCGTGATGCGTCATCGAAAAATGTGACGCTTCCACACTTTCGATTCCCCACAGTCTAGAAATCTTTTGTTTACAAAACATTATCATGCTTCGATGTTTCGGTTTCGTCGAAATTCTTTATGCGCGCGCGAGCGTGTGTAGGGAGGGAGAGAGAGAGAGAGAGAGAGAGAGAGAGAGAGAGAGAGAGAGAGAGAGAGAGAGAGAGAGAAGAGAGAGAGAGAGAGAGAGAGAGAGAGAGAGAGAGAGAGAGAGAGAGAGAGAGCGTTTTAATAAAGACTTTGTGCACTGATTTTTTTGGTCTTATCTATTCGACGTAGCGTAAATATCCCCCACCAATCTGAATGTCTTCTACCTATAAATTTCAGTATAGGTTGTGTCTCTAGATCTCTTTTTATGTTCATGTTTCCCAGTTGGCTTTCTTCGTAAGTCGTACAACAACATGGCTCAGACGTTTTAGGTCCAAAACCATAATTCTGCTTTCAGTTTTTCACACAATACCTGCAACTTACACACAGATATTAAAATTGGTCTAATCATTGTTTTAAACAATTCAAACGCTTATTAATTGTTGCCACTCTTGCAATTTCCTGCTCGCTTATGAAACTTCTATGAATAGCATAGTAGACTACAATTAGTTTAATGATGCAGAGCGAGTAGATTCGAATTAGTGGTGGAGGGGGAAAATGGAAAGGGTAAGAATTTGAATAAATGTCGTACCAAAAATATGAGATCTCCAGAGGTTACGAATACTATTTATAAACATATTCGCCGATTGTTCAGTATATTGAGTAGTTGAGTTTTTCATTTCTTTGCAAACTAGTTTTTGCAACTATTTACAATCTCTCAAGTAATTTTAATCGAACAGTTATGTTATCAGCGTGTCGAATGTACTCCTCATTATAGTTTAACTTCGTTCATTTGTAGACATTTCTATACTTTCCTAAACAAGTTCGAACGGTTTTTGTCTCTGCGATCGCCGAAAAAGTCGAATCTACAGTATTAAGACGAAGCTGTAGTACTTCATTATATTTATGTCTGTAAAGCCTTTGTTCATATTTAGCTGCAAACTGTTTGATCTTGTCTCGATGGAAGTCACCGTTCCTTACGTACCAAGGTGTGTCAACAATACTGCTAAGCACTCTTTATTTTGAAAAGTTTGTATTACTTTGATGTTAGATTACTTTGTGCAACCTTAAATTTGCACACCATAAACTCACACCGGTTTCAAGCGTTGCTTGTATAATAACAGTTTATTATGCAGTAACAGTTCAGAGTATCTTCCAAGTAGCCACCACATTTCTTGAACTTTATTGCAAGTTCTTTACGGTTTTTCTTAATATGTTCTTTCATCTAAGGTTAGCATCCAGAGTCATGACTAAATAATTTGCCGAATGTGCATTTGGAATTATTCGATGATTGAATAAAATAGGTAAGTGGTCTATTTTCCTTTTGAGTAGTTAAGTGAGGCTGAATCTGTGTGCGATATAGTCTACACGTTGCAGTTCATTAGTTTTCTTGTAATCCATTTATGTTTAGAAGTTCACATAACATTTTTTGACACATATTTTTTCTTAATAACGAGTTATGTAATTTAATAAATAGCATATTTATTAACACTATAATTTTTGTGCTGAAAATAGGAAATTCATTGAGTATTACGTTTGTGGGACTTGAATTAAGTCGCGGGAAATTGTTGCCAAAATAGTGAATTTGTGTCGGAGCAATGAGGCAGTTCTATCGGTGTTATTCGAAAAAACAGGCAATACGTATAGTATTTGGGACAGGAAAGTATGTATATAACACCGTAATGAAACAAATTTGGAATCCATGTGACGGAACCGTTCTTTCTCAACCAAAAAGAGCAATACGTATAGTATTTGGGGCAGGAAAGTATGTATATAACACCGTAATGAAACAAATTTGGAATCCATGTGACGGAACCGTTCTTTCTCAACCAAAAACAGGCAATACGTGTAGTATTTGGGACAGGAAAGTATGTATATAACACCGTAATGAAACAAATTTGGAATCCATGTGACCGAACCGTTCTTTCTCAACCAAAAACAGGCAATACGTGTAGTATTTGGGACAGGAAAGTATGTATATAACACCGTAATGAAACAAATTTGGAATCCATGTGACCGAACCGTTCTTTCTCAACCAAAAACAGGCAATACGTGTAGTATTTGGGACAGAAAGTATGTATATAACACCGTAATGAAACAAATTTGGAATCCATGTGACGGAACCGTTCTTTCTCAACCAAAAACAGGCAATACGTACCGTATAGTATTTGGGACAGGAAAGTATGTATATAACACCGTAATGAAACAAATTTGGAATCCATGTGACGGAACCGTTCTTTCTCAACCAAAAACAGGCAATACGTATAGTATTTGGGACAGGAAAGTATGTATATAACACCGTAATGAAACAAATTTGGAATCCATGTGACGGAACCGTTCTTTCTCAACCAAAAACAGGCAATACGTATAGTATTTGGGACAGGAAAGTATGTATATAACACCGTAATGAAACAAATTTGGAATCCATGTGACGGAACCGTTCTTTCTCAACCAAAAACAGGCAATACGTACCGTATAGTATTTGGGACAGGAAAGTATGTATATAACACCGTAATGAAACAAATTTGGAATCCATGTGACGGAACCGTTCTTTCTCAACCAAAAACAGGCAATACGTATAGTATTTGGGACAGGAAAGTATGTATATAACACCGTAATGAAACAAATTTGGAATCCATGTGACGAAACCGTTCTTTCTCAACCAAAACTTGAGAAGAAATGGAATCAGTATATTTCATTAAATAATCAGGAATAGGCCTATTTCGTGTGCTTTCAGAGTGACTAGAATAAATGACTGTTCTGCATCATTAAAATAATTCATCTATACAGATTCTTTCTTTGATTTCTATCTGCAGCAAGATTTTTTATAAATTTCTATTCACCCAGGTATTACAAATTTTTCACTTGCTTTATCAGTCTTTCTATTTCAATTGAATATCTCTTATTCTATCACCCGTTACCATCACATGTGTTATTTAAGTTCCACTCTTTTTTTCATTTTTTATTTTGTAGAGAAGAAGGTAATAATAATATAATTTATATCATGTAACCGTGCACTTTATTCCAAACATGGTGTTCTAGTGACCAGTGCTGAACAAAGCGTTAAGACGTTTACCGCTGTGTTGGGTAGCGCTAACGGTCAGTAATGTTTACGGTTATGCCATAACCAGACGTAAGCACAATTCACTTGCGCTTCTTTACTGTGTTCAGAAAAGGCTTCCCGTCTAAGCTGCATTACACTGTTATGACTGTTATGGCATTCTGAAATTTAAACAGTGGAATAAATTATTTCACGGCGGAGAAAGCAATTATCAAATAATGTATTGTCAATTTTCTAAACAAGCACACTCGTATCACAAGAGTTCGAGCTATACACTATACGCAAACAATAATACTACTCACCAGGTTAAATAATTGAGGGGTTCACAACAAATAAGTAGTTAGCCAAGTCTATATTGTTGAACGAGCGAAGCCAGTTCTCAGTTTCAACTCGACGTTTAACGTTCGTCTGTCTATCTGTTTGGAGTGTGTCTCACGATACTTTTTCGAAGCGTCAACACATTTTCGTTAAACGTGGCATGCGTATTACCTAACGTGGCATTCAGAGGCTCCTATTGTTTTTGAGATTGAGTCCCCCTAAAAAAGGTGCGAGATGCAAAAGTGTGAGGTGTCAAATTTTCAAGTAAATCTATGTGGAATACCAAGTTGACAAGAATTTTAAGCAAAACCTTAATATACTGTTTAGTCCCAAAGTAAATTTTGACATTTTTGGACGCTAGAGCCCAAAAAATGTATAAACATTTGGAAAAAATCGCAAAAATCGACGTGGAGTATCAAATTAAAGATAATTTTAACCAAAATCTGAATGTAGTGTTCAGTTTTAAAAATATAAGTGTTAGGACACCTGGGCCTAAAGACGTGATTAAAAATATAAGTGTTAGGACACCTGGGCCTAAAGACGTGATTAAAAATATAAGTGTTAGGACACCTGGGCCTAAAGACGTGATTAAAAATATAAGTGTTAGGACACCTGGGCCTAAAGACGTGATTAAAAATTTGTAAAAACCCATAACGTGTATCGGGACTAAAGAGAATTTTAATCCGAATGCAGTGACTACTCTGGACATTTTGTAAATTTACAGAAAAAAGTGCCTACAGACTTTAGAGACTTCCTTTATAAATTCTGGCAAAAATTTTAAGAAAATTGTAAAAGTTTATGTGGATTATTAAGCTGTGAAAAATTATATTCAATTCGATATCTTTAATAATTTGGCAAAATTAATTTCTCTCAATACACTCTGCAAATTTTTGACCGCCTTCAAAAGGTTTGTTAGCGATGTTCTAAGGAAACTTTACATATTTTCTTGAGTAATGTCAAAAATATTATGCATAGATACCTATGGAAATGTATAAAGGTACACGTAAAAACTATTTGTCATTTAAGCAGTAAGGTTGTAAATTTAACTAAAAAATCAATGAAGTAGTTTGGAATTTTTAGCGTTAATTTTATGATTTTCTGCTTTAAAAATGTTATTTTACAAAAGAAACAGTAAATTAATGGTGGCTTACATAATGTTTAAAATACAATATTGAAATTTATCTAATAATAAAGTATTGAATATATTGTAAAGATATTTACAATAAAAAGTGCATATCTAAATATGCGAAAATAAGGCATTACAGTACAGTAGTGAACCCAGAATGCCTATATGCAAGTGAATGTCTAGCATTGAATTATAATTTAGACAAACTAGAAATATTGAAAAAACGAATTATTAGAAAAATATTAGGTCCACGATAAACTTCAGAAGGTTGGAAATTAAGAAGTAATGATGAAATATATCAAAGTATAGAAAATATAATAGAAACAATGAGAAAAAAAAGACTATTATTTTTTCGACATTTATATAGAATGGACGACAATAGGTTAACAAAGCAGATCTTCAAATATCTGTGGGGGAAGAAGTCAACATCAAGTTGGATTAAAGAAGTCCAAAAGGATTTAGAAAAAAATAATATACACGCAGAAGAAGCAATTGTAAGAGACGTTTTTCGGGTCAGAATGTTAAAAATTGATGGAGTCCAGGGTAAGAGGGAGAAAAACGCAGGTTAAAAGTGGACTGAAGACAGAAAGAAGAGACACAGTGAAAAGATGAAAGAATATTGGAGAAAAAGGAAAGTACAAAGAATAAAGATGGCATGTGGTCCTTAAAATTGGTTAGCCGATAAAAAAATATGAAATATAAAAAAAATAATAATAATAATAAAATGAAATTTATCACTTCGTTTAAAATAGGGAGCAATTTCTGCACTCAGGGAACTTACTAGTATAATTTTGAGAAAATCAAATTTAAAGATTTTTCCTTCAGATCAAACCATCATTCGTCATACGAAAATTAACTGCTCTAGCTCCCGTGGGAGTTAGAGACAGGACGATGTAAATTGAAAACTAAGGTCTGGATGGGCAGTAGACAAACACCTCGTTGCGAGGGTAAGAAAATTTTCATTCACTTCGAACATGCGCAGAAAAGTTTTGTGCAGTGTTTCATAGCGTGAACATCGGCTGCAACAAGCCTGGCAGAGACCAACAGAAGCATGTGTCTGACAGAGAGGGAAATAATATGGAAGTGAGACAGTTTCCTGAACGTTATAGCATCGTCGCCCCTCTCTTCTCTCCAGATAACTTAGCTATACTTGAAAGTGGGGGTAATTCATGTATTGGCTCAGCGCAGGTTACTGTTCAGGAAAGACTGGCGAGCCTACCGTAACTACTGCTCCTGGTTTTCTATGGCAATACAAAGCATGGCTGCCTCTGACAAAACTTTTAAGAAAGTTGACTCCGTCCACTTTGGTTGTAAGACAAATAAATAATTGAATACTTCAACTTTCACTTAATGGCACGTGCAATCGCTTGGAATCGGACAATTAATTCTCACGTATGTTTTTACATGAACTTGACACATTTAAAATATGTCAAAATTTCTAAAGCTAATATGCTGTACGTGAAATGAAACGGTTCCAAAGGGTATAATAACCGCTGATTCAGAATTTTTAAAACACATTGTTTAATTTGTAAGACTAAAGATATCCGGTCTGTTTGGCCGTGGTCCATGGTTTATTTCCAAACCAAACGTTTCGGCAGCCATTGGAGCCATTGGAGCCATTGGAGCTGCCGAAACGTTTGGTTTGGAAATATACCATGGACCACGGCCAAACAGCCCGGATATCTTTAATCTTATAACTGACACCGGCCGTGAAAGCCTGAGGACAATGTTACGTCGTTTAATTGTTCGTCCAAATTAATCTATTCAAAAGAGCTGTTCACCAGTATATGCCTGTATCGTAACCTAAAATTCTGCTCAACAGAACACAATTTTCGGAAGTCACCGAGTTTTATATTAAACGATTATTCTTATCCAGGTCTTGTAAAGCTTTACACAAAATGACACTGAACAAACCCGAGCGATTTATTTGCACGTAAAATCGCTAGTTGTATTAACTTCATCGCTTAATCGCTTTAATGATTACAGAGCTTCTTCCTGCCTTGCTAGAGACAAGCATTTACCGTACAAAATCTCCGGTGAACGTAAATGGAGTATTTATGTCTTAAAACGTGTCACAGTAGTTCAGAGCGCGACATCCATTTAGATTAAGCGGGGGTTTTTAAAGAAAGCTTAGAACAGACAGCAAATCTGTTTTTGATGCGCTTAGCTTTGCAAGCGGATGTGCTGGTTCTGCGGAAACCCTATAGAATTGCGATCAGCGACATGTTGTGCATTTTTAATGTTATTCTAATATTTTAAGATGTTATGTGCACACTACGTATGTAATATGTAATACGAAGTTTGTACATCTTTAGTGACATCAGTGTTGTTGCATATTTTATACACGTAAGTTGTAGTTTTTAAAATTGTAATAAAGCATTTATATGGAAATTTACACTATGGATTCAGTTTTCTGACTATTTGTACACGGTGGTAAGCTTTTAGGCCAAACATATCACTTGGCACCAGCATTGGTAGGCATAATTATTTTTTCGAAACTGGTGGACACGTCCTCCTTTCCTTAATCCAGGAAGATCTCGAGGAGGGTTTGGAAGCTATCTATTAGGACAAACACTGGAGAAGATCTTTTGACAATATGATTTACAAAATTAGTGTGACCTACATGGATTGAAAAAACAGAACATATGAGAAAGACATGGGATAACAAGTGGTTAACATCAGAACAGAGCCATGACTAATAGAGGAACTACCGACACCTATCACAGAGGAACTCAAGGTTTACACACAGGGCGTAGCACCAGTGGCGGTGAGAGAGAGAGAGAGAGGGAGAGAGAGAGAGAGAGAGAGAGAGAGAGAGAGAGAGAGAGAGAGAGAGAGAGAGAGAGAGAGAGAGAGAGAGAGAGAGAGAGAGAGAGACTTTTAGACTAACGAGTGATTTTAATCCAACATCGACTACTAGTTTATGTATACTTTTACCTTAGATATTCTCATTATCTCTAGTTCAGTTTATAAATATTGCACATCTCTTGGACTATCCTTCACTTAAAATCGAAAGATTCTCTTCTCTTGAGCGTTTGCGCATATTCGCGTCATCTAACAGGAGAATAATTCTCTTCTGGAAGCCAAACGTCTCAATGTCTTGAAAGTATTTTTCGAATAAACCAGTTTGTTCATATCCGCTTGCCAATATCCCCGGCGCAAATAAGACTATTGATTCTTCTCAACAGGTACCCCTACATTGTAGCTAAACGATCTTAATAAAATTTCAGAACTTTTGGATTTCTTCACAATTAACGGCATCTCTACGGCAATATAACGTCTAATTATGATCTACCTCAGATCACACATCAATAATTGCCACTAACAGCACCTCAGTAATATACATCTAAAGAACAAATAAACTATGCAACTCAAGAACAAACTGGAATTTAATACAAAAACAAAATAAACAATATTATCAACCTAAAAGTAAGTGTCAAAACTCCCAGTGATACAGAGGCTGCGAAACAAGCCACACCCAACTTGCATAAACAACAAGAATTTGTTACATTCGCGTAGATATAAAGACACTTACTAAGGTAAAAAGGTAGGCTAGAGTAAAATGGTACAGAAGTTAGTTTCTGGGAGACAAAACTAGACACAACCGATTAAATAATAAACTCAAATTAACATTATTACTTTTTTATTGTTATGAATACAATGAAAACTAAAACCCTTGAACAATGCATTGGTATTTTAGTTAAATGTATAAATTTATTTAGATAAGTAGCTAATAATTTAGTCCTAGCTTTTAAATTTATGTATGTTGACGCATGTTAACATTAAATAGAATAATTTTAAATAATAAATTACGTTTTGTATTTATAATGATACATTTTATTTATTTATTAAAGTAATTTATATTCATTAACTTTTATTTTAATTAAAGTAGTTAAAATATTAAAATAACTTGGCACTCATCTGTTCAAGGAGTCACTAGTTTTCTTAGTTGTGTATGTGCAGATTAGGCATAACTCTTTATTCTTTATGTTTAAATTTAATATTGCTTGAAGCCGATGATCATTTTCTTGTATAGGTAAAACAATTAGATTTTATAAAACGGATACTTGTTGGCTTCTGTGTATTGATTTAGTAATGACTAACGTTAATATTTATAGTTTTAATAAAAATAATCATTGTTACAAACTACAGACATACAAGGCTGCACCATAATAAACCACTTATATGGAAATTTATATAACTGGATTCAGTTTAGTGACTATTTGTACACGATGGTAAGCTTTGAGGCCAAACATATTACTTGGCACCGAAATTGGTAAGCATAATTATTTTTTCGAAACTGGTGGACACGTCCTCCTTTCCTTAATTCAGGAAGATCTCGAGGAGGGTTTGGAAGCTATCTATTAGGACAAACACTGGAGAAGATCTTTTAAGAAGTATATACATATTTGTTCAAATATGTCTGCTGATCATTTACAGCAGAAATCAGACTGGACGCAAGTGAAGCAAGGTTTCTTTTGGAAACACGTCAAATGTAAGTTATGAAAGTAACGTTAAGGGACCAAGTCAAAAGTATATATACAAGGGTGTGTTTGAAAATAGAGGAAATATTTCTGGGCATTCAAAATGAGAAAAAATCGGATGTTTATGTAAGGCGTATGGCAAGTATGAGAAGAGCGAAGATAACAGGAGATAAGTTTTAAGTTGGTAAGAGGAGTATACGCCTATTCAAGGATAGACGGTGGTATTGGGTCAGAGTATTGAAGAGGAACAAGCAGCGTGCCTACGCTAGAAGTTAGAAGAAAAGGAAGAAGAGGAAAAACGGAATTAAAGACTTTTTATGAACTTCACAGTCACCGCTTCGCTAACGACCACATTGATCAGGTGAACAGTGCTCTCTCTACATGAGCACACTATACAACAAAAACGGAGCGACGCACAGTCAGCTATGTGAAGTCCATGCCAGAAATATATTTTGCGCCTTTATACGATGAAAACCCGTCCGTCATAACGATAATACCTGGATTTATTTGGTCTCTGGGATTACACACAAAATTCGTTACTATCCGGAATAGAAACAAAAACAACAACAGCAAAATCACACAGGAAAAAATCCGGAACAACACTCACAAAAATCGTTTTGTTTTTATGCCAAACACGTTTTGTGGTAAACTTGATCGACGTTGTACTTTCATGTAGGAAAACACGATTCAGTGATTTTACAATTTTACAATTTCACGTTTAAGCTGCCTGCAATAGAAACTACATTTTTTAACGTTAGTAAACACTCGAATGTGTCAGTAAATATATGTTATGTGATTAAGAATGACTGAATAATATTCTTAGAACCACATCATCATCATCTTCATCATCATCGTCATCATTCCTCAGTCAGTTATTTATAGTGGTAGTAACTTGCACCCCTACTTTGCTACTGTTTAATTGCTTTAAATTTATGTTTTCCAAAAAGTTTTCTTTGTTTCCAATAAAGTAGTTAATTTAAGCACGGAGATTATACATTTATTAAACGGTATACATTTGCATACATTTGTTAAATGAAATCTGCAAAGACGCAGATATCCACAATTAAAACCAAGGTGATGGCTTTTTGTGGACTGATCCCGTACGGGCAAAAATTGTTATAGATGGTACTGTCCTGGAACAAGTTAGCAGTTTTGAATACCTGGGCTACAGTGTGTCTTATAATGCAAGCAACGACGTGGTGAATAAGTTGCATACGTTCAACCTTATGTGCGGGACCATCAGCCGAACCATTAAGTCAGCAAGTAAAGGAACACGCCTAAAATTCTACAAGGTGATGGCTCTTCCCACACTTCTTTATAGGTCTGAGAATTGGACTTTAACGAAAGGCCAGGCCAGTTGCATCCAAGCGGCTGAAATAAGATTTCTCAGGCACGTGGCAGGGTCTTCTTCTCTCCATGATCATAGAAGAAACACAGATATACGCCAAGAACTAAATATTATGAGTATACTTGACGGGATCGCCCAGTATCGGTTGAATTGATGGGAACATCTTTGCTGAATGGATGACTGCCCCATCCACAAACAACTATGGAACTATAAACCGAGGGGACCGAGAGGTGTGGGACGCCTGAAGAAGCGCTGGAGTGACCAGCTGTAATATTTGCCTATTTGAGACCAGAACAAACCATTCTCGGTTTAAACCTTGAGGATGATGATGATGATGAGTACAGTCAGCGCATACAATAAAGAATGACTTAATACAATATATCGCACTGATATTCAGGTGTAAATTTCAGTTACACTTGAATCTCTTTTTTGTGCCTAGTGCAATCAGACGGAAATATTTTAAAACAATTTTGACAATACATGTTTAGTTTGGAATTCAGTTTAGTTTGATATCTCCTCTTTCGCCCGAATATAAGCCCATAGTCTGCCCATTAAACCAGATTAAATTTTGTCTTCATCTTTAACTGGATCGACCCACTCTTCTCTGGGCTCCTGGTATGGCGCCCCTACATATTTTCACTACGTTGGAATTAATATTTTATTCCATTCTTCTCTTTCTCTTACCAACCAGTTTTGAATGCTGTCCACTATGTTTCTTTCTATAATGTCTCCATTTTTCCTATCTCGTATGCTCTTTCCGCCTATTTTGCGTTAATACTTTTGTTTCAGATACTTCTATTGTTTGTTTTTTGCTTCCGCTAAAAGCCGTTATTTAATCTGAACTGCTTTATATTGAAATTTATACTAGATCTTTAGGACTTGATGTCTTGAAGATTTTAATTTAAACTTTCTAGGTTAAATGTAATGCGTTCCGAAAATACAGTAACCAATGATAAGTGGAATTTCGCATTTGTAATGCGTTGTTATTTGTATGACGTATTATCAAATTGTTTTTGACTTTAATACGCGATTTAATCTTACATAGACTTTAGCAATTTTTATTGATACCTTGGACACTGTTTTATATTTTGTGAGTAGTCAGTCGTTGTTGTAATGTTGAAGAATTATCGAATTAAACGTGATTATAATAAAAGTGTTGAAGAAAACTTTGTAACTGATTCACTGTCTCTGGTGTCGTTTTACTGTTACCGTTAATGGGGCAGTATTACGTATCAATAATTAAAAACCGATCTCCTAATACAGGGCTATCGGTCACTAGAAACCAGACGTTAGCCTTGGGTGATAGTGAATTAATAAATGATGCAACGTTTTATACGGTTCGGTCATTGAGCAACCATAATTTTGAAACATTTGTGTCGATATTTCAATAAAATTTACTGTCGTCATGACGACCTGTACGTGGGTAGACAGAAGTACACACTGATACAGAAATGATATTAGCATAAAACAAGAGTAATAGTAATGCACGTGCATTATCATTCTCATATAATTTTATGTTATTACATAATATTATATTACAATATATTATATAATTTATTATTATGTTATTATAATAGACTATTATTAAATTATTGAAAAATCTAACGAGTTCTTAGCTTTAACTCAACCGTTTGGCATTTTTCTATCTGGTGTCTATCAATCTACCAAATCTTACGATAAATTTTGAACTTGGTAAGCATGTGTTTTTTTTTTTTTTTTTTTTTTTTTTTTAGATTGACTGCCTCAAAAATACAAAAATATGGAGACGGGACGCAAAAATGTGAGAGCAATCGTGAAAAAAGTTGCAAAAAACCCTGTGAGTGGTATAAAATTAAAGGGAATGTTAACCACAGTCTGAGTATGGTGATTATTTTTTGAAAGTTTCCAAATTTTCAGATGTTAGAGCCCAAAAAGTGGGTGAAAAGTTGGGTAAAATCGCAAACTTCGTGTGGCAAAACAAATTAAAAAGAATTTTTAACTGACATCTGAGTGTAGTTTTAAATTTTAGAAATTTTAAAATTTGAAAAAATGTGAAAATCCAGCGGGGTGTCAGACTATAAGAAATTGTAAACCAAATCCGAATGTGTCGGATTTTTAGTGTTTATTACATGGCTATGTGCTCTAGATTGTTATGTTACTAAATGAGTAGTAGAGTAATCGGGATTATTGTAATTTTTCGTTAACTAAAAATGTATCTAACATGGACATTCATGTAATAATACATGTATTTTGTTCAAAATAATAGGCGAGTTCTGCAGCTCAAGGGAGCGTACTAATAATATTGTGTTACTAATTTCTTAATTGTAAAGTTCCACCTATATTAAAATTATTTTATCTATAATATATGCGTATCAGTCATTTGTGTATTGTCCTTATACATATAATACTAGTTATACATGGCAAAAAGTTTGTCAAAACGACGACATAAGTTATTTACCTTGTGTATGGTCAATGATCGCATCTCATAAAACCTCTCGTCGCTAGATGTTATAAAAAATTTAATTTTTACCAAGCCTACCCTGTAAACGAAAGATATAAATATATGAGGGAAAACGCAAAATGTTGTAGTATTGCAATTTACCTCTCTGATATTGTCTTTATTTTACCTATTTGAGTATAAATAAATGGACACACACAGAAACACAACTCTGGCCTGATTTCAACATTTATCCTGCTCAGTCCGATATACAAACGTAAAGTAATTCCTACGGTTCAGCACTAGCGTTATCAGCAAAGCCAACACGACCGTTACGGGGATATACAGTGTGACAGACATGTGACAGAATTTAAGACGGCCATTATGTGCGGAAATGCTGACCGAGTTCTTTGTGGGAGGCGATAAAGTGCGCATTTGCATCGCGCGGGCTCCGGGTCAGATAGCTCGTGGCTATACATATTTCATGACCGTCCTTTATGAGGCGACCGTACAGAAAAGTCAATTCTAGCGAAGCGAAAAACCGTATAAATCTAATATGGAACATCACTCAGCACTAACCCGGAACACAAATAACATTTTGCCTGTCTGATGAATACTCACTCCTCCTTCCTGCAAAAAATGACACAATGTTTTCATGAACACTTTTAAAAAACTTATACGCGTATTTATAGGAATCAGTATGAAGCATGAAGCCTGGCTATTGATCTACGGTTTCCGCTTTAGGTTCATAGACAGCACAAATAAATCAAGATGCATTTTTAGATCTAAGTCAAATCAGTCAAACGAGCAGCTGATTGATAACAACAACAATAACAATAATAATTGTTAACAACGACGACGACAACGACGACGACGATGATGGTGATAGTGATGGCGATGACAATGATGATGGTAAGGGGAAGAAAATAGTAATAATAGTGGATTCCTTTTTGTACAGCGTAATGACTTATGAGAGTCGGCGTAGGCTGCAAAACTTGAGTTATAAGACATTATAAGGTAATGTACCAACCCATTGGCGAAATGGGTCGGCAAGCAGAAGAGAGAAGGGGGCCCTGCCAGGGCATTCCGGGGGTAACCTGGATCCTCTCCTGGCAGGATGATGTACACCGGCAGGAGGGTGTGCATCTAGTGTGCATGCGGAGGAACCTCTAGTAGGTCAACGCCTGCACACATGGGCTGAGTTAGTTAGCCTACTGCGACCGTGCAGAGAGCGCTCGACAGCCGAGGTGAAGCCATCTCTCTAGGGGAAGAACAGCCCGAAATCAATGTTCCTGGTCCTCCTGGTAGGAGGTTGAGAATAAGGCTAACAACCTTATTCTATAAAACAAAATTTGTTACGGATACAGAAAGATTGGTAAGGTTCTGGAGGCCAAGGCGTGGAGTAGTAGTAGTAGTAGTAGTATAAGGTAATGTGCCCAACTCTGAGTGTCAGGCATTTATTATCGTAGGTGTTACTCTAGATAGTCTTTTCCATATATAGAGTCGATCTGGTGGTTGGAAAACGCACTTTAATGACGTCCAGGAATGGAACTCAGGACTTGTAATCAGTGTTGGTTCTAGCTTGAGATCGTGGGAAGGGGCTCAGGCCATCCCAGAATAGTGATTTCTTAAAAAAATAGAAATGAATATTGTTACGACAATTATGGAACGTTCTTGAACAAACGAGAGTGTCGATCCACACGTTTCTCGGCTAGCCGAGCAGGTGCGTCTCTGTCAAGGCCGTGCAATAAGTACACTCTAGACCTTTCGAGTGCTTGTTAACTACGAAAATTATGCTGGAACGCCGCCAAAAGAAAAGGACCTTTCCAGCTTTCCTTTTACCTTCTGGCTTTGCATTAAATATCTTCTTAATAACTCTGCTTTCACAAGCAAGTAAAATGTATCCAGCCTATTCTAATCTTTTCAATTTAATAAAGGTGACCACACACTCGTTTTTCTTTCTTTGAAATTGTAAACCACTCACAACCATGTGCACGTGACACTGTCTCAAGTCCGTAAGTTGTTAGTCACATTTGGTAAATTTTAATAAAGGTGACCACGTGTTAAATTATTGCGGAACTCTATTACTTGACATTATACTGTGTGTTAACAAATTACATTTAACTTGAATTACTGTATGAGAGTATCTTGTTGATTCCAAATTGTTATTTGTGACTCACTAAAGCTGGTAATTATTGATTTTCATTGCTGTCTGTATTTTGTTTCAACTGTACCATACGACGATCAGTGAGACCGTCGTAACAATATTTTCTGCATGTATTATGTATTGCAAATTACAGTTTTGCTTGCTAACGTTTGGAACTTAAAAATTACTGTTTATTTTTCATCATTGGTGCTTCTTATGATGGCCCTCCTACATTTCAAGCGTATCACAAAAATTCACAAAAACCAATCGACTGGAGAAAGGCCGCTAGAAAGTCCAAGAAAAGCGTATAATATAACAAGAGACCTGTAAGAACTAAGAAGGCAATATAACAGCACAGGACATGAGTAAATAGAGAGGCATTGTGAGTTATATTGTTAGTGACATCCTCTGGTGTCAGTTATTGTGTTTTCATTGTACAACACGGCGATCCCTGCGACTGCCGTAGAATAATTGAGACACAAGACATCAATGCGACTGCCGTAGAATGAACTGATGTCATTCTCAAATAAAGTGAGACTCACAATCGATATTTTCTAAACAAAACATGTGAGACAACATATTTAGGGTTGGTATAGACTCGGATAACTGTGTTCATTTAAATATTCGACATATTGTGTGAGTTGACAGTTGGTAGAGGTAACCAAACCAACAGTTTTAAAAGAGAATAAATCGTGTCCTTGGCTACAGAATGTAATCTTAAAACAGGGTATCTCTATTTATCTAAAAATAGAACTATTTATCTATCGGCAAAACCACTCACTATTTTGAATTAATTACATTTACTACTACACAAATTTCGTTACTAGATAATTTTTCAATTATAGAAAAATCTTGATATCTCAACTATTTCTTAATAATATAACAATTGTAGAGCATACAATCATTAAATAAACATTTAAAAATCAAAATATTCGGAGGTTACAATTCTTTTCGCACTCACACGCTACTGGATTTTCAGAATTTTTTCAAATTTTGATCCTGGGATTTCAAAATTTTTAAATTCTTAAAACTTAATTCGGATATTAGTTAAAATCTACTTTAATTTGACTCTAAGTAAATTTTTGTGATTTTATCAACATTGTAAGCAACTTTTTGAGTCCTGACACCCAAAAAGTTTGAAATTTTTACAAATTAATTTTAGAAAATTTTAATTTTAGGTTGTTAGTTAAATTCCCCTTAATTTGATACACTACGTGAGGTTTTGCAATTTTTTCTCAATTTCGCCCCCTACATGTTTGTGTCTCATCTCCCTACTTTTAAAGGAATCAATCTTAAAAACAATGAAGTTCTGTTTGATAAAAGTATGGATACACATGCTAAGTTTTACGAAAATTGGCAGACGCGTTCAAAAGTTATCTTGAGACAAACCCCAAACAGAAAGACAGATAGATAGTGTTACGTAATGCGGAACGTTCTACAAGTATCTCGAATATTCCAGCTGTAATGTGTGTGTGTGTGTGTGTGTGCGTACATAATGCTGCTACTTTGCGGTGAAAGGCAATTACGCGTCAACTATCGAGTCTATACCAGACCCAGACCATACCGGTCAGCGCAGTGTGTTCAAGGACACTGTATCTAGTGGATTCTCGAAAGCTCCTGTTTGTTTAACAAAGTGACAGATTATTCTGGAAATCAGGGGGGTATAAATATAGCCATTCAGCGACGGTTAAATCAGTTATTGCCGGGCGATTTACACAGTGCGGTTCGAAGTATTGTGGCGAAGTGTTATGTTTTATATTTGTGCGGGACAATTGTAATACAATTATGTTTTTTATTAGTTGACATTTTTATTGCGTGTGAACAATTTTTATTTGATTTGTTGTAATATAATATCTTGTTGATTAGAAACTGTACATTTGGGATAATTAAAGGTGGTGATTAGTGACTTAAATGTTGTCTTGTATTTTGTTTTCCACTGTACCATACATGAAGGAGATCGTCGTAACAATATATAGGCAGACAAGTGCCAATCAGTCGAGTCAAAACCAAAACTTGAGAACTCGCTTCGCTCTTTCAATAACCAATGAGGCGACCATACAGAAAGATCAATGTTACGTATTACGTACTGGAATCAACAATGGAGATGACTACTGCTACTGGAATCAAAACTTCTGAAACAAGAGGCAAAATTAAACAAGAATCAAAAATACATGTTTTCTGCGTCGTAATAGTATATTTTGGTTCTTCTATCGAAAACGCATTGTGTAACACCTATAAAACTGAGGCCTGAACATGGGGATTTATCTGTGCAGTCTCGATTTAACGTCATAAATGACTAAGTTGCACTATCATGACGTTTGGCACGAAATTTGATTGCAGAACGCTGCTAAATACTGTTGAGATATATTTTTGTGACGTGAAACAAAACAAATACAAACACTTGACTGAGTGAAATATGATATTAAGAGTTAGCGTCTTTTCTGAAAGTCAAGAAAAACGTTATGACTATCAGGTGTTACAAGTCTCACAGTGCTGCTACTAAGTGGGAATAAAAAATAGTCTAGACGGTAAAAATCTTATGTGGAAGAAACAAAGTTGCATTACTATTCTTATTCTTTAAGTAATAAACAATTTCCGCAGCGAAAGAGATATTAAAACAAGAAATTCATCTGAAACAGTGCAAACATGAGACAGTAGGCCTAGCCAGCGGCGCTGCAGACGACGCCGGTCGACGTCGCGTGACTGCATCGCGCTCATTACGTATGCACGACACGACGCTGCCCGGCATGCAACACCTTACCCTGTCCTAATGCAACTGCTCCTCGTTTAACATAAATTTCCTTAAACGTGGTTGTTCGTATGTGAAACGTTACGTGCAAAATAATAATTACTTGGTGTAAAGTCCAAAGTGAAAACATACAACTATTTTTTGCATACAATATTCAGCCACATATTGGGGTATGGTGTATTGATTGGGATAGTGAGCTAACGAAATTTAGACGCATCTGTGGAACGATTCATAGGTACCTGAAGAATAAAACACGGAAGAATAACCGAATGAAAAAAGAAACTACCTATCCCCACATTCCTGTATGCTAGTGAGACATGGGCTCTTGGTAAAAGGGACGTGCAGAGGATTCAGGCAGCTGAAATGAAATGTCTAAGTGGGATGCAAGGTTGTTCTCTCCTGGACCGGAAAAGGAACATTGTATCGTTGCACCAGAAGATTGAAGACCATAGAAGGAGGTGGTGTAAACAATTGAACCGCATGCCTGATATCCGTCTAGCCGTGGCTGCCTTGGGTTATCACCCTACTGGGAAGAGAGATGTCGGTAGGCCGAAGAAGAGATGGGTTCCGAAACAGTTCTAGGGTATAATCCTTGTAGCCTAATTATCATCATCTTGATACAGGTATGGTTCACGGATTGAAGTTCATTTAGTTATGTACTATCAGTTGAAATATGTCGCCCCTAGCAACACATCTGAATTATCCTTAAACAACTGGATGGTCACCTACAATTATATTCAATTTATTGTTGTATTGGAGTGTTATATTTAATGTCAGCAAAAAAAATTGTATTTAATGTCAGCTGATTTGTTGATCTGCAAGTAAGCGAATACTTTTGTTTCGATGATTTCAAACGCAGATTTCATTTTCATCAATAAACCACTTGTCCTTCTTTTCTGAATATACACGTAAAGGTCAGCACATGTCTCATCCCTGAGTTACCAAATCATACCAGATTATCTGTTTTCCTTTTGCTTACCAAAAATTGATTTCACTCAACCTCAGCGATCCAGTTAACGCTTCCTTCATTATGCGTTGACCACAAATACGTTCGTCATTTCTAGAATAAAATTACGTCAATTACCTAATTTTCCCTAATTGTCCTCTCCAATCCCAGTCACGTAGAGCACTTCTGCCTAATAATATCCCAGTAAATACTTCGGCTCCGGTGACCAAGTATATCATCAATACTGCTTTCTAGAACAGAATTATCACTGTTGCACACCACTATAGAAAAATGATTCCGATTAGGGCTTTCAAACTTCACAGCTCATCGTCAGATCGGAAATAAACTATAAGTGGTGTGCAACAGTGATAATTCTGTTTGTGATTATAACCACTAACACAACTTTCTTAATTAAATTACTGCTTTCTGCTTCAGCCGAGGAGACTATTGGCCTCCCGACATTACACATTCCGGAATACGCTATTAGCTACAAATATTTCAGTATTGGAGAGTGATTTGTTGGATTCGTACTGAAATTAAACTTTAACATATTTAAGACGAGGAGATAAGAACATGCTACGTGCCGCTTTGCACACGCTGTGTCAGCAGCAGGACGACGCAACGCTCTGACACGTACCAGCGGTATCTAGCGCAATCTACAACGTTACTACGACACACAGACGAATTATAAGTAGCAGCGTTTTGAAAGCGGGCGGGCTGTTGTTATTGTGAGCTGTGTATAGCGAAACGAAGCGATAAGACATGTTATTAGTTGGTGTCAGATGTTAATCGGTGCGTGTTATTGGACAAGATTTAGTATTTTTCAGCCCGAGAGTTGTGCGGGTAGGAGGACAAGCCCGTCGTATGCTGCGTCCCGAGCGTCTTGTAGAGCTCCTGCAGTAGGGACCAGATTTTACTCTACCGTTTGGTTACATTTGTCTGTCTGTGTTGTCTACCTCTCTGTTTTCGCTATGTCTCACGATGACTTTTAAATGCACAAACCGATTTTCGTAAAACTTGGCATGCGTGACCATACGTTTACCCTACAGTATCCTAATGTTTTTGAGATTGAGCTCTCCAAAAATATGAGGTAGGAGGCAAAAATGAAAAGGGGTCAAAACTGTGAAAAAATTTAAAAGTCCTTGTAAAGTATCAAATTAAAGGAATTGTAAGCCACAAGCACAATAGAGTGTTTATTTTTTAGAATCTCAAATTATTTGAATGTCAGGGTGCAAAAAATGGGTGAAAACCTTGATAAAATCGCAAAAAGGTATATGGGTATCAGATTAATGAAAATTTTAACCAAAATCTGAGTGCACTTTTCAACGTTTTAAATTTAAGAATTTTAGGACACTAGAATCTAAAAAATGAAAGAAAAAATTTAAACAAATATTGTAAAAATTCAGCTGGGTAAAATTTAAAATTCAGCAGATTAAAAGAGATTGTACTCAGATCTGGAGATATAAAATACATCTGGAAGAGGAGTTGTATAAAATTGACGCAAAGGGGTAAAAATGAGATGGTTAGAGAGAAAATAGGATAAACGATAAACATTCAAGTCTCTGTTGTGTTTAGTCGTGTATATTGTTACGTGCATCGAAAAAGTACGCCAAATGACGATTCTAGGTGATCGTATAGAATGTGGGAAGGAACACTGACGTAGTGGGGTAGATAAGATACACCTCAATTCTTCTGGTATTATGGAGTCAGGGAAGACATATAAAAGAATGACTGACAAAGTAGAATAAGATGAAAGCTTGGGTGGGAAGGCAACGTTCCATGATGTAGCCTCACGTGTAGTAAGTAGTATAGAAGAGAGACTAAAGCTGTTACATGAAAATTCAATAATCGTGCAGCCGCCCAAAAATATTAACTTATGTTACTGAATTGTATTTTAAGAGACTAGAGAAAAAAATAAAAACTGTTGACCAGTAATAAAAACAGAAAGTCGTTTCTTATCTAAAGTTTACGCAAAAAGTTATTCCATTATCATTGTTCATAATTATTAAAAGAAAATTGCGTAAAAATATATCAAATCCCCCACCCCCATAAAAAACTATATTAAATTTTTTCACAAAAACACTTCACGATTATCGGACAGTCACTGTTTGCTAGCAAATACACAGTAAATGAAAATTGGAAATCGTTACCAGAGCTAGCGTTTAGACCGATGTTTAGCTTAGCCATTAAAGACAATAATAACGTAATTGGTTTGGCAGCGGGAGGACAGCGACGCGTGCGGTAGGCCCAATACCCTCCTCCCCCTCCCCCGCAAAAGTAAACAGCCGGATTGAATCATGGCGTAAACACAATGGAAACCCAATCAGGACATTAGAGGAATTAGTGTTCCATTCTGTTACCGTCGTCGCTCACTAACGTTCCCCATATGGCCTTGTACTGTAGCCAGCCGGCCGCGTCAATAATCTCCAGCAAGTTCTTTAGAACGTGAGCCACACTATCTGTGGCACCTATTTAATATAACACAATCTTTACATTAATTAGTTAGTTACATTTATTTGTTATATTAATGCGAAAGGTACAAGCAGTACTTTTATTTGATAAATCGCATTAATTTATTGTAGTACAGTAAAACATATAACAATTACTGTAATTATATGTAAATAATAAAATAATTGCTGTTACAAACTAAGCTCCTCGGACAATCTAGTAATCGGAATGGAAGGTGAACATGATTACTTGACTTGATCATTTCTTTTAATCCCTTGGGGATGAACGAGAAGAATCGCATGTAACAAGATGCAGAGCGGTTCTACAAAATCCCAGCTTTATTTCTTTACTTCGTTCCCAAAGTTATCGTCTACGTGATTTTAGGTCTGCCACAAGCCTCTTTTCTACGGGGTTTATTCCATTTTTTATTTTGTTTCAGGAAGTCTTAAAAACTTCACTGTTTTTGCAGTGGCCATCTAAGGACTAGATGACAATTTCAATTCTTTACTCTTTGTTCTTTTCTTTTTCTCCAATATTCTTTCATCTTTTCACTGTGTCTCTTCTTCTGTCTTCAGTCCACTTTTAACCTGCGTTTTTCTCTCCCCTACTCCTTCCATTTTTAACACTTTTGCACGAAAAACTTTTCTTACAATTGCTTCTTCTGCGTGTATATTATTTTTTCTAAATCCTTTTGGACTTCTTTAATCCAACTTGATGTTGACTTCTTCCCCCACACATATTTGAAGATCTGCTTTGTTAACCTATTGTCGTCCATTCTATATAAATGTCGAAAAAATAATAGTCTTTTTTTTCTCATTGTTTCTATTATATTTTCTATACTTTGATATATTTCATCATTACTTCTTAATTTCCAACCTTCTAAAGTTTATCGTGGACCTAATATTTTTCTAATAATTCGTTTTTCCAATATTTATAGTTTGTCTAAATTATAATTCAATGCTAGACATTCACTTGCATATAGGCATTCTGGCTTCACTACTGTACTGTAATGCCTTATTTTCGCATTTTTAGATATGCACTTTTTATTGTAAATATTTTTAGTTATAACATATACCCTTTCCATCTTATGGATCTTTTCTTCTACAGCAGATTTTTCCAAACTATTCTTTTGAATTGTTTCTCCTAGATACTTAAATTTTCGAACCCTCTCTATTCGACCAATTTATGTTACCAGGAATTTTGGTGCATTCTTAATGTTCGTGAGAAATTTGTTTTTTTTTTCTGCAGAAATTCTTAAGCTTGTTCTACTGGCTATGACCCCCCAAAAAATTAACCTGTGTTACTGCAGATGTCAGATGTTCAGAAAGTATAGCAAAGTCATTTGCGAATACCAAACAGTTTATTTCAATACGTTTGTTCCTTCTTCCCAACATGATTGGTGATATTTTGAATTCCTTTAATTTTTCATTCCAAATTCTCACTACTTTCTCCAGGACACAGTTGAAAATGATTGTGGATAAACCATCACCCTGTCTTACACCTGTATTTATTTTTAATGGTCGAGATATTTCTCTAATAAAAATCTTCACTTTATTATTATTTAATTTTTATTATAACATATGTACGGGTCCGCCAGTGAGGCGGGAAAATTAAAAGTACCCAATTTTTTCATGAAACATTTATTATCAGAATTTTTTTTTTACAGATTTGAGTTGAGTAAAGTATGCCATTATTTTACTTTATAAAAATAACGCCGCTCAAGTGAGAGCCATTTCTGTGTAAACATTCTTCTAATCTTGACCGAAAATTTTCCATCACTCGACGAAGCAGGTCAGGTTGAATCTGTGTGTTGTTTCTTGTCTGATATTCGTTTTTAATTCCGGTATGGTGTGCGGTCTATCAATGTACACCCTGCTTTTCAGAAATCCCCAAAGAAAAAAGTCGCATGCGGACAAATCTGGGGATCTTGCAGGCCACGAGATGTCGCCACATCTGGATATGAGTCCGTCCGGGAAGAGTTCTCTTAAAGCAGCCATGGTCACACGAGCAGTATGACTTGTGGCCCCATCCTGCCGGAAAAAATTAATTTCCGGAAACCTAGGGAGCTGTTGCATCAAAAATGTTCTGACCATGTGTGTGTAGCGGTCTGCATTGACAGTTGTGGTGTTTCCTCTATCGTCTTGGAAAAAATATGGCCCAATAATGCCAGATGATGAAACTGCACACCACACCGTAACTTTCGGACTATGTAATGGCTTTTCATGCAACTCACCTGGGTTTTCATCATTCCAATTTCGACTATTTTGTTTGTTTACATATCCATTCAAATGAAAATGTGCTTCATCTGACATAAACATGCGGTGAATAAAGTTTTCATCATCATTTACACGTCGCAATATTTCTTCGCTGAAAATCCTGCGACCCAGTATATCGCCATCTTTCAACTCCTGGATTACTTGAATTTTGTAAGGATGAAAGATAAGTCTTTATGCAAAATTCGTCGTAACGATGTGTCACTAATGTTTAGTGCGGATGCATGTTTCATTGCAGAACGTTGTGGACTACGCGTCAATGCTACTCGAACTCTTTCAATGTTTTCCTCTGTTCTTACAGACCTTGTTGCTCCTCTATGCTTTAAGTTTAATGTGGAACCAGTTTCTTCAAACTTTTTCACCCATGACATAATTGCATGAGCGGACGGCACTCTTCCATGTCGTGGAATATTGAAATGATTACGAAACAATCGTTGGGCAGAAGTCACACAGTCACCATTCTTATAAAACGATTTTACGCAGAAAGCACTCCGTGCACCGGACCAATGCTCCATGTTTAACAAATGGCATTAAATGTAAAACAACAATCGAAAACCTCCACGCCCTCTCGTGAGCAGAAAATGAACTATTGGACTTTCAAAATTTCCCGCTTCACTGGCGGACCCTGTATATCACCACGATTCCGTATCGTCTGTATCTTACAAAAATGGCTTGTCGTCCTATACTTCGAAATAAAAGCCCGTACTATTGCATCAGTTTGTTTCATATTTTTGTTGCAGTTTCATAAAAGAAACATATTTAAGAAGATGTAGGTAACTGTTAGTATACTAAGGTGTTAAAGAAGGTACAACAAGTTCTTCACCATTTTCACCATCAGAAATGTTTAAATTGTAAGAAGTATTTCATCTAATTTAAACAATAATTTTATCATTAAACAACTGGTGTAAAGATTATCGTTTGAATATGAGTCAATTGGAGACTGAAGACAGCAGAAAAGACCGTCACACCAATAATTGACAGCAAAACACGGTGTTAAATGATAAAGTAGTAAACAGACTCAGGTTTACTGATAATTAAAATATTACATAATACGAATTATTTACTGATACGAATTACATAATTGTTTACGTATATGATATGAACAATACAGAAATTAAATGCAAGCGAAATGAAAGATTTGACAACTGAACGGAATAAAACATTACGCAAAAGAATAGGCATTACAGAAATTAGAAATATGTGCGAAATTTAGGACATAGCCAGTTGGACCCGAAATAAAAGAACTTAGTACAAACACGTTGATAGGATGCGTCAAATCGCAAGATATGACTTCCTTACTATCAAGAGAAGTGCAAGAGGAAGCCTTTCAAGAAAATGGGTGTTATTGCTAGAAAACTGATTGCGGAAGGAGATAAGCAGTGATTGGTAGAACAGCCAAGATCTATTACGAACAAAGAAGAAGAAGAAAAGGAACAGGCAAGAAAAAGAAGAAGAAGGAAGAGGAGATGAAAAAGAAGATATACAGCAGTGATTAACTGTAAATATAAAAAAAATTAATTGTTGTGAGAATATAAACAACAAAACTAACAAAAATATGGAATTATGAAATAGGGTCAAAGACAGTGTAAATGTAATGCTGAATAATTTTTGGCTGTTTCCAAAGCCACTTTTGCGTTTTAATTTGAACGTTGAGGCAGAAGATCGCAAAGAATCAGGGGTTGAATTATATCGAGTTAGAGGGCGCAACAGATCATTGGTCTAATGCTTGAGTAAAGATGATAATGATTTATCTTGATGGAAAAGGTGAGAGTATCAACGAATCTAACTGAACTGATTATATAGTAGTTTCAAAATAAAAACGAAAAATTTAAACTCCCGGTGAGCTAAATAATATAAGACTTGAATGTTTATGCACAAACAAAGATAAGAACTTGGGAATAAAAATAAAAAATTATATGGGGTTTTTTATCCTAATACACAAAAAGAAGTCAAGAAGGGATTTGAATAATTTTAGAGCCACAGCAGTTTTTCCCAATAGGAATGTACAGCAAGGTTGTAAGAAATAAAAAACAATGAGACATCTCCAGGGAAATTAGTGAACGACAATGTGGCTTTAGAGCTGGAGGATAGATGTGGACAGTATATTAACTTTAAAAATAATAACTGAAATTAATGTCAGGCGAAAGAGTGAGGTCCATATAGATTTGCTTTCTGTCAGATAGATTAAAGTGTCTCAGACAAAGATGTTTTTCCTCGACGTTAATCAGTTACGTATAAACGGATTTTTTCGCAAATGGCTAAATTACCGTAGATATAGCCTATGGGTGTTATAGTAGGGGACAATAGAAAACAGTTTCTGAATTTCTCTCTCGACGAGGTTGCCCTTGTTGAAGATTATGATAATTTGATAGGGTTAGTTAAGTAGACATTAAGATAACGTTACGTGAATGTATGGCATTTAAGAAACGTGTCGTGTTTTACATAATTAAGAAAGTTTACATAATTACACGTTTAGAGAAAGGCTGAGAACAAAACTCATATACTATACAGTAAAGCAAAAATCAATTGAAACAGTTTGGTTAATATTAAGAGAAGTCATACGTGGAAAGGGTAATTCGAAGAGTGTATGAAGTATCCAGAGCGTTCTAGCGACTGTAACTATGCAAATTATTCTCGGCGCTCCGCCTGGAAAATGGAAGATCAGCGGGGTATAAGTATACGCATCCACTGGCATACAAAGTTCAGTTTACACCTGGTGATTTTAGAGTGTGGATAGAGTGATTGTTGCTGTTTAGTGATTATTGTGTTAAGTAGTAAAAAAATTGTAATATGGTGACATATATTATTGTGTATTGGACAAATTTAACTTGACTTATTTTATCAGTGCGTCTTTGTTGATTTCTAACTGTTGTTTGTGTCTAATTAAAGTTTGTAACTAGTGACTTCATTGGGGTCGGTTGTTCTGTTTCCACTTCACAACACAACGATCTGTGTGACCGTCGTAACAACATTAATTTTCTTAGTATCTCTCTAATTTTTGTTCTTAAATCGCGACCAATCCACTCTAATCTTTAAGTTCTAATTTCGTTTATTATGAGAGTCTGACCTGCTATTCTTACAATTTCTTCGATTTACTTACACGGTATCTGTTACTTTCTGTGCCGTTCACTTCTCTCATAATAGTGTTTTTTTAACATTGAAAATGTTTATAAGGACGTTTCGCACATTTGCGGGCGATCGCTGGTGCGTGATCGAAAATGGGAACCGGTGCGTTTCCATAGAAACTACTTCTTTGTTGTCAATAACGTAGAAAATTTTGAATTTTTTGGTGAGTTTAAATGCCTTTTCTCTTTAAATATATCGTAAGGTAGTACATCAGGCAAGATTTTATTACGGAGCGATGGTACATTGGTAAATGAAGAAAAATAAATATATATATTTTTTAGATTTATTGAAGCATTTTCAATGCCCCTCTCAGTGCATTGCATTTGTGTAATGCCTGTAAATTTTTACTTCCATATTCCTTAAGGAAATGGAAGTATGGTGATGGCAAAAAAATCGTGTTCGAGATTATTGTAGATTCTGATTGTACTACATTCAAAACATGAAAAAAGTCGTTTTTCGAAAAGTGTCTGTGTGTGTGTCTGTGTGTCTGTGTGTAGATTTTTTTTATGGCAAACGATAACTGCCGCAAATTCAAACAGAATCAAATAATTTTTTGCATACAGTCCTGATTTGTAGAGCACTGACAACCTATTGTTTTTGGTGAAGATCGGTTGAGGGAAAGGGGTAGTTTACCTGCAACAGTTTTTTTTTTATCAAGGGAAATTATTTTTTTGGCAAACGATAACAGCCGCAAATTCAAACAGAATTAAATAATATTTCGCATACAGCCATGAATTGTAGAGTTCTCAAGACTTATTGTTTTTGGTGAAGATCGGTTAAGGGACAGGAGTAGTTTACCTGTAACGTTTTATGTTTTAACAAGGGTATTTCCTATGGCAAACGATAACAGCCGCAAATTCAAACAGAATCAAAAGATTATTTGCATACAGCCCTAAATTGTAGAGTTCTCAAGATTTACTGTTTTTGGTAAAGATCGGTTAAGGGGAAGGGGCAGTTTACCTGCAACGTTTTTTTAACAAGGGTATTTTCTATGGCAAACGATAACAGCCGCAAATTCAAACAGAATCAAATAATTTTTTGTATACATCCCTGAATTGTAGAGGTCTCAAGGACTTTCGATTTTGGTGAAGATCGGTTAAGGGGAAAGGGTAGTTTACCTGCAACCTTTTACGTTTTAAGAACAGTAAAGTACTTGAAAATTCATTTAAACTTTTTGAAACAATGGTAATTGTTAAAAATAAAATAATTTTGTTGCCAGGCAATAAAATTATAATTTTTTCATTTTAATGTAAATTATGTATGATTTAATATCTTTATATATATAATTCTTCTGTACGTGTGTATGTCACTGAACTCCTCCATGTATAAAATAATATATCGTTCGTGGCAGGTAAGCATATCTCAGTTATGTAATGTTTACATTTCCATTTTATTATTATGCCTACAGCAATAAAAAGGCAGGTAACACACACACACACACACACACACACACACACACACACACACACACACACACACACACACACACACACACACACACACACACACACACACACACACACACACACACACAATTCACGTTATTTCTGGCCTCACTCATGTCTATTTTCTTACATTTGCACGCTTTTTAAATGGAAAGTGCCGAAACCCACACCAACATAAAGCGTGCAAGCCGAAAAAATGGACATCAATTTGCTTCCTGTGGATCGCTGGGCAATGTAACTGCACGTGTTTACAGAGGAACGATTCATAGACAGACTTTTCGTCTTTAGGGAATGAACCCTCTGCAACTTGCTGAGGGTTCATGAGTGACTTCGGAGCGCTCCTTCTTTTTCGCGTGTTTGTTCTGTGAAACATACACTGTAGATTCGCAGCTTTACTCTAAGCAACGCTCAATAGGAAATGTTGAAAATTTTTGCCCACAGTGTACCCTCATTCACACTAAACCTGCTCTGATGTTTTAATTACGGACATCATAATATTAAAACTTTGGAAACTTGAGCACTACTTAATGGAGATCAATCATTAACTTATACAAGCCATTAATTTTATGCATATATTTTATATATATGTGTACAACGTTATCGGCAACAAAGAAGTAGTTTTTGTTAAAATTCCTTCCCGGGATATTTGGCCGCAGTCCAATGTTTTCTACAAAACCAGACGTTTCGGCAATGCCATCGACTTCCATCATCAGTGAAAATCGAGTGCGATAACGTGAGGTGGTATACGTTAGTGACCACAGTACTGTGGTTAAGGCTGAAGCAGTAAGTAGAAAGAAGTAGTTTCTATGGTAATATTTCATTTCGAAAATGATTTTAAATATAAATCTTAGAATATGGAAACCATGTATGGTTCTCCATACCGATTTTTTTCAAAGTATCATCGTCCACCTTTGACACCAGTCAAGTACTTCTGGCTTTATTAAGGTATTGTAGAATCAATTTGGTATTTCTCGACCAGGCCTTTTGATAAGAAGAACTGACGTAAGGCTGCAAATTCTCCGTTTCCAACGTTAATTCTGGCAGTAATTTATTTTTCTATACCATTTGTATGTTTCAACCAGGGAGCCTTGATATTTAAGGTATGTAACATTTTAAAACATATACTGATAAACTGCTAGATCTGTCGATGTCGATAGCATTGGACCGCATTTTATGTATTTAGTTTTCTCTACCGAGTCCGAGTCCCGTTTGCTCATAGCAGAGAACAGAGCTATCATTCCTCCTCATTTCTGTAAAGCAGGTCTATGTTATCCGGCTGTACAAAGATCTTAAATAAGTTGCCTAGAGGAAGTCTTGCTTTAGTATCGTCCGAGTTTCGCAAAACCCATTCTAGGACTATGGTTGAACAGCATAGTAGTCGGTGACAGCGTTCCCTTGTCGCGCAGTCCTGAGCCGATGTCAAATAGTTCAGATAATACAGCCCCTACTTTAACTCTACCTCTTGATACCATTACGCACATATGCAAACTCCTTTGTTATCTGCCACAATATTTTTATTGGTACACTATGCCTTAGATTTGCTGGAAGCCCATAAATAAATAATGGATCTCTTTTCCACACATCCATCTCTTTTCCGTCAGCTGCTTGACACAAAAAAATCTGGTCAAACGTAGACGGTGCTTTCCTAAAGCAAGTTTCTGGTACTCCCCCTACAATTCTTCCGCATAGGGTTGTAGTCTTTGAGCCAGTTATAGGATCCTGTATGCTGCTGAGAATAATTCTGTACCATAAAAATTGTATGAATAGCCAAAAATAGCACAAAAGAAATTGAAAGTAATATGTAAAAGAAATCTTATGAAGTACTCCACCTTCACCTCCTATAAAGTAATCGTCTTACAAGGGTATGATAAGGCATTACTATTAAATAAGTAAATAGATAACTATGACTAGATTACAAATAGAATGAATTTTTATAAAAAAACAGTTTTTAAAAGTTTCTTCAGGTGCGTGTGTTTGTTTTGCGTTAAGTCTGGCTTTATCGTTACAGAATCAAAAACAGATTTAATTCGTGAAACGCTCGGTAAAAACAATGCCGTTATAAAGTGATATTTCATTATTACACTACGCCCGTTCTCTCTCCGTTTGCAGCGCCTTAATTAAACCCTTTTTGCCGTCCAGTAAATCAGACCTTCACGCAACTCCTGCCCACTACTACACACACTCAGCAGTTGTATTTCTATTTAACCGTACAACACAAGTAAACAGCCAGGCTAATGTATTTTGCAATCAAATCAAGTGTGCTAGACAGTACACATCACGTCTGAATATTTCCGGCTCATTTTAAAAAAGCATTAAAAAAATTAATTGAAATTTAATATAAACGAAACAGAAACACACATTGCTTTTTATAAGTCCATCAGTCTACTGATCGTTTACTGACTGCATGACAAATTATAGTTTTTGTTTATTTCTCTTCTAAATTTATATTTAATTTGTATTTATTTATGTATATACTCTTCTATAGTTACTAGTATTTTTTGTTTACAAATAGGTTATGATAGAAAACAGTAATTGCTTTTCAAACGGTTGACTGTATAGTGGTTTTAAATATGCACTATAAAATAATGTAAATTTTACCAATAAATAAACATTACTAATTACTAGATATTACAGTTCACTGATACTGCTTTTAAATAATACGTATATATTGAAAACATTATTAGCGTATGCCTGACACTGAAATTTTGAGTAAATATTAAAGGAAAAATTTGACTGTTCATTTATGTAAAATATTTTAGGACGTAAACACACACACACACTCTCTCTCTCTCTCTCTTTACTACACACACACATATTTAATCAGCGCTTGACAAAACAGATTACTAGGTTCGAAATTTTTGGAAGAGGAAACATAGCAGTGACAAACTGAAATAAATCGTATAAGTTTAGGTGGACTCGCCGCCTGTTACCAAATATAGAAACTGAATAAACATATTTCACGAAGAGGTCAAGTTTAATGTAACGTTAGCTTTTTCCGGGGCGTAGGAGTTTCCAAATTTGGCAAACTTTAGACACAAGCAGAATTTACGTTGTCCACACTGTTAGGATCTGATATATGGACATTGAAACAAAACAAGCAGGCCAAAATATGAATCCCCACACCATTCCAATTTGTTTCACCAAGTCCCAAAATTGTTTTATTTTTTTATTCCTTTAAATTTTTTTGGGTTACTTCGTTACTTTAATTTCTTTTTCCTTTAATATGAGATACAAAATCTATTTAAAATTATTTTTGCTTAAATCAAACTATATTATATTTAATTATTCTGTCCTATACAATAATTTATTATCACAATGCTGTATAAATTATAAAATGATCGCCTTCATACTTTTAGTTTTGCAGATTGTTAAACAATCATAGCCAAAGCGAAGAGCTTGAGTCCTAAGGGTTATTTCCTTAAAAATGTTAAGACTTATTTACTTATTATAGTGAATAGAACACGTGTTCTTCAATTTTCCCCACTTCACTCAGACTAGAAGAGGAGATCCACACCAATCCCCGGGTCCAGCGAACGTTGTGGAATATATGCTGGCGTCTAAGGACGCAGTAGGGAATACAGTGTGTGACTTTCCTGAAATGGTGATTAAGGAGCACTGGCGTGTTGAAAAGCTGTGAAGAAGTCCCTAGTAGAGCCATTGGCATTATGGTGACATGTCTACATGTCATTCCTGAAGAACCCGTAATATTAAAGTAAGACCTTTCGGGTTTCGCTCAGGGTTAACACAATCAAGGTCTGCGTTTAAGAGTGAAGTCTTTTTGGGGTAGATCCTCCGAACAGTGCCACACTGGCAAGAAGTATGGGCTTCTTGCACACGCATGACGCATTTCAACTTCTTCGGTAACACACACACACACACACACACACACACACACACACACACACACACACACACACACACACACACACACACACACACACACACACACACACACACACACACACACACACACACACAGAGTTATACACATATTAAATGAAGGAAAACACACTTTAGTATGTAAATATAATTTGCTTCATCGAAAGGAAGCACGCCATTATGAGTTTAAAATATTCCACGTACCAAAAAATAAAATACCATGGCTGAGACTTAGTAGAGGCAGGATAGGGTGACAGGTTTGTGGCGTATGGCATGCATGTAGGGCAGTCTGTTATTATTCTCGGTAACTGTTTCCACAGCCTGTATTGACTTGTGGGCCGAAAAGCACACCTTGATTGTATGACACTTCCTGGAACTGAACTCGAAGCGTCTGAATTAACATCGAAATGCCACATTACCGTTGTTCTATTAAACACAGTCAGAACAAATGCTTCCGTTAAGTTTTAATTGGTTTTTAGTTTCTATACTCTACGCGATAATGTGTTTGTCTAATCTGCTGGAAAACAAACAGGACGGTATTGTTCAACACTCCACAGTTTCACTCGACAGAGGGGCGTTTTTCCTTGTAGTACTACTGCTTCCTTGTCTCGCATCCAGAGATTACGAGACCTGTCAAATATTTACTTTGTCACGATGCCAAACAGTTATCCGGAAAATATTTTATATATACTTTTAACCGACACTCAGAGTACGACACCAACACTAACTCCATTTATTCTACTACTGTAACTTTTGTGTTTTTTTTTTATAATTACAACAACATTATTTTCATCATGTTAATGAATTTAGTTACAATACGCATGTTGCATTGAAAACAAGAGACATTGTTGACTTCAGTATTTATTTCCTTAACCAGTTCCAAAATAGAAATGTTTTAAGTAAGGGGCAAGAAAACTGTCTAAATGCTAGCTAGTGGACAACACAAGTACGCTCTACCTAAAACGCTTTTTTCGCAAGAGGTTAAGAACAGATTTTTTCTACGAATGTCTTTTAACAGTTATTTTTAATAACGGTAAAAACTAACTTGCATAAAAATAATATTATGTAAAAATGACAATAAAATGAAACAGTCCCTAATTCTTATATTACATAAGGTTGCTACATATTACATTATACATATATTATATTACATGAATAATATGTTACATTATATTATGTTACATGTTATTGGTTACATTGTATTATATAACGTTGCTAGGTATTTGTTTACGAACACAGTGCAATTGATGTTATTCGTATAAAGTAACGAATTCCTTACTGCTGTGCTGACATCTATACAAAGCCAAAGGAACAAAGACTCCGAATATCGATGATGAAACTTTTCAGAAGAAATACAGCATAAACAAAAGAGGACAGGAAAATAAACGCAACCATGGGGATTGTGTTGAATGTGAATCATTAGATGAGAAAGTTCGGAAGAACACCTGACCAGACTGGATGTGAAGCACACATCAAGAAGGCTGCGAACGTAATATAGAGGGTCCACTGAAACGGAATATGTCCGATAGCGTGAGCTGGAAAAGGGCACCGCCACCACTCTAACCTTTAACTCTCGTGAGGATGTCGTAGAACAACATTTTACACTTTACTTTTATTCCGAAACTCTCTCCCCTGATCCAACCGTAATGTTTCCATGTCTGTGTGTACTACTGCTTCCTGAAGTCTATTCACTTGCATTAACGTTCTGTTTTGGTTACTGGGCAGTGAACCTCTGTTTATAACAACAGACGTTTCGACTTCTGCCACGTTAATGGTTCACTGGCCCACATTATGTCCTACACTGTTGAGTACAGGAGCCGCATCAGCAAGCAAACCACCACCACGGTATTAGTCGAATTGTCTGCTGTTGTAAACAGAGAAACACTGCTCAGTTATCCGGAACAGATGTCCCCCCCCCCACACACACACACACACATTTCCAGTAGATTAAAGGAAATAAGTGTTAGGACTCTAGCTCTTCACCTTATTATTTAATAATCTGCAATATCCAAAATATAAAAGCGATCAATTTATAACTTATAAAGCATTGTGATAATTACTGTACAGCACACAACACTGCGATAATTAAATATAATATAAATTGATTTAAGCAAAAATAATCTTAAATAGATTATATATTTTATATTAACGAAAAAAGAAATGAAACTAATTAAGTAAACCAAAAAAGTTTAAAAGAATTGAAAATCGACAATTTAGGAACTGGTTGAAACACTATATAATGATCTGAGGATGCATATTTGGACGTGCTTGTTATAACGTCCAAATTTCAGCGTATAGATGGCGATGCGATGGTGTTAATTAAATTTTGTGAGTAGATTATAAAATTCTTGGGTCGATAACCAATAAATAAATAGGAAAATTCACTAAACTGTTTAACGTTTGAAAGGGTCGACTAACGTTATCTCCTTTTAACACAACAATAACAAATTTGGCTTTCAAATTCCGATCTAAATTTATCGTGTAAAATATTTGCGACAGTCACCGCGAAAATAAAACATTGATGTCAAACGGCAACCTCGACTATGTGAAGTATGCAAAGTACGAATACCTTGTGTCATACGAAATGAAATTGTTGCGAGACGACTACACATGACAAGGAAAAAACGGACAAAGACAACGTCGTCGTTTAGGCAGAGGAATGCAGCACATATGAGAAGGTCGGTGGGTGGGAGCGGGTGCATGTGACACAACGGAAATGAAAATGTCTTTGAGTTCGCCTTCCTTCCTTCATTCATCCACTTATTTCGTTTATTAAAATTTATGTTGACAAATTATTTTTCATTAAGTTAATACGAGTTTACTGGGTATAAGTGAAGGTTACGGTTCGTGGGTTTTATGTTTAAAACGTGAATCCGTGTACTCGCTTACATCCTCATGTGTAGCACTAAGGACGTAACATTCCACATTAAGAAACATCAAGTTACATGTAAACATTAAACATACATTAAGAAGATGTAATACTAAGTATACAGCGCTTTTCACTCGTTTGGCTCTAACGATCCGAGTTTTGTCACCGGCAGAACTCAAATACTGTATTAGCCTAAATATAAATAAATGGAAAAAATGGGCGTGTCTTCGGACACACACCAGAAGTGAGAACTTCAGTATCGAGTGGCGAGTGAACTGATTCAATATGTAAAATGTTGCTCGTGTGTGTTTGGAGTAGGAGAGATTTTGCTATAAAAAATAAAATTCAAATTTTAACGGATAATTCAAAATTTTCAAGTTAACGGATAATTAAATGAGATGAGGGCGTATTAATGTTTATATGTATTTATTATACAAAATCGATATTTTATATTATTTACAATGAACATAAATAGAATCATATCACACGTATTATTTTCAGTATATATACATATACAAACAATATGTAACAAATAATTTTTTCCAATGTAACAATACAATTTACACAATATTTGATTGAACAGTAGAATGTGATATCCGCAGTACAATAATTCAATTTTTACAAACTGTAAAATAGCTGAATTACTATACAGAATTTTGAAACATAAAGAATCCCCTCCTATCCAAATATAATATAAAAACTATTATTGAGCTCACGGATGAAAAAACGTACGAAGTAAACAAAGATAAAAAATTATACTGTTTCCACATTTCAAACGTGTATCGAAACATTATCATTGACGATACTATAAATATTATAATAAAAAAATGAGAGTCACCGATTTTAAGTTGTTTTTATGAATCGAACAATTGGAAAGTTGAGTAAATATATTGCGCTAATAATGAACTAAAAAATAAAGGAAAAAGAACTAAATAATGAAACAAGAGATTTCAAAAGTATTCACATAAATCTTTTGGCATGTGAGTAAATTTTCTTTTTTTTTTTCATAAATAAAATTACTTTTTATACTTACGTTATTCTTGTAATATTATTTAAACATTTAAAATATGCTCACATTTTTTTAAATATTACGCTTTGCTTTAAGGACATATATTTGTAGCAGTGGAGAAACTTTGAGTAGCTATGTTGGGAAAAGATTTGATTGATCTGGTAACACTGCCTTTTCGTTTAAGCTGTTTCATGACTACTTGAATCAATTTACTGCCCAACAAGCGCGAGGTGTACGGGATTGTGCCGTGAAGTTCTCACTTCAAAAAGTGTGGTAGTTCATACAATCGAAGTCAAACTTCATTTGTTTGCTAGTATTATAACTTCAAATTACTTTGTCTATTTTTTCGTAAGTGATAGTGGATACAGGATGTGTCCATAAAAAGGTATAACATACCTCGAAGTAATGTATAACATTTACAACCCCTTTACGTGGAAGGGGCTTGATTGTGTCTGACGTTCATGCACTATTACACAGTGCTCTTGGCACTGTTTTAGTGTTGTTCACGTTACCTTACAGACTTTCTTTTTTTAAATTTTTCTTCCCCAAGATGTTCACGTGAAACCTTAAAATCCCTGAACTAGGAAAGACAACACTAAGCTTAAGTTTTATAAGACTATGGCTGTACCGGTGGCGCTGTATGGGAGTGAGACATGGGTACTTTCACAAAGAGACCCATCATCAGCAGACACATTTTACATCAGCAGAAATTAAATTTCACAGATTGGTCAAAGCGTGCACGTTACGAGACAGAATAAGTAACTGCACAGATAAGGTGAGGATTATAAATTTTTAAATACAGGATAGAATTACGCAATACAAAGCCAACGGGTGTACAACGGGTTTTTGGGAAGAATGGACCGAGATCGCCTTCCCAAAATTGCCTTGAATTATAAACCCACAGTGTATCGTATTGTGGGGTGTCCGAGGACGAGATGGTTTCCGGAACAGGCAGTCAGTGCAGCCAAATCCGTGAAGCGGCGATGATTATAATGAGATGTTCACGGTCTTGTTCCACAGGTTCTTTTGTAGTTCTTTTAACGATCGACTGTACACCATGATTCGAATTTTCGCACGTGTTTGATGGGGCATACTGTTTTTCGACGAAGATCAGGTTCATTTACATGAATTATCGATGCTTGCAGACAACGTCGAAACCTTTGGCATTGCGGTATTGCCATTCGAATATTTTATCGACGCATTATGTAGTTCTAACGTCAGAGATAAACGAGGTAATTGGACAAATGCAATCACATGGCGACTTTTAAAAATTACAATTATCGTTTTTACCTTATGTTAGTGAAGTGTTAAATATAAACTTTACTGGCTTTTAAACTTTCGCGGTTTTGTTAATAACAACACTTTTGTTCGTCTACAAATGTTCCGTCTAAACTACGAGAAGGCATTTAGGATCCTTCATAGTAGTGTAAAAGAAACGTTTCGTCTAAACTACGAGAAGGCATTTAGGATTCATCATAGTAGTGTAAAAGGAACTTTCGTCTAAACTACGAGAAGGCATTTAGGTCCTTTATAGTAGTGTAAAAGAAACTTTCGTCTAAACTACGAGAAGGCATTTAGGATCCTTCATAGTAGTGTAAAAGAAACGTTTCGTCTAAACTACGAGAAGGCATTTAGGATCCTTCATAGTAGTGTAAAAGAAACGTTTCGTCTGAACTACGAGAAGGCATTTAGGATCCTTCATAGTAGTGTAAAAGAAACGTTTCGTCTGAACTACGAGAAGGCATTTAGGATCCTTCATAGTAGTGTAAAAGAAACGTTTCGTCTGAACTACGAGAAGGCATTTAGGATCCTTCATAGTAGTGTAAAAGAAACGTTTCGTCTGAACTACGAGAAGGCATTTAGGATCCTTCATAGTAGTGTAAAAGAAACGTTTCGTCTAAACTGCGAGAAGGCATTTAGGATCCATCATAGTAGTGTAAAAGAAACGTTTCGTCTAAACTGCGAGAAGGCTTTTAGGATTCTTCATAGTAGTGTAAAAGAAAAGTTTCGTCTAAACTGCGAGAAGGCATTTAGGATCCTTCATAGTAGTGTAAAAGAAACGTTTCGTCTAAACTGCGAGATGGCATTTAGGATCCTTCATAGTAGTGTAAAAGAAACGTTTCGTCTAAACTACGAGAAGGCATTTAGGATCCTTCATAGTAGTGTAAAAGAAACGTTTCGTCTAAACTACGAGAAGGCATTTAGGATCCTTCATAGTAGTGTAAAAGAAACGTTTCGTCTAAACTACGAGAAGGCATTTAGGATCCTTCATAGTAGTGTAAAAGAAACGTTTCGTCTAAACTACGAGAAGGCATTTAGGATCCTTCATAGTAGTGTAAAAGAAACGTTTCGTCTAAACTACGAGAAGGCATTTAGGATCCATCATAGTAGTGTAAAAGAAACGTTTGGTCTAAACTACGAGAAGGCATTTAGGATTCTTCATAGTAGTGTAAAAGAAACGTTTGGTCTAAACTACGAGAAGGCATTTAGGATCCATCATAGTAGTGTAAAAGAAACGTTTGGTCTAAACTACGAGAAGGCATTTAGGATCCATCATAGTAGTGTAACAGAAACGTTTCGTCTAAACTACGAGAAGGCATTTAGGATCCATCATAGTAGTGTAAAAGAAACGTTTCGTCTAAACTACGAGAAGGCATTTAGGATCCTTCATAGTAGTGTAAAAGAAACGTTTCGTCTAAACTACGAGAAGGCATTTAGGATCCTTCATAGTAGTGTAAAAGAAACGTTTCGTCTAAACTACGAGAAGGCATTTAGGATCCTTCATAGTAGTGTAAAAGAAACGTTTCGTCTAAACTACGAGAAGGCATTTAGGATCCTTCATAGTAGTGTAAAAGAAACGTTTCGTCTAAACTACGAGAAGGCATTTAGGATCCTTCATAGTAGTGTAAAAGAAACGTTTCGTCTAAACTACGAGAAGGCATTTAGGATCCATCATGGTAGTGTAAAAGAAACGTTTCGTCTAAACTACGAGAAGGCATTTAGGATCCATCATTTTAGTGTAAAAGAAACGTTTGGTCTAAACTACGGGAAGGCATTTAGGATCCATCAATGGTAGTGTAAAAGAAACGTTTCGTCTAAACTACGAGAAGGCATTTAGGATCCTTCATGGTAGTGTAAAAGAAACGTTTCGTCTAAACTACGAGAAGGCATTTAGGATCCTTCATGGTAGTGTAAAAGAAACGTTTCGTCTAAACTACGAGAAGGCATTTAGGATCCTTCATGGTAGTGTAAAAGAAACGTTTCGTCTAAACTACGAGAAGGCATTTAGGATCCTTCAAGGTAGTGTAAAAGAAACGTTTCGTCTAAACTACGAGAAGGCATTTAGGATCCTTCATGGTAGTGTAAAAGAAACGTTTCGTCTGAACTACGAGAAGGCATTTAGGATCCTTCATAGTATTGTAAAAGAAACGTTTCGTCTGAACTACGAGAAGGCATTTAGGATCCTTCATAGTATTGTAAAAGAAACGTTTCGTCTAAACTACGAGAAGGCATTTAGGATCCTTCATAGTAGTGTAAAAGAAACGTTTCGTCTAAACTACGAGAAGGCATTTAGGATCCTTCATAGTAGTGTAAAAGAAACGTTTCGTCTAAACTACGAGAAGGCATTTAGGATCCTTCATAGTAGTGTAAAAGAAACGTTTCTTCTAAACTACGAGAAGGCATTTAGGATCCTTCATAGTAGTGTAAAAGAAACGTTTCGTCTAAACTACGAGAAGGCATTTAGGATCCTTCATAATAGTGTAAAAGAAACGTTTCGTCTAAACTACGGGAAGGCATTTAGGATCCATCATAGTAGTGTAAAAGAAACGTTTCGTCTAAACTACGAGAAGGCATTTAGGATCCTTCATAGTAGTGTAAATGAAACGTTTGGTTTAAACAAAAATAAAACGACTTTTATTTTTAACGATGTTTTATTTAATATTCATTTCTGAGTCAACTATTTTTCTTACGTTGTGAATAAGTTGCATAAGTTCAACCTTATGTGTGGGAACATTAGGCGAACCCTTAAGTCAGCAAATAAAGGAACGCTTCTAAAATTTTACAAGGTGATGGCCCTTCCCACACTTCTTTATGGGTCTGAAAATTGGACTTTAACGAAAGGCCAGTTGCATCCAAGCGGCTGAAATGAAATTTCTCAGGCGGGTGGCAGAGTATACTCTCCATGGTCATAGAAGAAACACAGACATACGGCAGGAACTGAATATTATGAGTATACTTGACAGGATCGCCCAGTATCGGCTGAACTGGTTGGGACATCTTTGCCGAATGGATGACTGCCGCATCCTCAAACAACTATGAAATTATAAGCCGAGGGGACGGAAAGGTTTGGGACACCCGAGGAAGCGCTGGAGTGACCAGCTCTAATCTTTGCCTATTTGAGACCGGAACAAACCATCCTTGGTTTAATCCTTGAAGAGGATGATGATGATGAAGAAGTATTTTTCTTTTTTTTAATAATCTGTGAAATATTACTCCATTGACAAAAATGTTTTTAAATTCAATAATCTTTTTTATTTTATCTTTAAGTTTTAATATTACTACTTATTAGTGGAATATAAAATTCCATTTCAGTTTTCACTACTTCCGTAATTGCCTTCTGCGTCACTCGTTTGTCACCAGCAAACCGAAGCTCGGGTTTCGTGATGCACAACGAATTAAAGTGGTTTCACTTCGATAAATAAATTGGTATAGCGATCTTAACAACAGTTTTTCCTGAGATGGATCACCACAACTTGAATTACTGTATTTTTTAGTCATGGCATACATTGACTAGGAATGATTACACGTTGTAATTTACCTGCAGGTAAACTTTGTATTTTAGGAAATACGTCAGTGATTGTAGGTGAGAAAATGTAGTGCAACATACCAAAATGTACATAATTATTATAACTTTGATTGTGCGCGCGTGTGTATGACTGAAAAATGTTTGATAGCGGCCTTGTTAACGGATGTTTGGAAATGGAATTTCTACCAGAAAGAAGCCTATGTTATTAAGAACAATTTGTCTGTTTTGGTGTACCATACTGTGCACAAATATGTTTTTAAATGATTTCGAAGTACCACAAAATTGTTGAACAACGATATAAATTCGATAATTTTCACGACATGTTAAAGAACCTATGGGTCAGTTTGGCACCAAGTTAAACGAAAGTGAACAATGTGTGTTCGAGTTTGCCTTATTAAGCCTAGATTTTGTTAGAGTAAATAAGACCGCCTGACTGTCGTTTCCAAGTCTCGTGATTATAACTGGCCTTTTAAGCTCGACGCCGTCTGTTATGTCTCTTGGTAAGTTGACTATTCCTCTGCTTTGGTCTTGGGCTAACCTAGAGGCATCTAGCAATTCCGTTACTTCGCCCGCCCTACTCGTGGCTATTTACGCCGCCTTGTACTTTCGATTTATCGTTGGAACCAGCCCATGATATCGTTTCTTTATGTCCACAGACAGTAGACAATTTTTAAAACTTAAGTAGAAGAGTTGCTGAGATTTCTATTTCTTTCAAAATAATTCCTTTCAGATAATGGTACTTACTATTATATAAAAAAATATGTATTATATAATTTGCCTTTTCTGCAAGTTTGTAGAAAGAGTCTCAATCATTAATTTAACTATTTATTTCAACAAGAAGTGAAGAAAATTTTTATTTTTATGAAGGTATAGATATCTCTACAAGTTTCTACTTGTAGTTGTGATGCTTCTTTTGTTTTAATTTAAATCTACAATTGATCCCATATCTTTCAAAAGATAGAAGATTCTGGTGCATCGGCAATCTTTAATGGTAATACGTTGAAAAATTACACATAAAATATTTAACAGCTTTGTAACCGATAGCTGCGGTTAGTGCAAGGAATTCGCGCAGGTATTACTGTGTGGATGTGTCTCATACCTTGTTTAAGACAATACAATAGTATACTATAAAATATAATACATTATTAAATACTAATAAACAACAGCTAATAGATAAATAATGGTAGACATAAACTTAGCTGGTTAATTTTATTAAAACCAGTTATAGACACAGCAGATGATTTATCGCCCACCAACGGAAATTTATTCGTTCAACAGTCATGGGGACGACACATGGAAGTTCACGCAAGAGTAGAATCCTCAGATTCAACAGGAGAGACGAAGGAAGTTACCTTCTGGAAGATGGAAGATAAGATGACTTAACATTGTTGAGTGGAACAAGTGATATCGTCCAATTCTATAGGGAAGAAGAAGAAGAAGAAGAAGAAGAAGAAGAAGAAGAAGAAGAAGAAGAAGAAGAAGAAGAAGAAAGCGACAATGGCGAGTGCTAGTTTTTGAAAGTATTGACAATACTCGATTGTAGATTTCGCCGGACGTTTAATAATTTATTTCACTATACTAACAAACTTTATCCACGTAACAGTATAAAAGACTATGTTAATCGTCTGGATAAGATGCGACAAATTATCTTCGAGAATCGGCATTTACAAACCGGATGGTCCCAGAAACTTGACAAGCCCGAGAAAGCGCAGAAGAAGTCTATTCTTGTACGCTATACGCACACTGCAATCATTCTACTAAACCAAATAATTTGTCAGTCTTGCAGAAGTCGGTTATTCAATTACAGTAGTTTTTTAAATCTGGTGTCATTCTATTATTTTATAACTTTTTAACCAACTAATTTCAGGTGAAGTTGTACGAGGTGATATCAACTACAGTAACGGGGCTCAAAATTACGGTTCATTCACCTCTCGGCGGCAGCGAACCCGCGACTTACGCAGCTCGCCTTAGCCGTGATTAAATTCATAATTTATAAGACTTGGTCTGTGGATGTGGTACTAAATTACAGGTTTATGTTACGAAGCTGTTAGCTTTACCTCAAGTGTGGAAAACCATGCATGAATTATGCAAAGGACGAGAAAACATAGTTTCCCATACCTCTTTGTTCTTAAGCTGAACAACAAAAAGTAAATAAGAATACGTTCGTAATATCAGTTAATGTAAAATACTATTCAAGGTAATTAATAAGTTTCAAATTTAACGTATTAATTACAAAAACTTTGTCAGAAAATTTTCAACTTCATTTTTAAACGTACTTGGAAGTAATATTAAATTTGAATTCTTAACAAACATTTAAAGGGAACTAACAAGATATTCATGTATTCAGTGAGTAATGGAAAAGTGATTCACTTCTAAAGTCACAAAGCAAACAGACTCTCTCCCTCTCTCTCTCTTTTTCTCTCTCGTTAGCTCTCTCCACAAAGTAACAATCGATTATCATAAAAGAAACTCGACTTTCGTGGACGGAACAAAGTCGTACGATAAAATAATGCAAAAACTATGGTACACTTTCTCGTAAACGCATTAATTCTCTCGGCTTTGTTCTTACCTCGTTAAAACGGAAAACATCTTTCAGTAATTTGTTCCAGCACAAAGGAACGTGGTAACGGCATGGAACTTGTTAAAAGTAAAGAAGTTTGAAAGATTCTTGGCGGTGCAGGCGATACACAGCGTATTTGTTCTTCAAAAATTATTATTATTCTAAAACAATTTATAATTATTTTTTTTTCAGGGTTGCCACACACCCCTACACTCTGCCAATCCACCCACTGGGGACAGAACCCAATAGAGCAGTGGTTCCCAAACTTTTCAGTCTGCGGACCCTCCCCCCCAAATTAAAAATTTCATGGAACCTGTCTGAGTTATGAAATAAAGGAAACAGTAAATATGATAGACTCTTATATTTTAATTAAAATGCATTAAAATCAAAATTCTCATAACTTGCAAAATGATAATATTAATTATATCAAACATAGTTTAATGTGAACATTGAAGCCGCTTTTGAACAATTCGCTCTGCAGTACTAGGTTTAATGTCTGATAATTTCAATACTAAGTCACTCTCGACATCAAGTTTATTTCTTAACTTTGCCAACCTCGGCTCTATCTTTCCAGCCACACGTATCGAAATCCAGGTACTTAGGAGTAAAACCAGCTATAAGGAAAAACGTTTGCATAGATACAGTGCTTATACGCGAGATATAGTGCTTATAAACAAGATACAGTGCTTATACGTGGACTAAAACAGCGCGATCACTTCTGCGTTGATGCGGCTTTCTAGTCAGTTCGGCTGAAAAACGGATCTGCTACACAACATAATATAAAGACATTATAGTTTACATTATATAAAGACATTATAGTTTGAAATTACTTTTACAATTACAATTAGTTTGAAAAAAATAAAGTACTGGAATCTTCTACTAATTGTTTTAAGATTTTAAAATTTAGATTTTAGAGCATTATTTTTAGATTTTAGATATTTAAATTTAGATTTAAATCTGAAAAAATTACCGTATATTCTATTTTTTCTTAAAAGTGTCCGCGGACCCTACTTTGGGAACCACTGCAATAGAGGAACAGGGTACAAGTATGATAAAACAATTCACAGAACCTTAGTAGAGAACACTTGAAAAAGACATAAATCTGAGGTACTTATTGTGTCAAGTGAGAAGACGCCTGTGACAAGAAAAAATAGGAGACATACTAAATTCTAAGTACTACGCGCCTAACAAGTTTCGCCACAAAATAAATGTGTCAGATCAAACAAGTGTAGTCAGGAAATTCCACCCCTTACTGCCCGCTGAAACTTCTTTTTGTCGCTTAAGAAGTCGAGAACGTCAACATAGAGGGTAGCAACTTCAATGCACGATCCCGCAAGTCCTCCAGTAAACTTGGAACTTACACGAAGTGTGTAGGTAGGACTTTGAAACCAACGTACATGGGCAATCCACTAAGTCCAAGAAGAATAACTCGATGAAAAAAGAGCAGGCTTGTATAAATTCTTCAAGTTAAGAGTGAAGGAAGACCAAGAGCTTTCGTGACCTCTAAATTTTGATCCAATAAGTTAACTCTGTTGATCATCCATTGCCAGAAGCTTCTCTGAACTCCCTTAATGGTATTAGCTGTGCAATCATGGTTCCTGTTTCATATGACTGAAGCATATTCTAGATGGCTTCGGAGTAAAGATTTATAAAATATCACACATGAATCCGTATTCTTAAAGTGTCTTCCAATCCATTTAATAAGGTCTAAATTTCTGCGGGCTTTGGAGACAATACTTTAAACGTGTTGAGGAAGAGAAGCTTTGAATCTACAAGGACAACCAGATCAGATACTAAATTCTTTCTTTCTATACTCACACCGTATATCTTATAAGTATCTATAAGGCGAATTGGTCGTACGGGGGTATGTGGCTATTACAGTTTTGTTATGATTTACTGGCATGCAGTTCTTCCGTGTCCATTCTGCAGTGCATTGTTGATGTGTAAGATGATCTTTCCTGACGCTGAGTGGAAGTGAGAACTTATCATTTGGACATCACAATTTAGGACGGACTTTATATCATTAACAAATATAAAAAAAGATAGGTCCTAAATTGGAGTCCTGCGGAACTTCTGAAGTGACTATAAAACTATCAGATGTATTTTCACGAAATCTTATTAAAAACCGCTGGTAAAGGTACTGAATAGTTGAGGAGTTATGCCAAAAGTCGTTAATTTATTTCGATAAATATGGTGTGACAGTTTATCAAACACCTTCATAAAGTCCAAACAGACGACGACCGCCTGGGCATGACTCTCGACTGTTAAAGGTGTTAAGCGTATGTTATTAACTAAAAATTATGATTTTTAACCAGAGTTATTTGATAGTAGTTTTTTTACTAGCACAGTAATTTTGTTGCGAATAACAAGACAATGAAATCAAATGTTTGCTAGCTTGCCGGCATGGCTTTTTCTTGGTTTAAATCTGTACAGTTGCCATGTGGGGAATTAGCTCAGTTTTTAAACCCGATTTTCATGTAGAGAGTAATAATATCTTATTCTCATATTTAGTGTAATCATAGCATAGTTTTCTATTAGTTTTTTATTTTATTTTCTGTTTAGTCGAAACGTGATTTTATCGTTTACATATTGATTTTTTGTTGTAAAAAGGCAAAATGTATTTTATAGTGTTATGTATTATTATAATTGTTTCATTCACATGCTGCTAATAGTACCTCTTAGTCTGATGATTTCCTTAACTAGTCGAATAATAATGGTTACAATAGGTAATGGTTGGCTAATGGTTACAATAGCTGACATCCTCAAGAAATCAGAAAATAGGAAACCCAAACATCAAGTAGTTGAAGACTTAAAACATTTATTTCAACCAAGTAGAGTGACTTCCACACTAAATAATGCTAACAGCATTGCAAGTTTTAAAACTAGCAAATATTTTTCAAAACATACTCCATCAGAATAAACTCTCATTCTGGAAATCTGGAACTCTTATTCTATTTATCACAAAGGAAATCTGGTGTAGGCCTATATCAGTTATAATGTAAAGACTGCTTTGTTTTTATACCGGTCAGGTTGGGAAAATTTTCCTTAAATGAACACACATGAAAAGTTAATTTTTAAAAGCAGATACCAATAAGTAAAATAAAGTTCAACTATACGCGTCATTTAATCTTGACAAATAGTAATTGCAATAACTTTAAATCCAATTTAAAACCTCTATTTGCAACAAGTGTCGTTATTTAAACGTTATGAAAGAATTCAAAATATAAAAAGCTTAGAATACCATACGGAGTCGATATTTTGTGTCAACTAATCAACGAAATGTGAAATCAAACCTGCTGTACGATACCGCATTGAACCTGCTCAAGCATGAACGTTCAGATAATAATTCAGCTTCCGAACGGCCTTGCTAGGGCGCGCACAGGCACACGTGATTATTTAACTATTCAACAGAGTTATTGGAAACCTGAAGATGGGATATAGATATGTTCGAAAAGCGACATTTTAATCTACAGAAACACGAAGTTACGTAGCCTGTCTAAGGTTATTTTACTTTGAGATATTATTTATATTGTTACGTAATGCGGATGGTGTTCTCGAGCGTATGTTGTTCATACATATATTGTTCTCGAGCGTTCGATGGTGTCCTTCTACAAGCTTCTCGACTAGCCGTGCTGGTGTGTGTTTCTGCCGTACTGAAGTATCCTCTAGAATTTTCGAGTGCTTGTTAAGGATGCATATTATGGAACCCTGCAGACTATAAATAGCCCACGCCTGCCGCTTAGTTTTCAGTTTACTTCGGCCGATTACTCAGTGCGTTTCAAGTGGTGTATTAGTGAAACGTGATTATTGTGCGGGACTATTAGTTGACATTATTATTGTGTGTCGACAAATTTAATTTGACTTATTGTACGAGTATAAATCTTGTTGAATAACTTGTTGATTACAAACTGTTAATTGTTATAATTAAAGCTGGTTTTTAGTGACTTCATTGGTGTCTTGTATTTTGTTTCCCAGTGTACCGTAGGGAGACCGTCGGAACAATATTACACACCTGAAGTCGACCGCTTGTTCTGACTGCTCAAAGCCTTCTCTTTGTAAATAATGTTTAAAAAATGGCGGAAGGCCCGGGCGGGATGTAAGCTGCAAAACCGATATATTAGTGAGTAAAGTATCAGTTAATTTTAAAATAACTGACAACGAATTTCCGTCCCCCGTAAACTTATTTAGTTGCAAGCAAGTTTAGCGATGGATCGCGCTAAGCCATTAGGGTAGGTTTGCTTGCGTTACAGCGTGCAGTGTCAATAAAACCTAACGATTGCCGGCTATCAATGTATGGCACAAACAACAGTAATTGCGCTGGGTAAAGTGTGGAAAATCATAAACTGGAGAGCTTAGTACACAAGAACATATCGATTGTACATGCAGCTCTAACGACCAAACACCGTACATCAAACAACACATATTTTGCTATTTCCAGACATACGCTACTTCTCTATTTACCAGCATAACCTTTAAAATGTTACTCGTTAATTTATGATTTTTGCTTCTTACGTCATACCTACCATATCTACCAAATTTCTGCGGATACCCCGCGCCATCGACTAAAGCCGCGCACCGCGATTTTTGTGCAAAATAAATCAGTTTTACGGTTGCCAAGGACAAATTTGTCTATATTAATATTAATAACTATATTAATATTAGCAATCACCTGAGTTCTCTCCGTCTTGTGACTCGCTTAAAATCGTTTAGAACGACGCGTTTCTAAGATAAATCTTTATCATCAGGTCGTAAATAAATAAACATAAATCGTTCGGGAGCAGTTGTCAAAACATCTTCTTAAAAGAACACGGTTGTGGTTATTGGGTTGAAAACACTATTACGGTACTTCGGGTCGCGACACAATAAACACAAAGGTATAAAGCCTGTCTAAAGTGTAATGAAACTGACTGTGTAATGTTAATTACTTATACGTTAAGTAGAAAACAATTTTATTCTCCTTGAAAGTAGTTACCTTGGAAAGCCGTACGACGTGGAAGGAGACGTTGATTTCATTGTTTGAACCACTATTGAAAGCCTTAAACTGTCAGTGCTTTTTGTTGATCTGTAAAAATGTTTTAGATATCCTCCTAACTTATTAAATAATAGCTTCTGAATTGGTTTGAAACAGAAAATATCACATGGAGTAAAGTGAGAGGAAAAGAGGAGCTGAGCTGAGATAGCACAGAATGCCCTTTCCGGACAACGTGGTATATAATTGTATTCACAGAGGTGTGTTGACCGTTTTCGTGTTGAAGCATTCAGGAGTCAGCAATCTTTGGCCGAACTCAGAATTTCCTGCGAGACACTTTGATGATTAACATTTATTTCCCAGCCAATAATGGTTAGCATCAAACGACTAGCAGGCATGATGATATAATGATGACTCTCAAATATCAAATGACTCTCACTTTTGACGTACAGTAAATTCTCGATTATCCGTAGAATTGGATGGCGCGACATACAAATTCCAATACAAAAATAAAATACAAATACAAAGTCCACATTGTTTACAAAAAAAGGGCAGAAAATAATGAGAATTATTTATTAACCTTAGCTGTTTATTTAAAGTAAAGCAATACAGTAAAACCCCGTTAAGACGCTCACCAAGGTATCTCGTGAAAACCGGGTATTAAGAGAGATATTAACAAGTAGTAGTATATACATACTGAAACTGTATAACTGAGGGACGTAGATGCAAAACTCACATTATCCAATTTTTGGCGATATTGAGTTATGCATATCACCGTGCTCGTTTTGTAAAGGCAAAATAATCTATAATAGTACTGTGGTCTAAAAGTAACATTTTAAGGGTCTAAACGAATGTTGAAAATCATGTTCTGAAACAAAAGTCACATTATCGAACAGCTGTTTTGCAGCAAAACATATACTGTCCAATTCAACCAATCATGTAGCCCGTTTACCACCCTTAGCATTATGGACTTGGGTTGTTGATGTTGTGTTTGCTAAGAATAACTTCACTGTTTCTAACTTTTGTTAGTTTTTAGTATTTTATTGTTAATTGCAATATTAATAATCAGTAGTGGCTTCTTCATAAAACATTGTGCGATGGAAGAGTTTGTAAAACTATCAACTGGATTTGCAAGGAAAAAGAGGAAAAAGAAAATAACTTCTGAAATCTTGAAATATTAAGGAACATGCAACAGTAGTACAAGTGGGTAAAGACTGTCAAGTTTTCGACTGAAAACTAGAAAAAGATACTTTTATGAAGCGACTAGCTCAATTTCACTTTCTGATCGGCACATGCAGGAGAATGGTTTAAAAAACCCCAAAAAGGAATGTAATTGTTAGAGGAGAAACACTTACAGAACTGACTTTGTAGTATACAAGTCCCTAAGAAAGCAAGGAATGATATTGTGCAACATGAACTCACCTGTTATCCAAAAATCAAACACAACAAAACAAGCAAAGAAGGATGATGTAAATACTTTGCTGCAGTGGAGAGAGCATGGCGAGCAGTGGAGAGAGAATGAAAGTTATTTGTATGTATATTTGTATTAGTTTTATCTCAAATACAAAATGTAATACACTGTTTTTTGCTCTAACTGTAACTAAAGATTGCCTACAATATTAAATTTGATTTTGTGTGTGTTTATTTTCCTTCTAATATTCATCTTTCTTGGTTCTTGTTGTTTTTGTTTGAGATAAACTCTTTTGGTTAATAACTAACATTCTCCATGGTAGCTTGATGCAAAACTCACACTATCCATAATTTAAACTTATTTTCTAGCTTTATCTCATCTACTAAGAGTTTGGGGATGTATGCAAGTACTGTAGTTCATATGACAACTAAGTTATCATAAAAAAATTTTGTACCAATATCTCATGTGTGTCAAGAGTAATAAGTTCTTGCGTTTTTCCGAAAGTTTGAAAAAGTGGAGAGTGTGAGTTTTGCATCTACACCCCTCAACTAATAATCACATTTTCTATGCAGTATAATTAAATACTAATTCATACGAACTGACATTTCGTCAGAAGACATACTGATAAATTGTCTTATGTGTAGCATCGGTGTACCATCTACATTAAGTATTTCTGAAGTTACTACTTATAAGCATATATAAGTATGTTTTCATAAATTTTCGTATACCTAATTGAGAAATTGCCTAATATTGAAATTTATTTAATAATAAAGGTGTTTCGTATAAAATAGTGAGTGAGTTGTGCAGCTCAGGGAGTTAAGTAAGTAAGAAACAATATTTAGGCCTAAATAGATTTAGAGCTTTCTAGCCTACGATATTACACTTTCATCATCATCATCATCTTCACGGATTAAACCAAGGATAGTTTGTTCCGGTCTCAAATAGGCAAAGATTAGAGTTGGTCAATCCAGCGCTTCCTCGGACGTCTCACACCTCTCCGTCCCCTCGACTTATAGTTCCAGAGTTGTTTGGGGATGCGACAGTCATCCATTCGGCAAAGATTTTCCCACCAATTCAGCCGATACTGAGCGATCCTGTCGAGTATACTAATAATATTCAGTTCCTGCCGTATATTTGTGTTTCTTCTATGATCATGGAGAGTATACCCTGCCACGCGCCTGAGAAATCTCATTTCAGCCGCTTCGATGCGACTGGCCTCTCGTTAAAGTCCATTTCTCAGAAAGTCCAAATCTTATTACATTTTAAGAAACTTAAATAGTTTTACAACCAAGAAAACTGATTGGATTATTCTGTATTGCAAAATGTAGCCTATATCACATTTAACAGAGTCGTGCTAATTAAGAAAAGACAACGGTGGGAAAATTAGAGAACAAATTTCACGTCGACGATATTCAAATAAAACCCATACAAAGGGTAGCGCATATTAGGTTAGCAAGGAAGAAGACAGACAAAGAAATGAAAGTCTCGGGTTTCTTAGGGACAGAGATGAATAAGAACCAGAGAAAGAGACAGACGTAGGCCTGAGGGAGCCAGGAAGCGGTTTAAGCTGCCGATGTCTAGGATAAAAAGCAGAAAAGAGCATCGGAAAGGAATTCTTTGAATGCCTGCAAATAAAACGATAATATTGTTTAAATTTCGTAAGAAATAGGACAGACATTTATTGAATATATATACTGCGTTACACCATTGACGTTAAGATAACAAAGACACTCTCTGTGAACTTTATAGATTCTTTACAAGATTCGTTTGTAAGAACAGAAAACAAATTGAAGGATATTTTTGAAAGAAGGGCAGATTTTTTTACTACACACCGCGACAGATGAGATTTTTTCTTTTCTTATTTGGTTGAGTGGAAACACGTTACAGTTATGTGTGCTTAACGATTTTTTATTCCCTTGTAATTAATAAAACAACGATCAGCAAAATAAAGCGTATATGTAAAGCGTACTGACATCTTGTTACATAGTGTTCGTTGTAAAACCAAAACTTACGACGTGTAGAAAATGGTGTTTTTCATTCCAGTTTCAGCTTATGAAAGTTTCAGCTTCTAAAAAAAAAAATGCCGTAAATAACTGTACTTAAGAGCCACTTGCGGTTTTGTGTGGCCGGTAATGTAAGTGAACGAGCAAAAGGAACTCTCAGTTTTAACTCGACCGTTTGGCAATTGTCTGTCTGTCTATCTATCTGCGTGTCTATTTGTCAGCCTGTCCGTTCACATTAGGGGCGGTATGGCGCTCACAGAATCAATGGACAGTACCTTTGTGCGTCCTATGCTGCCTAGAACACGTTCAACTTATGCGAGGCGTTGATTCCATGAAGATTTGTTCCGTAAACAACCACTGATAAAGTATTTCTTCAATCGCGTCCCGTTACGGTAGCATGTAGAGATTCTGCAGCGTTTCGTGCGTTCTTATAACTTCTGGTGATGACTTGACATAATAAACATTCATAGCATAGGATCATGTTAAACGAATGTCAGAGTTAGGCTACGGTTACACGAGGGGTTTTTCCGGCCGTGCGGTCACACGTGCGTTTTCTTTCTTGTACGTGCACGGACGGAAGTGAATCACATAGGCGGTTTGTAATCGGACGGCAGCGTTGGGACGTCTCGGACACGAATCCTTACAGCTCTGGCTATAAAGGTTAAAACGCAACTGCACAGAAACGTACGTGTTTAGATTAAAGAAAACATTGGTTATTAGTAGTAAATACATCTTTATTAAGACAATTTTTGCATTATATATTTTTTCATAAAGATGGCAACAACACCATAGAGACCAAAATTAATTACTATAGTAACAAGTAAATAAACAAATGCTATTATAAAAACTCCGCAGGTTGCGTTTCGATGAGGGAGGCCTTCAAAACGCAGCAGAGTTGACTACCCGTGCGTTTTTTTCATGTCCGTGTGTCGAATTTCATTGCCGCTTGTGTGTTTCCCAATTCAATGCGTTTCCCAACCGTACGCCACGGCCGGAAAAAAACGCTCGTCTAACCGTACCCTAAGCCGGTAAGCAGATTACATTCTCAAAAATTCCGCAATATTGTTGAGGAAGTATAGTGACAGTCCCATAACCTGCCTACTTGGCTAAGGGTCGGCGGCCTTTGCAGGAAATACTTTTACATACACACAATCTTCATTGAAATAATGACAAAACATTGAAAAAATAAGTACATTTGGTCAAAATAGGTAAAAGGGATACAATTATGTACAGAATAAGGAAAAGGAAGAGCTGAAACACAAGGAACAGAGTCTATTAATATTGTTTTGCATATTCAGCGGACTATTAGGCCGTGGTCTAATGCTGCCGCATAAAGCAGACGTTTCGACCCCATTATTGGAGACCATTTTCAGTGGTACGACTTGAGAAAATCAACTGGTTCCACAGTACTAGTACTAGTTTCCACAGCTCTGCGGTAAGAGAATGAAGAGCGTGAAGAGGTGAAGAGGTGAAGAGAGTACCAGTGTCGTACCACTGAAGATGGGCTCCAATGGTGAGGCCGAAACGTCTGTTTTATGCGAAAGCATTAGACTACGTCCTAATATTCAGGTGAATACTCAAAATAATATTAACAGTTTTGACACCGTCCGCAAAAGTCTAACGTACCTCTTACAAGAATCTGAGATTTTTAACAAAGTAAACCCCATGGAATGCAAATTCGGGTTGTAATAAGAGGCAACAGCTGCAGAAAACTCGCTTACGTATACGTGTAGCGCAATTAATGCTATAAAATTAGCTATAAATTCCTCTGTGGTTTGGACAGAACAGTTTATTCGGTACATCGCAATATTCGAGGCAATTTGTTAGCAATTAACTAACATTTGTTGCGTCGCCCCAACAAGTTGAGTAACTACACGATCGCTTTTATTGAAAATGATTTATAACGCATTGGTTTTCCCCTCAAGCCGAATAACGCGTAATTTTCATACGCTATTGTGCGTTTCATTTATTTTTTAATGTTAAGCACTTTTTTAAATTATTTACACGCAAATGGCTAAGAAATAAACTATTAAAAATAGCTTTGTTTCTATTTGATTAATGTCCCGCGACATCTGACTTCATAGGTAGGAGAAAAACAGTGTTTTAATTAAACAGAGTATCAACCAAAAGTCGTTATACAGATGATTACTAGTACGACTCTAGTATGTCTATATTAAATTAAAGCACTATTTTTCAAGTACTACTGTAAAATTGTGGCCGGCATTAGAAACATGATTGATTGGTTCTGTATATTGAAAGTGTAGGATATATCGGTGAATATCTCGCCAATAAACGACAATTTACAAAATTGTTTTGGGCCAGTATTTATTACGACGATGAGAACTATATAACTCGATGGAAAGTAAATTACCATTGAGGACGAAGTCTCAAAGAGCAGTCGAAAACATTATAATAGAAGAAAAAGAATAAGAAATTGTGTAACAAGAAGAGATCCGTCAAATATAAGTTAAACCAATAAACAGAAGTGTGAAAAGAAGCTACAATCAAAGTGGTTTGAATTAATTAACAGTGTATTGTTATAATGCCCGGTAGTATGCCGGCCGGTGTGACATGTATGTGGGAAACAAGAGTTGAACACACAGGAAAATGTGGAGTGATTAAACAGCGTTACTTCTAAAGAAAAGACATGTAACACGAAGAAAGCTACAACTAAATGGCGAAACCTATAAAATATTGAGTACACCTGGAAAGCACTTCAATTGCATGAAATGGATTACACTTTAAACTTATGATACACGAGGAGAAGATGTGTGTGTGTGTGTGTGTGTGCAGGCGCGCTCGATAAACGTACCTTAGTACAGTTTATGTACGCGTACAAACATATCGACTGTACAGTTTCGTAATATTGTTCTGCCATAACAGAACGTTCTACATGTTTCTCGGCTATCCCAGCAGAGTCCAGCTGTAATGTTTGTGTGCGTACGTATTGCTGCTACTTTGAGACGAAAGAAATTTTGAGACATGCGTCAAACATCGAGGCTGTTCCAGACTTCACCGGTCACGCACTGTGTTCAAGACTGCAATCAATTACGCTCTAGTGTTTTTGTGTAGTGTTGACGCGTATTATGGATTATTCTGGAACATTTGTGCTATCTATTTTGTAAGAAGACCCTGTATGCCGGTCCTTACAAAAATAAAATAGTAAAGAAAAATTAAAAAAAATAAAATAAAATTTTCAATAAAAAAATAATTTTGTTTATGTTAATCAATGTGGGTAAATAAGAAATAAAGCTGTTTTAAAGGTTTTGTAAAAATTTTGATAATCAGGCAGGTATTTATTAACTATCGAGCACTTCTGGAAGATTTGAACCAAGTCTGGAGTTAAATAGATTAACTCCAGTCAGCAATCGATCGATGATTTTTCTTGCTGGTCCAATATCTCACTCAAATAAAATATTTTCTTCTTCTTGAAGTCCCTTAGCCTTAATAAATAATCTTAAATTAGCCTGTGAAATAATAACAGATAAAAAACACTTGATAGCTTATATATGGATTTATTGAACAATTTAATAAATAATCGATTTTTTATCGATTGAGAACAATTATCGACTCCGTCTCAGGTAATTATCGATTGTGCATACAGTATAAAAATTATTATAGGTATTATATAAAGGACACGTTCTTTGAGCGATTAAATTAATAGTCAGAGAAGGGTGACGAGAAAGTATAACATTAACAATTAAAATAAATTCAATAATTATTATTTAATAGTATTTAAATAATTCTGATATATAATGCTTAATAAATTGTTTTTGTCAGACCATTGGAGACTGACGTCACTGCTCGATGAGGTAGGCAGGGCTTCGTAAAATTCAAAGATGGCCGCTACTCGATCTGGATATATTACTGCAAAAGTCGTCTTGTTAAAAGCTCAACAAAATTATCTTCATGAATGTTTGAAATGTTCCCGCACTGGTGTAATCTGTCTATTAGGTAGTTTGGTGTGTTCTAAAGAAGTGTTCCATGTAAACTTGTGTTAATTAGGGTATTTTGTATGTGTTCACTTCTGTTGGTTAGATGTCTGTAAAAGTGATTATGCGTTGTAGCGTGAATTGTGTCAAATATATTGTTTTACTGTTTTATATCACTCGTATCATGAAGTTAGGTGTTATTTTTCACTATTGTCGTTAAAGGTTTGGTAAATTTAGCTCAGCATGTGTTCAATTCATCTAACTCTCGATGCACTGACATTAATAGTAATTTGTCGTACCATTTTCTACTCATTTTAAAGAACGTTTTTTCACACAACTATTCAGCTTGATATTCAACAAAAGACTAATTAACTTGGTCAAAATCTGGCCCAGTTAATCTTTGAAAAAGTATTGTTAACATATTTCGATTAACCATACACATGATACAATATTACATTATATATGGAATTTATTTATTTTATTCATCACTTTCATGAATTATGAATCTTATCATTGGTTTAATCATCTCATTCCCTTTAAATTTATGTATTATAGTCCATATCTGTAGACATTTTGTGGAAATTAACAAATTTCTTTCCTTTTTGGAAATATAGGCTCAAAATTGGATTTCCGTCTTTCTAAAATTTTCCTCCATTTTAATTATCATTAATACTATTATAATAAATTTTATTCTTCGTATTGTTTAAATTAGCAGCCATCCTTATTTTTCTTTTATAAAATTGCTAAACTGCTATAATTGTTTTTATTATTTAGACAAAGCTTTTCGTCATTACTGACCTGAAGATTTCAGTAATGACGAAAAGCTTTGTCTAAATAATAAAAACAATTATAGCAGTTTAGCAATTTTATAAAAGAAAAATAATAAATTTTAATTAGTCATATTCCTCTTCCTTTCCTTAAATACATATAAATTTAACCTTTGAACTGGTTTTTTGTGTTAATCTCTGAATTTGACATTGCTCTTTAAAATTAATTAATTTATATATTTTGAAAATTTACAATATTTTAAGGTATATTTCCTTATTATCATTTTAACTCATAGGATCATTCCCAGTAGTGGTTAACTGATTTACCTTATCTAAATCTTGCTAGTTTACAGGATTTAGAAGTGAATTATACTGGTTTATATTGTTTCTGTGAATTCATCAAATGGCCTAGAGTTTAGAATTTTACATTTCTGTCTTTCTCAAATAAATTTAATCCTACTTCCTCCTCTGACTTTACATAGTTACTATTACATGAAAATAAAATGGTTTATAACTTATTGTGAGGTGTAGTATTTAATTAACACTACTATTATACAAAATAATTATGAACATTATTTAGCAATCTGCACAATTGAACATATTGCTGACATGGTTTGAACATATACTTTTAACTCTTTCTGAGTTAACATAGCATACCTACTCAAACATTATTAATGGTATGTATGCTGTTATTTAGCAAACATTATTCATTTTAAACACATAATATAAATCTTATTTTCTAATAACTCTTACAAATACATTGATTTTATGGCTGTGAACAAACAGTCTATTTAAACATTTTAAACCTATGAATACTAAATTAATGCCAGTCCTTTCTGGTCTAAACCAATATTATTTATGATCCCCTTCATCAGTAAACATGACCACCCATACTCTAGTTATTATGCATTTTTTACAAATGTCTTGTAAATAAGGAGTTACATTAAAATAATAAAATACTGGAAATCTTCCATTTTATTATTTTATTATGCTGTTTATTATTGGATATTAAAGTTGTTATATAGCATATTGATAAATCATAGTATCACTAACTTTAAGTTTATTGCATTTCCAAAAAACACACAAATTCACTTTCACTGTTGGTTCTGATATTTTGAGTCTTATTATCTCAGACCAGACCTTTAGCAATCATGGACTGTTAAGACTTGTTTATTTTCTTATCACACAATAGCTTTAGTCGGTTCACTTCTTATAATACTATACAGCACTTTAGTTTTCTAAATAATTACATTTTTATAGGATTTTGGTATGTTATACTTTCTTTTTAATCGTTTTTGTGGGTTTGGGGTTGATGGTAGTTAATAATAATAATAGGTTTTACAACGGTGTTTCTTTCATACTATTTCTTCCTCTCCTCCTGTCTTCTTTCTTGTCCTTCTTCTTATCTTCTTTCTTGTCTTCATTCTTGTCCTTCTTCTGGTCTTCATTCTTGTCCTTCTTCTAGTCTTCATTCTTCTGGTCTTCTTGTCTTCCTTCTTCATTCTTGGGTAAACCAAAGTACTTTGTGTTATCTCGACTGATGTTTAGTTTGGAGCATCTAATTTATTTACTGATACGGACCTTGTTCTTCTCTAAAGGTTTCAGGGTATTGTTTTCTTCCTGATCACAAACTTTATTCTTCCTTCTTCTTGTTTTTGGGGTATTTTGGTATTCACCACTCTTAAACTGATTCTCTTTCTTCTTGATATGGTGTTATTTAATTTGTTTACTGCTCCTGGCTTCCTGGGTAAATTACTGATCTTATAATATGAGTTGCTTTCAATACTTTCTTTGATATTTAAACAGTGGTTTTCATATAATGTAATGAGGATTTTTATTTTATCGTGGCTCATTCCTTTGATTTCCTTAAATCTCATTCAATATTATTTTAACATATGTGGTGTAATTAAACTTTATGATTTTATATGACTTAATAAGTAGTGGATTTTCTGTCACGCTACAATTTAAACGACAGCTGCCGCTTAGTTTCATTTTAAGTGACGATTTATTCAAGTGAGGTTCCAAGTATTATGGCAAAGTTTATTGTTTAATTTATGCGGGACTCAATTAGTTGACATTATTATTGCGTGCGGACGAATTTTTTCAGATTATCGTACAAGTTCATTATAAACTGTATTTGTGATTAATTGAAGCTGGTGATTAGTGGTTTCATTTATGTCTTGTATTTTGTTTTCCACTGTACCATACGACGATCAGTTAGACCGTCGTAATAAGACCTCTTAATTCAAGGTGGGACATACTGTATCGCTTGATGCACATTTTGATTAACTTTAACTACGTAATTATTGCTGAGGTTCCAGACATATTAACCAGACATATTTTTAAAAACTTTTATGTCGACGTTTCGAAAAAATTATTGTCACCATCAGAGCCATACCGGTAACACAGAAATAACTAGTGTGCTCCCTGAGTTGTAAAACTCTCTTTCTATTATGAACAAAGTACATTTATTATTTTCAAATACAGGAAAAATAACAAAAATCCCGATTAATCTACTATTTCTTTAGTAATATAACAATTGTAGAGCACACGATCATATAATAATTTGCAATTTTATTGAAATTTTCAACCACTTTTTGGGCCCTCATGTTAACAAATTTTGAAATGTTCAAAAACGAACACTGTATTCAGACTGTGGCTTAAATTTCCTTTAAGTTTTTGTAATTTTTCCCTTCAATTTCCCACATGGGCTTTTGCAATTTTTTCACAGTTTTGACCTCTCCCACATTTTGCTTCCCATTCCCTATTTTTGGAGGGCTCAATCTCTAAACAATGGGATTTTTCAGGTAAAAGTGTGGATACGCGTGCCAAATTTTACGATATAATAAGTTGATGCGTTCAAAATGTATCGTGACACATATCCCAAATATACAGATAGATAGATAGACAAACAGACAGATGACGAACGGTCGAGTCAAAACTAAGAACTCACTTAGTTTGTTCAGTTATTTGGTGCATAATGAGAGTTTCTTTATGAATGCATACGTTTATGTTACCTAAAGACTAATAATAACAACTGTACGTATGAGAAATAATTATGTATATTCCACAAACATTATATGTTTGTAATACTTCTTATACGTACATTAATTATTTCTGTATTAGCCATACGCAGGACCTGATGACGGCAATACATTTTTGTCGAAACGTCGATACAATTTATATTTAAATTGTGTCTACTCGGTGACCGAAGTCTACTCAATGATAGAACCTCACAAAACTTCCGTCATTTATTCACGTATTATTTATTCACGGTCAGTACCGAACAACTCCCAGCGTCAAGAGGCTAACTTCACGACATTATGTTGCGCGCGCGCTCACACACACACACACACACACACACACACACACACACACACACACACACACACACACACACACACACACACACACACACACACCACTAATTTTGTACATTTGATTAGATGACCTCATCACTGTTTTGAGCCCGTCAGCCATGATATGTTCCGAGTTTTTATTTTTACAATGGAAAAATACCACACCACCTCAACGCCTAAAATAGATTTCATTAATTTATTTAGTCGAATTAACAACCATTAAGAGAACAAGTCCTACAGCGAACAGCTGTATTGTGTGTTGTTGGCCGCCTGCCTACTCTGCTTGCCTATTCTGACTGACAGCTTACACAAATAAAATGAAGTTAGGTAATTTTTATTTTTATTTTATTTTCATTATCATTTCTATGGTTATTAAAATTAATTTGTTTGTACAACACGATTTTGTAAGTTTCAGGCGTATTTACTTTTACAGTACAAGCTACTTCTCAATTTGTAATCCCTTCACGACTACCATACGTTCCCAGTAATCGAAACATAGTTACATAAAATATATATTGACAATGTAAAAACGTCTAGTAATAGTTCCGAGTGACAATCCGAGCTATCCGGTAGCCACAAGCTTTTCTTGTGTTTCTACGTAAACTACAGGTCGAAAATAGGCGAGGAAGTGAAAAATTCGCAGACGAATTTGGAGAATACAGTTGGAGAATACAGAATACAGAAAGTGGAGAATACAATTAAATGAAACGAAATCAGCATACATCACCTTCTCAAAATGGACATCAACTGTGAAATTAAAAAACAAGGCTATCCCGGTAGCCGACTCTGTAAAATACTTGGGCATCCACCTAGACAAATAACTGACTTGGCGCAACCACATTTGGATGAAGAGAAAACAACTGGGCACCAAGTTTCGCAAGCATTGTTGGCTCCTGGGCAGAAAATCATTATTGTCAATGCGAAACAAGCTGTTGGTGTACAACACCGTCTTCAAGTCTGTGTGGACATACGGCTTGCAGCTTTGGGGAACTGCATCTAAATCCAATACCGCCACAATAGAAAGGTTTCAGACCAAGGTGTTGCGTGCCATAACCAACGCACCGTGGTTCATCAGCAACAAAGACATCTATAGCGACCTGGACCTACCCTCATTGAGGGCAGCGAAATATATATGACACGGCTTGAAGAGCACACAAACCCTTTAGCCATAAGTCTACTAGACAACAGCGTACAGACAAGACGTCTACAGTTAACATTTCATCTGCACTTACCTAGACTCTAACACTATAAATATATTATATATAATCTGTTACTTTTAAATACCCCTACAGAGAACTAGTCAATGGACTAGTTCTCTTCATGCCATGTATTCAGTAAACAATTATGCTTATTGTTAAGTATTAACAGATTGCATAAATAAACGTAAAAAAAAAATAATAAAATAATAAAAAACGCTATTTTTTTCATTTTCTACGTGGAATCCACGTCTAAATGAGCTGCGTACGCAATAAATAATTTTTTTTTATGCAGATCACTGAAAAAAACAACCGATTCAAAGCAGCATTGTGTTTCAGTGCTGTATCGCTGTAAGTAATTATGTATTTTTGTTTGCAAATTGCAAATAAAAAGTGCGAATTTTTCGCGTCTTAGTTTTGACCTGTAGTTACGTAAAAACACAAAAAGCTTAGTTTTTTCTAGTTTTTGTGATTGCCATAGCTCAGATTGTCACGCAGAACTATTACCAAACGTCCGATCCAATTTGTTTGCAGTTAGATTATATAATGTTTGGTAATCTAGAAGTTGTTTTTTGTCATGCCTTTAACGACGTAATTTACGAAAAGTTTAAAAATTAAAAATATCATAGTACGTTGGCAATGCATACGAAGGCCCCAAACTTGTACCAAGTCAAATATAAATTCCGATTCAGAAAACAAGAATCAGCAAAAAGGAGAATACTGCACTCTTACGTAAGTGAGATTTTTGTAAATGAAAAATTAACAATATTTATGACATTAAATTACAAACTCTTGTAATTGTAATTGAGGAACATCTTTCATTAAGTCTTCACGGAAATTTGTAAACCGCTAGCACCTTTGGGCACGTTTCCCAAATTTCTGTTTTTTTCCACCATAATATTCAGTCATAAATCACTGCATATTGATATTGATCTTTTTATACATACAGGCAATTTCTTATACCAATCAGAAGCGATATCTACAATTATCAAGGTGTCATTATCGTGTGCATTCGTGTTCAAAAAACTTTAATTAAAGCAATGAACGCGACAACGGCAATGGTGCAACGGCCATTAAAGACTTTAACCCCCACTAATTAACAAACGTCCCGCTAACAAAGGCTCATATGTAATCACAAAGTATAATAATGCCACCCAGCTTACTCATGGACAGAAAATACAGGTAAAACTATACCAGTTCAATATTTACATGTGAAAATATTTCTGAATTTAGATTTATAAAATGTATTTCACTTCACCATATTAAATTTGCGGAGTACAATACTTTATTCTCTAAGACATAACGAAATTTATAACTTAAAGCCAGCATTTGACTAATACTTACAGATCACTGAATGTTTTGTTAGCATGAAATACACATTTACGAAGTTACAATATAGAGGAAAACTACAAAACTTTACGGCGTACGAAGAAAGACGTTTAGCATGAACTTCGTACAAAATAAATTATCTTACCTTATTATTATATAAATAAATAAATTATATAACCTTATATCGTTATAAATATGGCTAACACACAGAACACATTAACAAATAATAATTGGCTTATATAATTCACATCTGAACGAAGAATACTGGACTATTCTGAATCACAAACGTAACGACAAAGTAATACGTTTTGACGCCACGTTCTTGATTTCGTCAACACAAACTGTCCCAATACGACTAATGTAATATAATAATTAGAAAACACTAAATAATAATTCTACACTGCCAAAAATGATATTGCACGTTTTAATTACGTTTACTATTTGTAGACGTAAGAAACCTAGTTTAAACAGAACAAAAGGAAATCATATAAAACCCGGGAAACTCAAACGATTATTCCTCTGGATAGAATCGAACTTTGTTCAGATGCACACAGAAAAAAAAATTCCTCAAATCATGTGAGACTTAAACAAGATCTTACTCGCTAGTTTATTACAGTCATTACTATTAAGATAATTAATTTTTTTTTAATATTTGGTAAATAGAATTAAAAAAAATTTTTTTTGAAATATTTATGTTTGTGATAGGCCAACGTAAATGACAAACGAAAATTTGTATTAACTAATTGTTTGTCTTATATTTCATACAAGAAAAGTTATATCCGCACACTTATATAGATGGCGTTACCAAAAATGTAAAGTACCGTTTACCAAATGGTAAAAGCTTAAGAGGATGATAATGTCTTTCAGCCGCCAGCTAAACGCAACATTATTATGGTTACTGACTGACTGATTGGTTACATACCTATCTACAGCTATGCAGTGTTGTTTGCTTGTTAGGTCTTTAATCTGCGACGGACGTTAGCACGTTAGCGGTCGCGGTTTTAGTTAACGATTCCCGGCTGGTAAATGATGACGTCATGCAGCGTGATGCGTTACAGAAATTTTCAAATGACCCCCAGCCATAAGACATTATCATGTCAAAAAAAATTCAAGTACCGTCTGCCTAGTGGCAAAAGCTAAAGAGCATGATAATGTCTTTCGGCCGCCAGCTAAACGCAACATTATTATGGTTACTGACTGACTGATTGTTTCCTTTCTGCAAATGTTGCGTTCCCGATACTTTCTTGCTCGCTCGGCATTTTGTCGTTTCTTGATCTGAGCCTTCTCGTCGCTGCTATCCATTGTCGAACGCTGTTTTAATCAGTCGCCACGTTATGGTTACTATATACCAGCAGCAGTGTATTTCACCACAACACAAAACAAACCTTTATTTACAACAATCCCAATGACATTATGTATCTGTGTTATACTTCACATTTCTGCGGTGAGTAATTAAATATAAAGAACAGTAGATTTGCATTTACGATGACAAATATTTTAATGAATAGATCGTTAGCTGAATCACATACGAAGACAACCATTAACTAGAGACAATAACCCCAATAACCTATCTACAGCTATGCAGTGTTGTTTGCTTGTTAGGTCTTTAATCTGCGACGACGTTAGCATGTTAGCGGTCGCGGTTTTAGTTAACGATTCCCGGCTGGTAAATTGTGCTAACACTTGATTTTAAACTTTCAGGACGCTTTATAAATCTGGTTTAATTGTTTGCAGTGATATTATTTTTAACACATTATATATATTGCGACGTATCAAAACAAACGTTTATTTACAACAATCCCAATGACGTCACGCAAGAATGACGTCATGCAGCGTGATGCGTTACAGTTTACAGCGTTACAGAAATTTTCAAATGATGGCCAGCCAAAAGACATTATCATGTCAAAATGGCGTTGTCCGTTCGAAAGTAAGAGTATGACAAAGCAATGTACTTGATATCGTCGACACTCATTGTTGAAAAACAATAACTAGATTATTATTTTACATCGCAAAACAAATTATTTACACATTTTAGTAAATATGATGCATTCACTCGCTTTCATAAAAAGATTACAGAAAAAAATAAAAACTAAATAATAATTCTGAATCGCAAAAGATACAAGACCCCAAAAAAACATAATTAGTTGGAACAAATCGTTCAGAGAGTATTGAAATGCTTTGAATCTATCAATAAAAATCTTATTGTTAACACTGTAAATAGATAGACTGCATTAAAAAAAACTATGACCGAATGTAAAAATCCGACAAATTGGTAAGCATTTGTAAGTATTATAAATAATCTGTTATTGAAGAATCAAACTTTGCTCACGCATTATTTAAGATATACGTTACACGTAATAGATTAAAAAGAAACTCTGTCACCTGAACACGGTAAAACATATTTTCTGAAATATACTACAGTTAAGTATTAAACTATTATACTTTCATTAACAACGTAATAAATGTATATACGACGCACAAATAAGAATATAACTTTTATATTGCAATGGAAGAGAGAGTTGCAATATTATTACTTTTCGAACCGCATTAAAATTGTAATAAGTGTAAAATAATGTAAATATGGCCAACACAATAAAATTGGTTTTGTCCAATAGTAAATTGTGGAATGAACTTGTAAAAAAATGTCACAATCTCTACAGACAAGTTTAGAAATATAAAAATATAAGTCTTTTTCAAAACATATTAAAACAAATTTTCTAAAAAAAAGTAAATATCCAAACACAATTACACACATGCGCGCGCATGCATACAAACAAAAGTATTATTATTATTTTACAGTTTGGAAAATAAGGAGTAGGTATAAAATAAAGAAAGACATAGGCCTGTATGTTAAGAAGACATATAGGCCACATGACATATATATGAGCGGAAACAAATTGTTCGTCTACAAAAAATTCTGTAACATGAACGAACTTACAGACGGAACACGTTAGCCATGTTCTAGCAAATGAATATGAAACAATTTCATAGATCTCAGAAAACGACCTTCGAGCAGTTGTCTGTAGGTACAGTATTACGCACTTCCCTGATAATCTTGAGGACGCCTACATAACATGAAGGAAATAACTGTATTCGTAGTTTTGGAATCAATAGTTATTATGTACTTTTTCTTTAATTTTTGTTTCCCTTTCTCATGTAAAAATGCAATACTTTTTACCAAAATGTATTTAAAAAATGTAGCAATATAAAATTACGTCTACATGTTCGTTTTGCACAGCCTCTGTCGACGATATCAAGGACATGTTGTCAGTAGCCATAGAATTACCATAGAATTTATTCCCATATGGAAAGTTTATTCCCAGAATGGACAGTTTATGTGCGGTTTTGTGTATATCTGTTTTACGAATACCAATGTGGAAAAGTAATTGTTATCTAAATTGTCGGCATATAACATTTCTCTTTTAAAATGTAAATTAAATTTTTTGTAAAGCTAGTAAACTTCTTTTATTGTGCATTGAAAAAATTGCAAACCTTATTGTTACCAATAGTTATTTAAACAGATTTGTTAAAACATTTTTTAACAACTTTAGGGGCTTGTGGTAAATGTTGACTAACGCTTAGAGTGTGATTTTGATAAAGTTTAATGTATGTGAGGCCTATTCAAGTAATAAATTGTAAAAATAAACATATGAACAAACTTATTATTATCTAGAGAAATTGGCATTCGAGTTTTTCAGCTGTTATATAATTCTAGATCTAAATTAATTTATTCTTTATTGTCTAGAGTCTAACTATTGTAACCCATATCTTCGTTAAAACGTGTAATACTGATCTTCAACAATGTCGAATTGTAACTCATTAGTAACGTTTGGCAGTTTACATTGGCATCAAGAACGTTACGTCATAACTTATTCCTTCTAGTCTAGGAATAGTCGATAATTGTCTGTTGTTTTGTGTTCTGATGAAAGTATACACAGAGCGTTTAACTCAAACTGGCCACCATATTAATTTTGGAAATTTTAAGAGTACAAAGAACTTTAAACTTTTGTTCAGTTAGTTTATGAGGCTTTTGCTATTTTTTGTAGGTTTAAAGATTACGATCAAAATTTTCCAATATGGCAGCGATTGTTAGTTTGTTTAATATAACCATTTTATGTATTTTTAGACATAACAAAAATTTTAAGAAATTTTGGTAATAGTCGGTAGTAACAACTTGAGCTCTGGCAGCCACAAAACTTGCAAAAACCGCGTTTTTGTGTTTCTACGTAAACTACTGGTCAAAAGTAGGCTCGGACGCAAAAAACTCTCACTTTTTTTGCAAGTTGCAAAAAACTGCATAATTATTTATAGCGATACAGGATTGAAACACAATGTTGCTTTGAGTTGGTTGCTTTTTCCAGTGATCAGCACTAAAATCAAGTTGAAATTACCGGTATTGAAAAAACGAGTAGGCCTACTAGTGGAAAACGAGTTCTGTGACAATAAAAGGAGACATGTATAGTAACAGGCAAGAATCGTAAGTTGCCTTACTTCGAGTTGTTTTCATTTTACGTGGATTTCACAAAAAGCGAGAAAGGTTAGTTTTAGATTAGTTTGCATGTTAACCTAACAACGTCATTTTTACATTATTTACGTCAAATACTACCTTATTTACCGCGCTACATTAGACGTAGATACTACATTGAAAATGAAAAACCGCGTTTTACATTATTTAAATTCCATTACTTGATTTTTGCAAAATTTTCGCAAAAAACGTTTTTTGAGAATTTTCTCGGGTCGGCACCTATTTTTGACCTGTAGTTTACGTATAAGTAGGTACAAAAACACGGTTTTTGCAACTTTAGTGGTTGCCAGACCTCAGGTTGTCACTATCGACTATTACCGAATGTTTTATCATACAATTTTTTAATTTGTAGTTCAAGGTGCGTTTTCAACCCCGGTCGACTCAGTCAATGGAGTTGAATGCTTGGGATAACATTCTGGGGTAATAATGGGCGACTGAAGCGTAGTGCTGATCACACGACCTTCCTTCCAAGCCGAACGGCACATATAAGGCAACCTACCGCTGCTTAAATCCTTGACCCTTTAGGCGGTGAATAAGCAACATTTATTGTTATTTTTTCGTAAACTATGGTAATATATTTTTTAAATAGAACAGAGTTAAATAAAAACAAAGGGACGGTCTCTGTATTCGTTAACACAGCGTTACAAAACGCCAAAGGAACATCATCACTTATTAGAGAGGTATAATTATACACCAGTAAAACCCTCCATTGTAGCCAACGGGCTATACAGTACGCTATAACTGCCTGCCTGAAGATTGTGTGTACAAAACCACATTGACAACCTACGCAAGGGATTTTAACATCCCAGTAACACCCCTTGGTTGTGCCACTGATACACACAAAGTATTTAATACAACAGCGTATAGGTATCTTAATACGCTTAATAATCTTAATAATACGCTTAATAGGTATAAAATCTTAATAAATTCAAATTCACAGTTTGAAACAGCTGTTCAGCATAAACAAACACAGCTATATAGTACAGAAATTTAGAATAATATAAGATATTGTTACGACAATTAAGTAACTCTCTCGGAAAGTCGAGAGTGTCGTTGTTTTGCACGTTTCTCGACTAGCCCAGCGTGCGGCGTCTGTATCAAGGCCGTCTAGTCACGTAGCACTCCAGACTGTTCTAGCACTTGTAACTACGCAAATTATGCTCGAACTTCACAAAAAAAAAAAAAAAAAAAAAAAAAAAAAAAAAAAAAAATGGAAAATTATTCGAAGGATCTGCGGGACCTACATAAACAACAACGGCCGGCTTAGGAGTTACTTACACATGGCGAGATTGTAGGGTGCGGATCAAGTGATTGTTGCCGATTGGTGGAAAGTGATTACTCTGTTACAATTAATGAGGAACTCTAGTAGTTGACAATTATTATTGCGTGTGGACAAATTTAACTTGGATTATTGTATGAGAGTACTTTTTTGATTTCAAATTGTTATTTGTGACTAATTAGAGTTGCCAATTCGTGACTTTACTGGTATCTGTATTTTGTTTCCATTGTGCAATACGACGATCCGTCAGGCCGTCGTACCAATATATTTAATTTAGCTTTGGCAAGAAAGCACACTTTAAAAGTAAACACTTGGTTAACTAAATACAAAAGTAACTAAGTACGTGCTTAGAAGGAAATACAAAAGTGAAATAATATTACGTGTACTTCACTTAACTTAACTAAGTTTACAATTTGCTAGATATATTTTGTTTCTTCTTTACCCTCCAAAATCCTCACCATCCCTATACAGTCTGCAACGAATAATGTTAACAATTAGAAACAATGTATTAACCGCCAATGTCAATTGATATATTTTACATTGCCTCGATCAAGTAGACAGCAAAATATTTTCAAAATGAAATACGTAAATATTGTAGACGAAATTTAATGCAAATTGATGGGTGTTTTCCATAAAGGTATGCGACTCACCGCTGAATAATTAACTTAATACCCTGTTGTATACTGACGGCCGAAAATTAAAGGACAAAACGAGGAAAAGTTACAAAAATTATTTGTATCCATATAATTATAAACACACACATACACAAATACAATTTTCAAATTCTGAAAACTAAAATAAAAACAAAGTAACGATTATTTTAATTTTCACAGGTAGTCAGAGATATTTTAATTTTATTTATTGCTCCCCAAACAATTAACGCCAGCTACTGGAAACAACGATATGACCAATCGTTGTACAACACTGCGCTGCCTCGACAAAATAAATACCGAAATATTTTCAGAACGTCATCGTCAGGGGAAATATAGCAACCCCTATTCATTCACACGGACGGACGGACAGGCAGCACGGGGGGGGGGTTCTCCTCCACATTTATCGACCGCTCACAGCCATCAATTTAGGGCAAACTGGGTTGCACTCGACCGTTAAATGGCGCACATACATTTAATGTCTCACACGTGCTGGCTGTATCACCCGACTTTAATGGGCAATCGTTGCACGTAGTAGGAAAGGATAAACGGCAAGTGTAAATATTGATTTTCCACCTGGAGGGAAGGAAGCTGTGCTGTGTGGTAGCCCAGATGCGGTGTGTTCGTTCAGCCCGGCTGCACGCGCCCGCGCTCGCACCCTGCTGTGCATATTTAAACACACGACAGTTTCACATTTTAAACCAGATTCAAGCGATTTTTAAAATTCACCGATCATTTTGTCCCATCCAGTAACAAACAGTTCTTAATTGAAGTTTGTGTTTACTCTCCCCCACAAACCACTTATATAAATACACAATGTGTGTGTGTGTGTGTGTGTGTGTGTGTGTGTGTGTGTGTGTGTGTGTGTGTGTGTGAGTGATTGTGGCGTAACTAGGCACTGTTCTTGGAGGGTACGGGATTAGCTTCTGAAAGGGGGTGAGTGTAGCTTAAGATTGGTAGCCCCTCATTTTCCTCAGGATAAATGAGAAATTCAGGATTCTTTCATAATAATTTATAAAACATTATGAGTCATAATATTATTATAATTTTATTATGAGTCCCAAAGTTTTTGAGTAAACGAACGTGAAGTATTAGGCGTGAAAAAATATGGAAAAGTGCTGATTTCAAAAAGTTCTATCTTGATTAATTGCTACTGAAATTGGAGGTACGTAATTAGGAATCGCTTCAATTCTCTGAGTATGTAGTCTTTCTAAATCTTGTTAAAATTAGTCTTTGTGATGACATTAAAACCCGGTTTTACTACCACTTTGGACTTTAATTTAAGAATGTTGCAAGCAGCATATAATTGTTTTTAAAGTACGTTACTTTTCTGAAAAAAACAAAATCTTCTCATTTTTCCGAACTGAAGTCAAGAAACTGCTAGTTTACCCGTCCAAAGACGATAGTTCAAACCACAGAGATGTTAGACTAGAGGTGTCATATCTTAGTCAAATTTGCAGTGGCGTAACTACAATACGAGGATCAATCTCCCCTCCAGAGCTATTAAAAATGTCATCAAATTTCCATAAGCTTTTAACGTAGACCTATTCCTAAGCCAGTTACATATGTTAAAATAAGGCTTATAAATAATTGTAGAAAGTAAAATAAGTTACAATATGTGTAAATTAATAAAATAAAATAAAAGTTACGCCTATAGTTTTCTTAATAATGACAGTCGCTCAATACTGGTAAATAACCTACGTATCTGCAGAATACTTCACGTCGGTTTACTTGAGCTCTTTGAGACACGAGGAATTTATAAAATGTATTTATAAAATTATTTGGGAAAATCCTGAATTTCACATTTGTCCTGACCGCGTGTATACATTTTTTTAAGACCGCAAATACGAATGTTAGTTACCAAATTGTAAATCATTGTAATTATTAAGAAAATTCTACTTTATTCATTTGCAAATATTTGGCGGCACAGATGGATCTCAGATGAATTTGTAGAATCGCTGCGTATGTAACTGCAAACCCCGCAAAAACCAAAGACACATAAAATCACGCACCCAAAACAAATCTAAAAATATATAACTCTTATATTCGTCCTATTTTAGGGTTGAGACTCGCGTTACGGTTTTGTTCCTTTAACGCGAAACGTTTCTTCAACGTTTCGCCGGATTCATGTCTCCCATCTTCAGACAGATTTCTCCTCGAGGTGGAATGAGTTTTCACCTAGTCCGGTTCTGTATCTATACTGTTATGGGAGTATTAGATTGGGGCGGAACTCGTGTATCATAAGCGGGGTCAACGTGTCTGTCTGCTGGTGATGTGCGACCGGTGTTGTGAGTGTGAGCTAGTGTTTCTGTTGTTGTTGTTGTGTTGCACTGCAGTCAGGTCTACGGAACAATATCAGGACAGCGTACAGACAGACTGCCAAACCGTCGAATTGTTGCTGAGAACGTCAAAAGACACAATACACTTAGAAGAACAAAGAATACATGAGGTACCCAGAGGCGCGCCAGTAGTGTCCGGCGCCTGTGTGCAGAACTTTAGTTGGGGCTCCTATCAAAATTAGCCACAATAAAAAATAAACCGCAGAATTCAGTATTATGAATATCGGTCAGAGTATTAGGTTATCGACCTTAAATATCTTGATCTTAAATTAATTTGTATTTATTGATTATACTTTTTACAGTATGTATGTTTCTGTTATTTCCTCTATAACTGTGAAGACGCCCAAGGTGTCAGCGGTTATCTGTGGCTACTAAGTCACTTTCATTATTAGAAACCTACAGTTTCGTAAAGTACAGCAGAAAGAAGCAAAGCCTGAATACCAGAGAATGAACCGAAATGACTGAATAGATTACAAAAGAAATAGCAACTGGTAGAGGGGGGAGGGAATGTCTCAAGTGTCGACATTTAATATAGGTTTCAAAAGACTGCGGAAGTCGCGCGGACTCGTCACACTTTTGTAATTAAAACCTTTTGCGCCTTATCCATTTCTTGGTATTACACAATGGTGGCGCGGTTCTCGCTTAAATCAAGTTGAAACTAATTAAGACAAGCGGCCAATATAAATAATAAAATGCAAGTACATACAATTCTAATCGTTCTTCACTTTATTTGCAAACTTGTGAATCGTATTTTAGAACCCTCGTGCCAAAGAAATCGCTGTGATGATTCTAATATTCTATTTTAATGAATTTTGATAAATTGTAATGCACATATTGCTCTTTTTGATATAGGTCCAAAATTGCGTATCATACAGTCAACCGGGCTTATATGTCTGTTTAAATTATAGAAACGTATTGAAATTTGATTGCAAGCAATTTTTTCCCCATTAGCCAGTATAACTTATTATACTGGTAGTCAAACAAAACCAGGGTTCACTTTGGATGGGTTATGTACACGTTACGTTTATATCTAAATAAAACACGTAATAACAAATTTGCACACATCTTGCGTTTGTGGACTCGAAAAAGCATTTGACAGGTTGGATAGAGCAACATTATTGAGGGTAATGCAGAGAAAACGATATCCTATTCATTTAATAAAGGCAGTTACAAATTTATATAATCGAACGTAGATACGGATAAAAACTAACAGACTGTCAGAGCCCATTGGAATAACCCAAGGCGTTCGGCAGGGTTGCTTTCTCCTGGTTTATTTAATATCTATATAGACGATGCCACAAGGAAATGGAAATTGGACCCCCCCCGCAAAATATTAAACTTGGAGAAACGATTTTATTTAAATATTTTAATGTATGCAGACGATCTGGTGATCATACAAGAGAATAAAAATGACCTCCAAAGGTCATTGCTTTATCTTAATACCATTTTAACAGATTACAATCAAACTATTTCCTTAACCAGAACAAAAGTTATGGCTTTTTCTGGGGCAAATCGTATTAGAACAAAGGTTGTCATACAGGACTCGCCAACAGAACAGGTGCCAGATTTCAAGTATCTAGTGCACCATCATGTGCCAAGATGATAAGGAGGTTGAACGCAAAATTAGTCTTATCCAGTCGCTTTGTGGCCTATCATTAAACACTTAAAGAAGAAAACAAGGAAAGAGACCCAATTGAAATATTATAATTTACGGCCATACCTCAACTACTATATGGTAGTGAGACTTGGATTAGAAAGGCCAATGATAGGCCTATATCTAGAATACAAGCAGCGGAAGTGAGGTTCTTGAAGGCTATAAAAGGTTGTACAAGGAGAGATCTCATCAGATCACTTTAGAATAGAGCAAGGCATAGCTGAAAGCTTAAATGAGAAAATCTCCCAGTACAAAACGGAGTGGCGGTTACACGTACAGAGAATGGATCCAACTAGATTTTTAAGAAGAGCCTTTGACTATCATCCAACGGGGAAGAGAAGTGTGCGAAGATCCCGTAAGCGATGGTTGGATGACTTCCATTGAGATTGGAACAGGCTACTAGCCTAAGCCGTAAAGGATGATGACGAATAACAAATTTGAATGTTTACTGAGCAACAAGAGGCCTTACTTATGGTCTTAAGTTCTAAATGATATGGTTTGGTTTTGGTTGTTAAAGCATATACAAGTTATGCTTTTAAACACTTTTAATTGTTTATAAATGTTTAAATAAGTGCTTAATAAGTGTTTCAGCAGTTTTTCTATACTCTCATCTTCAGATATTATAATATATACAAAGAAGTAATTGAGTAATAATTTAAAATCAATTGTTTTTACAACACATGTTGTACCTATGTGTAATGTATGTTATATATAAATAAATAGGTAGTTATAATACAAATATATACGATTGTATGCAATTATTATAATTCTAAATATTATCATTTTTTAGTTTTATCATTATTTTTAGTTATATTATCATTTAGATTTGTTCTTTTGTCAATTCATAATTTACTTTTTTACGTGTTTCAAAATGTTCTCAAAGTATCATTTTTGGAGGTTGGATATATGTTTTAATAAAGTAACTTTATGTAAATTTGAGAATGCATTATTATTTTCAGTTAAATTTGACTTAAAAATTTCAGGTTTATTTTAAATACCAATTTTTCTGTTTAATAAATCTATTTCTTAAACATTTTTTAGTTTGGCCTACATATAATGTATTACAGTTGAGGCATTTAATTTTATACATTTAAATTTCCATTTAATACCATTTAAATTATGAATTATATTAGCTGTTCTAGGTTTGATCTCTCGAAATCTGTTTTATTACTATTTTATGTAATTTTTATATTTTGGATTTTGAATAATTTTGAAATACTAACATGCCTATGAACGTAAAATTAAAACATATTCAATGTTCTGACTATTTTGTGCATATTATAACATCGCCGAAATCAGATCATATTTGATGAATATAAGTATGTAAAAAATGCTAAATAATAATATATTTTGATAAATAAATAATGAAGAGAATAAAAAGATAAAAAGTAATTAAGAAAGAAGGAGAAAGAGTTATAAACCAAAAGTGATTAATAAAGAAACTCAACGACTAGACTGACAGACAAACGACATTGACCCAACCCCAGAGATTGGCCAGCTAAGAACCAAAATAAAAGTAAACAAGATGAGAAGTGAAGGAGAAGAAAAATGAGAACAAAGAGGGAACAAACCAACGATGAAGAAATTAAAATGAAACACGTCAAGAAAACACAGACAAGGCATAGAGAATAGAGAAGGGAGAAATAATGTAATCAAATATAGTAAAGAAAATGAAACCGGTAAAGAACCAATATAAATTGAGTGACAATTGTAAATAGTCATTAATAAAACACGATAGCTAAAAATACACTAGCCAAAGAGTTAGAAGTACATGTAAGTTGTTAATAGAGAAAGACATGATATTAATAATTATATATAATATGTGTAGAGAAAGAGAGTAAAATAGTGAGAAGTAAACGGAAGTTAACCTAGTGAAAGTGAATTTACCCTAAAGTGAAATGATAGGAAAAGAAACACTAAGTAAATTATAATGACCACAAAATAATTTAAAAGTGCAAGTGATAAATAAATAAAAATATTGTCAGTAATAAAAATAGTAAGAATAGAGAAGGGTAAGATAAACACTTAGTAAAAGTAACCAATGTTTAAGATTTAATAGTGAACAATAACATTTAAGAAAGTTATTATGAATAATATTTAAAATAAAACATTGATTCAGTAATAATGAATACTGAAGAGTGATATTAACTGTAGTAATAATAAAATAATATTATTATAGAACTTAAAAATGTATTGTAGAATTTAAAGGTGAGAATCACAAGAAAAAGTAATAAGATGATGTTAACATGGAAAGGAAAGCAAAGAGTTTTTATAAAATAAGTATGTCATAACCATAAGTAAATACCCATGTTATAAGGGGAGAGTAATGAAACAAGTTCAATAGAGGTGAGATTGTTTATCACCCGAACAGTAAATCAAAAGCAATGAATTGTACACCAATATGAAATAATAAGTGTTAATTAGTTGTATAAACAATTATTTATGTTTAGGATATGGATTGGGTAATTATCCCAAACATAGACCTAAATGTTATATGTTATATGATGAAAAGGTAGTAATTAATAGCCATATTATTGACATTGGCAGAGTAATTGAAAAACAAGAAAAGAAAACAATGTTTGAGTTAGAAAAGAGAAAACCGTTAGTAAATAATTAGCAAGAAATAATGAATAACGCAGATGTAACACACAAAAATCGCACAAAGACTGAACCAAAACACCTCAATAGATAATAAACATAATTAGAAAAACAAAATAACGCTCTAGGACAAAACGAGATATAATGTGTATGAAACAATCAAAAACAATCAATGGCTACTTAAGACTTGAAACAGGCCTAACGGTCAAACATCAACAAATACTAATTGTATGAAAATAGCCAAGTAATTAACAAATCCAAGGTGACTAATTAGCCAATGATAAATGGTAAATATTATTAACAACAAAATATTAAAATAAGGAGTTATGTAAACAGAGAAATGTAATTAGTAAATATTAAATTAATTGTAAACTGATAAAACATGAAAAACCCAATATTGTGGGATACCAAAATAATCTTTGTGAGAAAATACAAATGACAGTGCTAATAATTAATACTTAAGAAGGAAGATAAGAGAAGGAAGGAAGTCAGAAGATATAGGAAGATTTGAAAAGAATTCAAATTTTGATAACAATGGAGTTATATCAAGCTAGCCCAATCAGAATGCTTTGGTAACCATGGAAACCACGGTTGAAGACGAAATTACCGTTGAATATCATTACTCAATAAGTGACGCTCAGGAAAACAGACGCCAGAATTCAGAACAATCTATTTTCTTACTTAAAATGTTTTAAAAGTCAAACAAATTATCAAACTTGAACGAGAAGGAGGCTGACTATCACTGAACTCAATTACCTGATCGAGAAGACGTTTTATTTCAAGACAAAGTGAAAAAATGTATCTAAATACTTTGAAAAAGATGCCAGAGGCCCGAATGAATGAAAACTAAATTATATTGCGGCCACATTCCTTCAGTCCAGACCAACCGATTAATCACATGCTACGAAGTTGTTAAGTATCCAATAAATTATCTAAACTTCCGAAATAACGCACTTTGAATATTTCTCACTATATTCTGAAATATCACTGAATCAATTTTATTCTCTTTCAAAGATTAAATAAAAATATTAAGACACTGCATATTTGTCAAATTATAAAGATAACCTAGTATTAATGTACGAACCTTTAAAACACTTCTAATACACTTCAACAAACCATTTATAGTTACACGTTACAATATTTAAGTAGAAATATTGTAAGGTTGTGTATTTTTATTATTGTATTTGCATCTGAGCCTTTTAACGTGATCAAAAGAATCCAAAACATTTGAACGAAAATATTTGTTTACCACTTTGGTAGAACGACATATTGTATGTTAGTCACGTTCAAAATCGATTGTAAAACCCAGAGAGAAAAAGTCTCATAAATAAATAACCGGTGCAAAATTATATAAGAAATCAAATATAGCTTGTGTCTATGAAAACAGTAATATACAATCACTAATAAATCAATACTGTGTATATAAAAATGTGTTTTATTTTCAGTAGGAAAGTGTAATCTTAATATTATAAATTACAGCGAACTTCTCTGACGTGATAACTAGCGCTCAAGCAGCGAATACGGCAACTGCCGGCTCGATCATAGAACTCCATAAACGGCGGGACAAATTGAATTCTTCACACCGTCTGAGCAGAATCGCTGATAATAAGACATTTTTAATTGTTTTAATTAAACAATTTGGCGCCACCCGGGAATTATACACTCCTAGTGAACCTCAGATCGGGACTACGATACCTGGTTATTATCCGTACGTTCGCTACGGACTCAAGCATCGTAAGTTACGTTACCGAGCGAGGACGAATTGGTAAGACACACATACACAAGTTACACTCTGACACACTTCTACATTTTACAGAAGACGTTAAGAACGACGGACGTCATCGCGTGTAAGAAATTGGCGACGAACTGGTGGGACTAGAAGAAAGGAAGTTACGAAATTCTAGCGGCGGTCACGAAAGGAGATCAAGGTGCATACAAGAGGATTATCGAAAAAATTAGCGAAGGACAAAGAGATGGAAGAAAATAGAGGGGAAGAAGAGGAAGGAACATCGATCGAAGAAGTGGAGACAACAATAACCACAACAGAACCAACCAAAGACCAAGAAAGGGAACCACAGGCGGATGACAGGGAGGAAGCCAGAGGAGGCATGGATTATGGGAATTGATTAATGAAAATTAAGTTACGTTACCGAGCGAGGACGAATTGGTAAGACACACATACACAAGTTACACTCTGACACACTTCTACATTTTACAGAAGACGTTAACAACGACGGACGTCATCGCTTGTAAGAATATTTATTTATTTTAATAAATGACAGAACTGCAAGAACGTTTGAACTTTGAAATAAATGTTTTTAAAAAATAGGAGAGAGTGAGAAGGATGAGACCGTGAGAGAGAGTGTGTTAAAGAGAAAATGTTGGGATTTTCAGTTTGACAAATATATCTATGGTTTACTTTAGTCTTGTACTCGTTATTACTTAGTGTTTTTTGACTAATTGTGTTTATAATGTTAGCAATGATTTGTGGATGTTAGCCATTTTTTTTGTAATATCATGTATACTATTCTCTTCTATTTCTTATTCGAATTCATTTCAAGGAGTGTGAATCATTCTTTATGTATATAGAATTTGTGCATAAACATGTAAGTAAATTGTCAAATCCTTGTTTGTTTAGGATAGGAAAAATGACTCGTTCTGAACGAATAATACACCAGAAAGGATTATAGGCCACTTGGATGGCATTATCTAGACTAACAAAATTGAAAATGATGGAAACATCGAGTGTAAAATATTTTGTTGTATTAAAAACTAATGGAGAGTAATAAAAATATGAGAAAATAAAATAGAGACTGCTGAAATTGATGTGCTATGAAGACTCATATAAGGAATGCAAAAACGTAAATGTTTATAAGGACAACGTACTCGTTAAAAAGAAAGCAAAAAACAGGCGCCTACAATGCTGCCTACAAGTTTAACAAATGCCGGAACTCAAGTGGCCAAAGAGAATTTTGGAGTGTTAAGTGTCCAGGAAAATACGAAAATAGAGGCAAGTATCTGAATAATAAATAAACATTAAACATTAAAAATCGTGATGCTGGACAACAGTATAATAATTGTCGAAAAAATTGGCACCTTGGCTACTGACTTCTTTATGGAAAAGAAGCTTTAAGAAGAGAAGGGAGGAGAAAAAACATGTACAAAAAGAGGAAATAAAAAAGAAGGAGGAGAACGTTGTTCTACTGAAAAACTAGTTATTACTGCATATTATTCATGCATATTTTATATGTGCGTGTAGGGCTACACATAAGAGGATAGTCTGAAAAGTTATCTGTCAGACACAAAGACAGCACGAGGAGTATCAAACTATTATTCACCGCCAGATAGCGTACCATATCGTTTAAAACAACTTTATTTCCTTGGTTGATTGTGATCAAAAGAAGTGAACAATTTTGGTATTAAACAAAATTGATGAAATCGAATTTCAATATCTTTAGTAAAATTTTACATATCTTTGATACTAATCTGAATTATAGATTTGTATTATCATCACACTGGTAACTCATATCACGATCTATATGATTAAAGCGTGACACCTGATCTAAAAATATATCCTCGTACACCTTCATGGAACGTTCTGTGAATTTATTTCTGGAGGCCAAAATCCTCATACTATTATGTCAAATTTTAAATTGAGAATATAGTTTTATACAGAACGTCTTCACTTTTCGCAGTCAGCCGCATGGTTTCAATTTTGATGAATACAAAAATTAAAACTCTCTAGCGGTTTTGTTAATGTACATACTTAAAGTAAAACAGTTGCTTCACTTCGTCAAACTAATCATTGAATTCTCCTGTATGAACTCTGGTGGCCCCTGTCTCTTAGAGGAACAAAGCTATGTAGATAATTGATAAACCATCAGCAATGTCTTTAACTGGTTTTCACAGATTTAACCGGCCCGGTTATTAGTGAGTGAGCGAAGCGAGTTCTCAGCTGTAACTCGACCGTTTGACCTTTGTCTGTCGGTCTATCTATTTGCGGTATGTCTCACGAGAACTTTTGAACGCGTCAACTGATTTTTGTAAAACGTAGCATCCGTGTCCATACCTTGACCCTTATTGTTTTTGAGATTAACTCTCCAAAATTGGGGGTGGAATGCAAGCATGATAGGGTTAAAATTGCGACAAATCGCAAAAAATTCATGTGGGTATCAAACAAAAGAGACTTCTAACCACAATCTGAATATACTGTTCAGTTTCCAAAATTTCAAAAGTTTAGATGGTAGGGCCTATAAACTGCCAAAACATTTTACAAAATTATGCAAGTCAATGCCGGGTAACACATTAAAGGAAGTTTTATCCCAAATCCGAGTGTACCATTTACTCTTAAAATGTTTTAATTTTAGGGGCATTACAGACCAAAAATGGAAGTCAAAATCAAAGAAAATTGTAAATATTTTTGTGGGCCATCCAGTTATGAGAAACTTTATGCAAAATACAAACTCAGTATCTTTAGTAATTTGACAACATTAAAATCTCTCAACGTTCCTCGGAAATTTTAAATAGCTTTCTAAAATTTGTAAGCTGTGTTTACACAAAAAAATATATATGTTATCAGGTATGTATATTTGTGAGATGAATTAGATATTAAACACATGCCGTCGGCCCCGTCTGTAATGATGACGAACGACCGCCTGAGCAGTCAAACATGTCAGTAGCCGAGACGCAGTTTCGAACACTAGACCACAGCAAAACAGCCTGGTAGTTTTAACATCTGCTAGTAAAGCCATATACATATTTCACTCATTTTATTTGTATGTACGAGACAGTGTGTACGGATAGTGTTTAATGAAAAAAAAAAATTAAACAGAAAAAGCAAACGTTTTATTAAAAACTACAGATGATCGTTTTTTTTCTATGCGAGAGAGTGCGCGCGGTCAATGTTTTAATAAATACAACAATAGTACCTTTTAGTTTAAATATTTGCTTTAGTAAGCTGTTCCAAGGACGAACTCTCGTGTTAGTTTGCCGGCTGAAATATTTGCTTTTTGGCTTTTGTATTCAGGACACACTGCCAGGTCGTATAAACCTTCTGCCACAAACGTGAGGGTGCGAGGTTGTTTGTGCGCTGATACCCGACTCTGTGTAGAGACAAAGACAGGAGACTTCAAGTATTGTAGGTAGAGTAGTCCTCCTACCCCCTACAGAGAACAAAGACACCACCTATACTAACCGTCAGCAATATACAACCAAAACACAAATATATGAGACAACCATGCGCGGAATCAACATGGTTGACAGTGAGAATACTGCACAATGCGCGAATAATGTTTCAAGTAAGGTAAGAACTATCTTACTGATATATTTATACAATGTAAATACACATAAATAAATACATACGTTAACATATATGTAACGAATATAGTTTAACGAGCGAAGCGAGTTATCAGTTTTATCTGTACCATTTGCCATTTTACTACTGTCTGCATGTCTATATATCTACTGTCTATCAGTTTACGGTATGTCTGCTCACTATAATTTTTGAACGCATCAAAACGATATTCGGAAAACTTGGCATGTGTGTCCATACTTTTACCTTAGAGAACCCTATTGTTTTTCAGGTTAATCATAAAAAAAATCAGAGATGTGAAATAATAATGAAAGCCCATGGTGCATATCGAGTTAAGGGTACTTTCAACCACATGCTGAATATAGTCTTCATTTTTTGAATTAAAAAAATTTTCTACTTCATGGCCCAAAAAATGGGTGAAAATTTTGACAAAATCGCAAAACTTTATCAAACGGAAGACCAAATTAAAGGGAATTTTAAATAACATGTGTGTGTAGTATTGTGTTTTGAATATTGCAAAGTTTTGGGACCCCAGGATCCATGAAAGAAATTAAAATGTCAGGCTAAAATGGAATTATAACTCAAATCAGAACGTTTCGAATTTTAGTGTTTATTGTATGATTGTGTGCTCTGCATTTGCTATATTAGTAAAGAATTGCTATAATACTAGAGTAATCGAATTTTTGTAATTTTTCATGTAAATGAAAAATCATTTAATATTGCAATTCATGTAATAATAGCGAGCGAGTTTTGCAGCTCATGAAGCTTACTAGTTCTACTTATACATAATTAATAATAATTTTTTTAAAAATGAATTTTACTTTCTTTCGTCCGTTTTTCATAGATTTAATGAGACCCATCAGAGATGTATACGTTTTCGAGTTTCCTGTTCATGGAAATTCAGTCTGTGAAACGTGCGTAAGACATAATTACTAAAATTAGTAATTATGTCTAATCTATAAGCCTACATAATTAGTACGTAAGCTTTACGACCAGAGACAGTTTGGTAATTATGTAAAGTCTCCGAGCTTAATGGCCGTGGTCTAACTGTAAAATTGATTTTGTTACTTACTGCTAATTGCTGTCCCAACACTTTTGCCATCTGGTCCCCGCTCTGAAGATGGCTGCCATACAAGCTGACGAAACGACACCAACGAGCAACAACATCATTTCGAATTAGCGTATCGCCTACGGTCATTATATCGGAAGATTTCACGTAATCCCCAAAGTAAAATATACTTATAGAAGACATTAGTTTGTATTATTATGACAACAATCGTGGTAAGTCGTAACTGCAAGAACGTTTGAACTTTGAAATAAATGTTTTTAAAAAATAGGAGAGAGTGAGAAGGATGAGACCGTGAGAGAGAGTGTGTGTTAAAGAGAAAATGCTGGGATTTTCAGTTTGACAAATATATCTATGGTTTTACTTTAGTCTTGTACTCGTTGCCCATTCCCTTACCCGAAAATGAAGCTGGTAAAAGCATTGTATCGATTTAGAAGATTCCTTTTCGTTATAGTTCACAACTGATTTTCCCCAACCTTTCTTATTTGACAGACAATTATTCCATTATTGTAATTTTTATTATTATAGTATGTATGCACTAGGGGGTAGGTCAGTGATAGGCAAGTCGCGTTGCTTGGTGTTCATTCGTCATGCTGCACTGTTGGTTCGGCTTCTCGAGTCAATCCAATCCTGTCTGGAGCAATACGTTAGTCTGGCTCAGATAAACGAAGGTCAGTCAGTAATAGCACGGCATATTCAGCTCATCATTGCACTGGTTTGGGCGTATTCGGCTCATCAGCTCAAGTAGATGCAGGTTGGGGCAGCTGATGTGGTGTCAACTGCACCAGGGGTAGAAGCCAAATGATTGAGGGAATATTTATGAAGAGTTTATTCACAGTATGTATCTCATTTTGTGGTGGTGTTACTGGTAGTAGTAGTAGTAGTAGTAGTAGTAGTAGTAGTAGTAGTAGTAGTAGTAGTAGTAGTAGTAGTAGTAGTAGTAGTAGTAGTAGTAGTAGTAGCAGTAGCCGTATGTATGTATCTACGTATGTATAATGCGACAGTACAGATAAGTGCTGTACTGAGCATTGAATATAAAAATTTAAATATACATGATAAATTGTAAAATAATTCATAATGTATTAGAAGTAAGCATGTCAGGGATTGCAAGCTTAGCTCAGACAAAAATATGGACAGGTGTTTCGACCTGAATCGACTTGTACACACACACAGATGTAACTGAAAGTGTACAACAGTATTTTGCATGTGTGTGTGGACGCAGGTCTATGCAGGCGAGTTTGCCACCCCAGTATGAATAATTGCGTAATAACAGTTTTTCCGTAATTATTCATAAACTATAAATAAGGAGTAAAATCCAATAATAAAATGTAATAAAATTAACTCCATACTGTGTACGAAAACCACGTGAAAAGGACACACCGTACGAGTGTAGTGGCGAAATAACTGTGTACAGATTGCAAGGATTAAGTTACAATGTCCAAAAGTACAGTGAACATGTGTAGTGAAAATAGTTATAAGATGGATATAAGAGTATACTCACAGGATTCTGCAATTCGCAGAAATATAAGATATAGCGAAATGGACGAGGAGTGGGGGAACAAAACCCAGAGACAATTTCAGGCATGTCGATTCCGTACAACTGCAGGTGTTAATCAAGACGTGGGTATAAATAGGACACACAAGCTACAGTTGTATCTTTTTCGATCACCCACAGTTGCAGCGGGAGCTTCTGCCCGTCCGCACAGAGTATTTATTTTTTGTAAATAGTTTCATCCTTCCAGTTACATACTACTATGTAACTGAGTTGTAAATACAATCACTTTTAAATAGTAACAGAATTACACGAGAAGAAAATCCATATAAGATGATCAACTGACGTCCGAAAGAGCACGAGAAGAAGTAACATGAAGTTCCGGAGAGCGAGAGAGCTGACGACTTAGTTCCAGAGAGCGAGACGACGCTGGAGTCTAGAGGCGACTGCGCTGGACAAGAGAGACGACGCTGGAGTCTAGAGGCGACTACGCTAGACAAGAGGAACGACGCTGGAGTCTAGAGGCGACTACGCTGGACAAGAGGAACATTACAGAAGTCTGGAAACGACGCTGGACAAGAGAAGCGACGCTGGACAAGAGGAATTGATGCTGGAGTTCGAGACGAGGACGATTACAGATGGATCGATTGCGATTGAGTATGATTGACAACCATAAGGTGATAAACAACTTATTTATCTCTTAATCGAACAATTAACTCAAAGACAATTAAAGACATTCTTGTTTTATTTTAAAGTTAAGAGCCAATGTTTCTTGTAAATATAGAGTTAAAATGGTAAATATTATTGAAGTAAGATTAACATAAACAAGAGCTCAAATTAGTATTGAAATGAAAAAAATGCAAAGCATTTAAGTAAAAATTAGAGTTTTATAAATCAATACTGAAAAAGAAAGATAAATTCAGTAGCTATTAATATTTTGAATTTCGTTACAATATCTAAAAAAAGATATTTAAGCATTGATATTTAGAAGCACACCAATTGACTGAGTAGTCAGGAAATGATATTTTTAATAAAGTAATTATTAGAATAGAATATTTAGTCAGTAAGGATGTATACAGCGTAAGCCTTACGGCATAGTAACAAAGCAATAATGAATGTTTTTAAGTCGAATCAAGTGCCTTGCGCACAATTTCATGATTACTAAATAAATTTGAAATACCGTTACAAGTTACATCGAGTTATTATTACAGATACACCTGAACCCCAAATACACATACATGCGATTATAGGAATGTTATATAAAGTGTATGAGTTAAATTAATGTACAGATTAAATTACACAAAGAAGGTTAATTTGTCACATTTTGGCGTCCCAAAGAACGCGGGACTCCACAAATTTAAATTGCATTAAATTTGGTAAATTATATGAATTATTATAATATATATCATCTGTCTATAAAAAGACTAATAAAAGTAAACTAGTATGCTCCGTGAGCTACAGAATTCGCTCACTGTTTTGAACGAAGTACATTTATATTTATTACTGCATAAACTTCCATACTGGATAATTTTTCAATTAAGGGGAAATCTCGATGTCTCTACTATTTCTTTAGTAATATAACAATTGTAGGGCACAAAATCTTACAATAAACACTAAACATTAGAAACATTCAAATTTGAGTTACAATTCCTTTTAGATTGACACCCTACTGGATTTTCACCATTTCTACAATTCTTCAATCTTTTTATATCGTTTTTGGTCTTTGGCACCTACAAATTTTTAAATTTTCAAAATTTGGCAGCAAATTCAGGTTTTAGTTTAAATTGTCTTTTGTTTGGTATCCAACATGAAATTTTGGGATTTTATCGAAATTTTCATCTACTTTTAGGGCTCTGGCGTCCAAAAAGTTTGAAATTTTGACCTCACATTGCTTTCTTCCGCCCCTCCCCCATTTTGGAGGAAGGTCAATTTAAAAAACAATATGATTCTGTAGGGTAAAAGTATGGACACGCGTGCCAAGTTTTTGTGAAAATTGGTTGATGCGTTCAAACGCGTGAGACATATCCCAAACAGACACATACACATAGTGGCAGATAGACAGACAGACAGACACATGCCAAACAGTCGAGTTAAAACTGAGAACTTGATTCGATGGTTCAACAATTCCTGGCAGAAAAATAGTTACTAAGCCTCTCTATAAATTAACCTGTGCCGTATAAATTCCAAACTTAACCGTTGGAAGCCGGTATTAAACTGCATGCCCCCATATTCCTATGGGACCACCGGGCACGGGTACTTGCAGGGATGTCGCTTGCACTCTTGAGGATAAAGTCTCTCTAATCGCTCCAGCTTATTACCAATTAAACTGAGTAATCCCAGAGGCAATTACTACTAACCCATGAGTAATCCTGATAAAATCAAGTCTATACTAAGGAAAGTATGGCTAAAATATTAAAACACTTTTATACGCATGCTCGCGGTCACGTGTTTCTTTAAAAATTTCTTAATATATTTTAATGATGTGTGTATCGAACGGCTAAGGCCTTTGCTCAGAAGGTTCGTGCAATATTTGTTTAAATGGAAAACTGCGTCTTCATCCATCTTTATTTATACTGCTCCCTTCAAAGTACAATCCATTGAAAATAACACAATCATACCAACCTTTCTGTACAGTCTTCAGGACATTATCTGGAATAAAAGTTTTGGTTTAGCCTTGAAAGCTCTCTCAGCGATTTTGGTTTCTCTTCAACGGTCAGGAATTTCGTTTTTTATGATTTTTTTTTCTTGGCACAAGGAAGTGATCACATCTACCGAATTCATCATTACGATATATTATTTTTGTCTGAAATTCTTGAAGAAAAATGACTCAGCTTGCTCATTACTTAAAGAAAGATGATTTGGTTGAACATTATCCGGACGCAGTTTCATAAATTTGACCGTTTTCTCGGTTTCTGTTATACTTTACGTAATTGATGTAAAATTTTATTTTCCAAAATATTTCATTTTGTTGATCGTAGCAACAAATATTAAAATTCCTGGAATACAATACAACAATTTTATGTTTGTATCTTGACCTTCAACTATTCACGGCTGTCTTCAAAACATTCTACACTTTCACTACATAGAGCAACTTCGCATTCTTTACACAAATTTTGCCTTGAAGAATGTTAAAAAATTATCGCCTCTTACACCAAAACACAATTTATTCAATTGGACATCAAATTTGTACTATATGTTAACGGTTGTCAGATTCGTCTGATGTGGCTAAAACTTGGGTAATTGTGACAGGTATACGAATATAAGAAAAAACAACTTCAGGTGGTTATTTTAAGCGCCAAAAATTTAAATTGAAGACAGACCTCGAAAATATTAACAAAAGAATAACTCAATAAATATTACAGGAGTATAAAAACTTTCATTCTGAAATATTAGGATATACAAATAATAATCCTTATTATAGCGTATGTGAACTGTATAAATGACGATAGATCTAGCAAGGCTAATTTTCATTTTATACATAGTTGTTATTTGGATGTCACAGGAACTTGTTTGTAAATATCTGAATATAAAAAAAAATAAAAACAGACACAAAGATGTTTAATTGTATCTAATGAATAGAAAAACTATCGCTAAACCTTTCGTCATGTACTTAAGATTGTTAATGATACCTCAGAATTGTAATGCAGATACAAAATTGTAAAAAATTCATACAATTTTACACACACTTCTATGGTAATTAGGCCTAGGCCTATACATTATAATATGCCAGTACACGTGCACTTGCTTACGCTCGTGTGTGTGTGTGCGTGTGTGTGTACGCGTGCGTTACTTTGAGTATGCGGGAAATGTATTGTTACGACGGTCTAACTGATCGTCGTATGGTACAGTGGAAAACAAAACACAAGACACTAATGACGTCACTAATCACCAGATTTAATTATCACAATTAAACAATTTGTAATCAACAAGATAATCTCTTACAACAAATCAAAATATCGGTATGGAGAACCATACATGACTTCCATCTTCTAAAATTTATATTTAAAATCATTTAGGAAATGAAGTGTTTCCATAAAAACTACTTCTTTCCACTTATTGCTTCAGCCTTAACCACACTACTGTGGTCACTAACGTATACCACCACACGTTATCGCACTCGATTTTCACTGATGATGGCAGTCGACGGCACTACCGAAACGTCTGGTTTAGCAGAAAACATTGGACTACGGCCAAACAGGCCGGGAACGAATTTTAACAACAAACTACTACTTTGTTGCCGATAACGTAGTAGACATATAAAAATTATCCACTCCCCCTTCAAACTATAATTTTCATTTATAGAAAATTACCCCCACCCCGTTCAACTAGCCTCTTCATTAATAGATATTTCATCTACGTTTCTACAGTGGATTATTCAGATCTTCTTATCATGATACTTTATTTATCAAAATTAAGCACTTTACTCTTGTTACAACAAAAAATGTTTGCGGTAAACTGCCCTTTCCCCGTAACCGATCTTCACCAAAATCAATAGGCCTTGAATCTTCCACAACTCAGGTACATATGTAAAGAATTATTTGATTCTGTTTGAATTTACGGCAGTATTTATTTGATTCTGTTCGTCATGAAAATATTTCTCTTGTTACAACATAAAATGTTGCAGGTAAACTACCCCTTTCCCTTAACCGATCTTCACTAAAATCAACAAACCTTGAGTACTGACAATTTCAGGAACGTATGCAAAAAATTACTTGATTCTCTATGAATATGCGGCAGTTATCATTCGTCATAAAAATAAAATTACCCTTTTAAAACATAAAATGTTGCAGGTAAACTACCCTTCTCTCTTAACTAATCTTCACCAAAATCAAGAGTCCAGGACTTTACATGAGTACAGGAATTACAAGAGTACTCTGTAATTTAGGCACGTGTGCAAAAAAGTATTTGATTCTGTTTGAATTTACGGCAGTTATCGTTCGTCATAGAAAAATTACCCTTGTTAAAACATAAAATGTGGCAGATAAACTACCCCTTTTCCTTAACTGATCTTCACCAAAAACAACAAGTCTTGAGAACTCTACAATTGAGCGCTATATGCGAAACATTATTTGATTCTGTTTGAAGTTGCGGCTGTTATCGTTTGCCATAGAAAAAAATTACCCTTGTTAAAACATAAAATGTTGCTAGTAAACTACCCCTTCCCCTTAACCGATCTACACCAAAAACAATAGATCTTGAGTACTCTTCAATTTAGGACTCTATACAAAAAATTATTTGATTCTGTTTGAATTTGCGGCTGTTATCGTTTGCCATAGAAACAAATCTACACACACACACACACACACACACACACACACACACACACACACACACACTTTTCGAAAAATGACTTTTTTTCATGTTTTGAGGGTAGTGCAATCAGAATCTGCAATAATCTCGACCACGATTTTTTTTGCCATCACCATATTTCCATTTCCTTATGGAACATGGAAGTAATAAATATTGTTCACACGCAATAAAAATGTTAACTGATATAAAACACAATTGTCTTGCACAATTATAAAACACGTAATACTTCGCCACAATACTTCAAACCGCACTGTGTATAACGCCACTTAAACGCACATAGTAATCGTCCGACAATAACTGAACTATAATACTACAAACCGCATTCCAATAAATCGCAACTCAAACTAAAGTGAACGTCTCTGAGTACTTGTATTTATACCCCGCTGAGGTTCCAGAATATTCGCTAACTGCGCGTCAAGAATGCTACTAGAAAACACCAGAACATAATTGGTTGCGGCCTTACACACAGCAGGCGCGGACCGGTGAGTCCGGAACAATCTCGCAACGCATGTCCAGAATCACGTACGCACTTACATTACAGCCGTATTCCACTGGATCGTTCGAGAAACACGGGGGCGTAACTACAGGGAATTCCAGGGGGACAATCACTCCCAGAATTATTAAAAATTTTGGTAAAATTCCATAATGACTTAAGGTATTCCTATTTCTAAGGCAGTTCCGCACGCTGAATAAGGCTCATAAATAATTGTTTAGATAAGTACATGGGAAGCATCTTGAATGTCTCACTTCTCCTTCTGAGGAAAATGAATTCCAACCTTCAAACTAGTATCATCACCTTCCTAGAAACTAGTCTCATCCCCCCCCCCCAAAGGAGCAGCCCACGCCACTGCAGAACGCAGCATATTGGCTGACTGTCAGTGAACGAACAATTATGTTCAAATTATGTTTAAACACACTAGTATATAGTTGTATTACAATATTTTTGTTAATAAAATACTTAATCTTCTATTAAACAATTTTGTCTCCTTGCTGAAAGCTGTTTTGCCTTTGCTACTCTTTTACACCTGCTATAATTTGTTATTATGCTATCCAAATATTTACAAAGCTAACTAATTACAGGTGAAGGCAGAAACCAAACACACCAAAAAATAGAGACATCGAAACGAATAAATGAAAACCAAAATAAGAGTACAAGAAAATAATAAAACATGACAATAACGGGGCTATTAAGAAAACAGTTGTTCATGGATTTTAAGTACTGGGTATACCATCTGAGTAGTAGAGAATGGTATACTCGATCTCTCGGTTATACTCCGTTTCTTACTGGTGTTCTGCGAGGATCATTCAAACATTGAACTGCGATTGGCTATAGCAACGTGGAGCATGAGCAGTGGCAGCCAGTAAACCTTATACATTCTTACACGTCAATCCGCGGTTCATGTTGATTGTTTCTGCTCCAAAAGTGCCGAAAATGGAGCCTGTCATCGCCTCCCCTGCCGGACCGATATTTGTTGAACATCCAACTGCCGGTACGTATGGGACATCGAACTGTGTATCGGCGTCCGACGAGGAGAATCTACTTAAAAACCCAAAAGCGGTAGCGAGACTGTCCGTCTGCTCTCAGTTCTGTAGGGACCACGTGCTCCGAACAGCTGTTCAACTCATTGTTTTGTTCTTTGTTTTTCAGTTTGTTGTTTTTGCAGCTCGTATGCGCGCATGCGTGTGTCTGCAGTCCGACATTCATCGTAGAAACAAAGGTAGTTCAGGCTCCTAGCCCAGTCAATATGACTTTATCCACTGCAACGTGCCTGAAGGCAGGCTCTGCGCACTCGAATGCGGAGAAGACGTTCGGAGTCCGTACTAGGGATTAACGTCAGCGGGCCCTTTCACAACTCGAAGGGAGACTGGTAGACGACCCTGGAAGGGATAACCGTGATTCTCGTTATTTAATGAAAGACTGCAAAAGGTGCTGTCATAGTATCATAAGTACCTTAATGTGGACGGTGAATATGAAAAACTAATAAAAATCCGTAACTAAGAAAACATTTTATTCTACACTACTTTTTTACCACGCAATCAAAAGTTATTTTTGGACAGTCCTCGTATTTGACAGCTTGACTGATTTGATCTGAGCTATTAAATTTTGATATACTCATGTGGAATCTGCAAATACTCATTTTCTTTCTATAGTCTAATAATTATTATATCTTTTCGTGAAGACGAAATCAAAACCTTTCTTGAAATCAGCCAATACCGTACAAACTAGTTTTCATAACTCATAGTCCATGAGGTATTACTTCATAACTCATAGTCCTTGAGTATTACTTCTTTTACTTCTCTCACCTTTGTTTCTTTATGTCTCTCCTATCTCTAAGACATACTTTGTTTCATTGCTCTTTTACGCATCTCTTATGTCTTCATATCCTTTACCCTTTACAGTCTAGATACTGTTGTAGAAGAAATTCGTAAAATATAAAAAAATATAAAAAAACGAAAGTCTCCAAGAAGGTATAAGGTCGGGGAAGCAACTATGATGATGTAGCTTAGGCCCAGTAAACAAGAAGTGACTTTATACAAAAGAACGTCATAGCCAGGTTTTCTGTACGTGATAAGGCATAGGAACCATTAAGGTTATGTTACATAAACGACGTAAAACCGCTCAACGCTGGGAAGCCATTGCTGAATAATTCTGTTTGAAAAATAAAGTCAAATAACAAACACAAAATCGCCATTCCAAACACAATTTCCAAGAATAGACATAAAAAGCAAACAATATAAAAAAGTACGATGAAATTTACCGCGGTTACTGAGAAACGTATAAATCCATTTACGAATAACACAACCGCTTCAAAACACAGTCGCTCGTTGTAAACACATCTACATAAGCAAACTAACTGTTGAAATGTAATAAACGTCCACGTCGCTTACCGTTGATTTTTGCTATTAAGGAATGAAATGTAAGTAGTCAATCGTTAAAGACACATTTGGCACAAAGTCACGTGCGTAAAACATCTAAAGATAAAATAAAGCCTATCAAAAAACAAACTGTAAAGTTCATAGTCTGTATGCGAAGGTAACTGACGAACAGTCGATCGCTGCTTCTTGTGATCCCGTCTTTTTGTGAATGACCGTCTGTAAGCGTTATTCTCTCTATTTCATTTTATACGTAGTAGAAGTCATACACATAGACCTATTAGTTTCTTACTGATGTTTAGTTTGTTGCAGTAACAACTTTCTGTTTGTTGAAATTTCCATCTGCCGGGCTACGCCGTGGTCTACTGCTTCTATTGAAAACAGACGTTTCAACCCCACCATCGGATGCCATATTCAGCATAAAACGATTAACAAATTGGCACGGTGTTCGCCAATTCACCCCAGTACTGAGGTACAGACTACGCGTTGGTCCTGAGCAGGCCCACTTAAGTTACCTTTCCACTTATGCAAGCTTTTTTGTTCCTTTGTTTCGTGTTTTACTGTTTTTATTTATTTCATTTTACATACATTTTTTTTGTGTAATTGTAATTATACGACAATCTACTGGTATGATGGTGGTAGTATGATTGACCCATTACCCTTGAGTGTCGTTCTGTATTGCTAGATTTAATTTATTTGATACATAAATAATTGATTAACAGTCAAAACGTTGCTTTGATTTATGAAGCATCAGCGTTGTTTATTCCCAAAATGAAACTGTAATTATTAAAATTACTGCCTTAGTTTGTATGCAAGTTACGCCATTAGTTGAAATTGTAACAATACACAAGTTAAGTATTTGATATATATGTATTTATACACAAATATATGTATTTGATACATAAATAATTGATTAAGAGTCAAAACGTTGCTTTGATTTATGAAGCATCAGCGTTGTTTATTCCCAAAATGAAACTGTAATTTTTAAAATTACTGCCTTAGTTTGTATGCAAGTTACGCCATTAGTTGAAATTTTAACAATACACAAGTTAAGTATGCTGCATAATAAGTGTTACTAATTGTTTTAACAAATACTAAAATAACACTTTTCGGTTGACGATCACGACCACTTGTTAATAGCAAAATTTCGCTCATAAATGACGGCCGCATCCTCAGTGACCCTCAGTGCACGTGGATCACTGTACGGCATGCATGTGGACAAGTAAAAGAAATATATAATTGTGCGTGCGTGCGTGCGTGCGTGTGTGTGTGTGTACGCGTGCGTACGTGTGGGTAGTCGCCCACGGACTTTATTGAAGCTTGGGATAGATATTATCGGAAGAGATACTCGATTTTAACGACATTTTTCTTTGTTTTTACTGTATATTATGCTACAAATCTCGATCGAATTTGAAGTACACGGCTAAATAAAAAAACAAGAATTTTTATTTCTATCATAATGAAAATGTTTTTGTCTAACTAGAGAAGCTTTCATTTCACACGAAAAAGTAACAGATACAGTACATCATTCGCGTTTTTATTGCTAAATATTTACCAAGAATAGTCGGTAGATATTTTCCCGGTGGAATGGACCGACATAGCTGTGTGGCGGCGAGGAGGAGGTGAGCAACGATCAATCACCGGGGCCACGGCACCGCTGCTGCTTCTACTGCTGCTGCTGCTTGCCACTGCCGCTTCAATAATTCATGGCAAATTGAATCCATACACTTAAGCAATAACGTTATCTCAGTGGCGGTGTCCTTGTGCACCGTTAACATACATACGTACAATTGACTGGTGTAAGCGATCCTGGTAAACTGAGGAGATAAATACAGCGCAAAGAAATCGAAGTAATTGAAACTGGCCGTACTTTTGACGTTGACATATTGCCGGAAGTTTTTATCTCTCTGCGAATGATCGGAATACGCTCAACGGGTACTGAACAATCAAGTATGTAAATGCAATGTATGACGTCACGAATAACCACAATAGCGAAAGAACATAAACGCAAAGTTTTGATTGCTTACAGTGTTCGTCTTCAGGCTAAACTTTGTTCAGAAATGAGTGTGTGTGTGTGTGTGTGCTGCAGTGTTTCACACATTGTTACTACTCCACGTTTTTTATTATTCTTCACGTTTATCAGCACAACAATTTAAGTGAACGAGAACTTCTTGTCAAAGTGCGAAAGGGAGTGATACTAAGGACAGAGATACGGGAAGAATTGCTACTTCGTTGTAGACTTTAACGTCAGCAATGAAAGAAACAACTGTAAAAGCTTTTCTTAATCCGGCCACATATTTGAGTTGCTGACAAGTTTTTATACGTCACTTAAACAAAGGCGTGTGACGACGATCGACGCGTCAGCTTAATCGATGGTGATAAGTTGCAGTTGAGGAATATTAATTGTAGCGACGCCGCGGGTCCATGAAGACATAATGTGACGATGCCACTTTACCAGCCGGACAATATAATGGGTGTACAGAGGCACTGCCACACTTTTAAGAAAAAATTATTACGTTACAGCCTTCTACATTAATATTCAAAAGCTCTATGCGGAAAGTAAGTTCTTATGAGATGATTTTTTAAATGAACGTAATAATCATTGTGTGTGTGTCTGTGTGTGTGTGTGTAGAGGCGCGCGCGTTTTATCGAAGGAGGTAAAAATGCTTTATGCACGCAAAGGAAGCAAGTCCCACATTGCTTTGTAATTCTTGCCAATGTGGGACTCCACAGATATTGTTCTACTCACTAAAAACTTCTTCCTTAATCACACCCACGGGACTAACTTCCTAACGTCCACGGCACTATCGCTAGCCATTACTACGCAGGAATTGGTCTCTACGGAGGGACACAATATAAGGAACTCCGTAGTCTTCCTGCACGCCGGAGCTTCTTAATCACAATCGTCGCAAAGTCGCACTCTAGTCGGAATTCCATGGAACTCTAGTTGCCAGTATACATTAAAGAATAGTCTCGAAACTCAACAGTCGCTGTGGGAAGAGTGCTTCTCGCCTCACTGAAGTGGAAGCAATCAAAGGACACGTGTTGCACATCCTCAGTCACATCTGGACAGTGTCGACAAGTTGACTTCTGCTCATGTCTTTTCCAAATAAGCTCGAAAGCATCCGTGCTCCGACAAAACCTAGGTGAGGGAAAATTTAAACTCTCCATGGTACACGTTTATCTATATTTCTATATTTTGTTGTGATCCAACGAGTCTACCTACCCTTCCACGAACTGTTCAAGTCTATTTGCTACTGTTCAAGGCTACGTTTCCTCCCGGTCTGCGCTGCCGAACGCTGCTCGTATATCCTCACCGGTGTGTTGCATAGATGCCAATGGGCAGCATTCCTGTATGCTCCGACACAGTGCAAAATACGGCAATCACTCCGAGAGGACTACGCCGATATGTAGTAGCTATCTTATTCTGTATGCCTCAACCTTTAATGCCACAGACCGCATCAATGTAGACGATACTACTGAAGTAGCAGCAGTCTCCTGCAGTGTCGTGGCCCTCTACTGTAACATCGGGCAATGGCTGTGCTAATGTTGGAGCAGTAGCTGAATATTTTTTCTTTGACACGTTTAACATGACTCTTAAATGTCGGTATAAATGTAATCATCGCTCTAAGAAAGCGGATGTAGAGCTGAGATCTAATTGTGTAATTACCAACTTCGATTGTAATAGTCTTCATCATCTTCCTACCAGTTTCTAGGACTGTGTCTGCTTAGTTTCCGCCAAAACTAGACCAGTTGATCTCGTCCAATGACGTACTATAGGTTTAGCAAAAATATTTGCGATTTCTTCTAAATATTTTGCAACAATTACTACAGCAATATCATCTGCAGATGCTACTAACGTGACATTCTCTGGAAGCACAACACCCTCAGTAGTCCGTCGTACGTGATATTGCACTACAATGGGCAGTGTACCAAAAAGTATGTGTGTAAACGGAGGGTTCAACTAAAGCAGGCTGCTATTGGGATCTTGTAAACTGTAATAAACACAATAAACGTTAAAAAGGAGCCTTTGCTACTTATTGCGAGTTTTCGAAATAAGATTTGAAAATTTTGGAATATTTTCACCATTTACCAATACGCCGGCAAACTATATCTTTTTTCTGGTAACCCATCCGTTTTATAATAGGTTCAGATAAGATATGCAGTTTTTAGACTCTTTTACTCTCGAGTATTTATTTATTTATTTATGTTGTTGTTGTAAGCTTTACCTTTCATGAAGTATGGAAATTATTCGACATTTCAATGGAATCTCTTTGTACTTTCAAACCGGAATAAAACCATAATTATTTACGGACATGAGGTGAATATGCTAGTTAAATGCAGGGATGATCCTTAATCCTTCAGAATCGTATTGTAGAGTCCGACTGGACATCATGGAAATGATGTGACTTTCGATCAATCCAAGCCGCGATACCCCATTTTGTGAGCGGGTGCGCTTATTGTTATGTCATTCGGACTCTTTAATTTAACTCTTTAGCTGAGTGATTATATTAAAATTAAAGAGTCCGGATGGCGTCTACCCTAACGTTTGATGTTCCGGAATATTGTCCACATTACGATAAGCCTTCTTACGGCCTGTTGAACAACCAGCATACGTCATACATCGTACATCATATACAACATCATATAGCAACAATTAACATCCCATCTATTTAATATCAATTTTTAATATTATATTACCTCATCCTTACTTTGTTTTGTGTTATAATTAATATTTATCTTACAACAACTATATTGTAGGGAAAACTTTGTTATGGCCATCGAATGTTAACAGCAACAAATACGTTTGAAAGCCGATCATCTAACTTACAACTTGTAGCCTCTTCAAAGGCTTCAATTATTAAGTACGTCCAGATATAATGCGATTGTCCTTTGGGTGTGAGTATGACCCATTTCCTTAACTCCTTTACTATAGGTCAAGAACTTTACGCTTTAAAGCTATAAATAAATTAAGTTTTGTAACGTTTAGGACAATAGGTAAATTGTTTGAGCTAAACTTAGATCGTTTAGGTAAAATTATATAGATATAATAGTCGATTAGGTTTGATAAACGTAATTATATCTTTATATAAATAGGAACTACACGTTGACGACAAGTAACCGTCAACTATACATGCACATTCAGCAAAATGTATTGAGCTCTGCGGGACACATCACAGCCAACGAGACGGTATTGAGAAACTAACTAATCAAAACAAGTCGGATTGAAAACGAAAAAGAGGTATACGTAATCTAACATGTTGCTGAGATATAGAATCTTACAAACATCCGAAACATGACAGAGACATCGCAAACCCCTTAACTCCAAATCCTGAGTCACGACTCACCGTCACATTCGAATCAAATTCTGACTGACAGAATAGGAAGAAGAAGAAGAAGATGAAGAAGAAGAAGAAGAAGAAGAAGAAGAAGAAGAAGAAGAAGAAGAAGAAGAAGAAGAAGAAGAAGAAGAAATACTCTTTTGTTGCATGACATTATTAAACGGTTGCTATGAGTACAGTATTACCATTTAACAACAAATCTACCTGACAATGTTACGGGACGTATATGTTCTACAGTCTCCTTCAGCTTTCCGTTTTGGTAGATTAGTTTAGGTTAGAATAGGTATGAAAATCTCAGGCCTTCTTATAATTTACTGATTCTTTTTCTTATTCTTCTTTCCAGAATTAGGTATTGTTACCTGTTTCGGCCTGTATTTTCAAAACATCTCTTGCAGGGTCTCCCAAGATTTTGTTCTTTAGGTTTAAAATTAATATTTTCTTAGGTACCAGCATAGGACTTATTGGACATGGACATATAGGACATGTTTTCTTATCCTGTTTTACTCACACTGAGATATCTCATCCACGCAGCAGTTACACCGATTTATAATCTTCTCAGTTAATACCCATGTATCAGACCATAATCATCTAAGAGGATCGGGACATTCATAACATTATAGCATTTTAAAAAATTGCATTTTCTTGCCTCTTTCCTAACGTTCATTCAGTAATTCTTAAAATTGCGTAAAACCTATTTTGCTTTCGTTCGAAGTCTTCTCCAAGTTCATATGCAATATCGTACCTAAGGAAATAAAAATGGACAACTGTTTACTATGCCTTCGAAAAAAAAAACAGTTAAAACAAGGAAACCAAGGACGCAGTGTTTGTACAAACGTTATAATAAACATCTCTAAATGTTATAAAACAAAAGTAAAACATCAAAATTAAAATCTTAATTTTATTTGAATGTAGAAAATAAAACATTTTACTTTATAAAAACGGGAAAGATGGATTGCTTGATTGGAAAGGAATCTCGGTGGCCACTAGAAATTATTGTTTCAATATCATTTTAGATTAATTAAGCACAGAACTATATCAAACCAAATCTCACTACGGAGTCCAATTTGGAGAAGCATTAACATTACAAAAGTACTATTAAGCTTCAAATCAAAAAACGTTTTCGGTATTATGAAGAATGCACTTTTAGTACGTTCGAATCAAACGTTTCATAAAGATAAAAAAATTTCCATAAAAATTAAGGACGTAATTAAAAAGCGGTAGATTTGGAAAGTGAATTACTGATCGTGAATGATCGTGAACGTTAACTATTAGAGTATTAATTTATTCTCTACACAACCCATACTGCAAAGAAGACTCAAAGAAGTTTAATCAGTAAAAACAAGTTCCGTGCTGCACTTTAAAAAGTTTTTAATAATCTAGGTTTTTACATTTTTCTGAAAAAATACGCACTGTTTAATATTTAAATATTGACGTCTATAGTTCTTGAAATCTATTACTCTCTCCATTTTTATTCTTACTAGCATTTCGTAGAGTATTCTATTTCTCCTTGTTTGATTAAATAGAAAAAATTATATTTTGTCTGGCTGTTTTGCTATTTTTGGAGCTAGCCTATTTAAAGTTAAATTGAGCAGCTCCTAAAAATTTTGAGCGAAATGTTAAAACTAAGGTGACTTAATTATCAAATATTCTGTCAGCATATCTGAGGGTAATTTGGCAAAATAAATGGCACAGTCAGTTCTGTCTAGCAAACAGCCAAATTATAAACACCAAGAAATCAATATTTGGCCAGACAATCTTCAACACTCGTTAATTTTACTCGTCTTTTATATACATATTTTATCTACCTTACTCGACTAAGTTTTGTTGTATTTCATCGTTAACATTTTTCTTATAACGGTTATGGTCTAGGGAAATCATTTTTTTATCGAATGTTAATGGAGCAAGTGCGTTTGAAGCGCGATCACATTAGTTAGAACTTGAAGTTTTGTAGTCTCAAGTTAAAGTGGATAAATTAATAAATGGTTATTAGATAATTAGTTATTAGTTTATCTGCAGAAATTAAACTAGATAATTAACGTAAACGTTATGGTAGATTGTTGACAGACAGTTCACCCTTTAAGAAATGTAGCAAATACTTTGTATACTTATTAGGCTCATTCTATGCCTACATTTAACTAGATTTGAGATTTGCAAAGAAATAATAAAAATTGGTATGGAGAACCATACATGACGCCCATTAATTAATTATAAAATTATTTTTAGTATGTACACTCAGAACTAAAGTAAATATATCAGCATGCTTTTGGTAAAAACGCTGAGAAAGATAATCAAAATACGAATTGTACATAGTTGTTAATATTTTGAAAATAAAGAATTATTTTGATTAAATTTATCTTTTATTTAAACAACGAGATAAAAGCGAATACCGCCCAGCGTTTGTAATCTGTGAATTTCTGAAAACGAAAAATTATTTTGTTTACTTATCCGTGGTTACGATATTTTGTTTACATGGAACGATATCAATTGTTAATATTTTATTTAAATTTTTGTAAGTTTTAGGTCGAATAAATTTATAATATTATTACAAAAAATTACCACCTTCCCCTTCAACTACCCTTTTCATTTATAGATATTTCATCTACGTTTCTACAGTGGATTATTATGACCTTCTTTTCAGGATACTTTATTTATGAAAATTAAGTACTTTACTTTTGTTAAAACGTAAAACGTTGCTGGTAAACTACCCCTTCTCCATAACCGATCTTCACTAAAATCAATAAGCCTTGAGTCCTCTACAACTCGGGTACATGTACAAAAGATTATTTGATTCTGTTTGAATTTGCGACAGTTATCGTTCGCCAAAGAAAAGTCTACATATAGACACAGACACTTTTCGTAAAATGACTTTTCTTCGTGTTTTGAGAGTAGTACAATCAGAATTAGCCGTTATCTCGAACACGATTTTTTCCGCGATCACCATACTTCCATTTCCTTACGGAACATGGAAGTAAAAACATGTTACAGTCCATTTGTGTGCTCTACGGCAATGATTATCAACAAGGAATCCGTGACATATGCGTAGGGGTTCAGCAGGAAGGAGTTGGGTTATTAATAAAAGTATTACTAAAAACTTTTTGAACAATTTTTGTAATCAACCTGTCCTTCATACTCAAAACGTTATCAATTCCGTAATACTTTAAACGAACAGTATGTTAAGTAATAACAAATAACGTTTAAGTAACTTTTAACTTTTTAAGATTCGCAATAACGTTACATCGTTTTAACAGGAATTACATATGAAAATTTTACATATTTACTAATTTTATTAGCTACTTAATGGCTTATGTATTATTGTATTTTTTGGTAGAATTTTAGTATCTGTAAAGAATATTACAACCATTGTTATACAAATCAATTTCGTTAGTCAATTTATACGTAATTACAGAAAAATTACGTACAAGTTACAAATCTTACGAAAAAATTACAAGTCTTATGACCTGCACTCGTGAAATTAGAGCAAGAATTGTTATAGCGAAAGAGGCATTTAATAGGAAGAAAAGGCTGCTGTGTGGCAAAATTAATAAAAATTTAAGAAAAAGGTTGGCCAAACGCAAACGTTATGTGTGGAGCGTTGCTTTATATGGTGCAGAGATATGGACACTGAGGAAGGAGGATGAGAAAAGATTAGAAGCATTTGAGATGTGGGTTAAGAAGCAATTGAAAAAGTGAGGTGGGTTGATAAAGTAAAGAATGATGAAGTTTTAAGAAGAATAGAGGAAGAGAGAAGAATCCTGAAGGTAATAGAAAATAGGAAAAGGAATTGGTTAGGTCATCGCTTAAGAAGAGACTGCCATGAAGGATGTCATAGAAGGAGAAAAAAGAAGAGGGCGTAGAAGAATGAAGTTAATAGATAGCATTAAAATCAGAGGGTGTTACGAAGAAACGAAAAGGCTGTCATGCGATAGGACAGCTTGGAGAGTTTTTACCACTTGAAGACTTGCCTTAGGGCAGAACACCAAATAAAAAATGTAACTTGACATTGTATTGCTGCCTATTGATTTTTAAGAAAATTCCCCAAGAAAATTGCTATGAGTATAAATGAGTTTTAAATTTGATCAATACAAGAATTTCAAATTGTTTTTGTTAATAAATTGTTTCATTACATTATTAGTATATATATTTTGTAATATATCTTTGCTGTATGTGATTAATTACTAATGGCTACTCCTCACGTTGTTGGACGTCAATTTTTTAATGTAACTTATTTATGTTTCTGTTAGCCCCAAGTTGTTGGTGCCAATTTTATAATATTTACCTGGTGTTTATTTAAACTAATGAAATAAACAATTATTTGCTCTTGTCTCAAATTCCATAAAATTTATTGATACTTTCTCTTTGACATATATTTAATTGTATTAACATTCAATGTCCCTTTCTTAGGTTGTAGTTCCTTTTGGTTGATAACATGAAAACTCTTTTTCTCAGGGTTAATATAAAAATTAAAGTCTATGTACCGTCCAAGTCATACCTACAGGGACCGCTCTACCATATAGGCGACCTAGGCGGCCGCCTAGGGCGCCACAAGTCGAGGGGCGCCAAATTGCGAAGGAGAAAAAAAATTTGTTTGGAAATATTTTTAAAAATTAACTTTGGGAATGTCAAATGGCACCAAGCCTCGGCGAAGAAAATTTTTGTTTAAAATTATTTTTCTGACTTCAAGTGTTGACGATAACTTATTTGAAAGTACATAGATAATTTATATCATATTTATACTTTCTTAGTTGTATTATGACAATACATTTAGTTGGGAAAAATTTACAAGTATTTAGAAGAATTATGCCAAAAAGAAACTAATACATCATTTTATTTTGTATTGCGCGCTAAAAGTAGTACTTTAATAAATGATACTCTGCCTTATCGACATGTGATGGCTAACCGACTCGTTTAAACGCCGACGAAATAGAATGGCGACTCATGCAAACATCTGTAATCGTGATACCTAATTTACGTAATGGTAATATGTTATTGATCATCGACAGAACATTAAGAAAACTAACCAAATTGTATTGATTTATATTATTTCAAACTTACGGTTACAAGCTCTTAAATAAAAAGTGCTTCTACTATAAGTGTTTGAAAATTACATATTATGTTCATGAACTGAATAGTGTCACTTGTATTTATAAATGTTCAATACACACTAATAAAAGATATAAACAAAGCAGTAAGTACCAATTTTTTTAATTTTCTACTAATCAAATAAATGCAAGTAATAAGTATGCTGTGATAAATAATAATAAATAACTTAGATATGTGTGCACTTGAAGTAATATTTTGCAAACAAGGAAAGCGTTTTTCACAACAAAAAAGTGTATTATCCCAAGCAAAATGATGTTTTTTTCTCGGGATGTAATGGCAAATGTCTTGCTTTTAGCACGGGTGAAATATCACTAGCAGTTGCCATTTTTTTAATTACCTCCTTTTGATTCATATAAAACCGATCAGTTTTTTTTCAAATAGCTAGTAAAATATATCAGATGTTTAAAGGCATTCAAACAATTATTTCTTAAGGTGGAACCTCCGAATTATTATAAAAATCAAAAAATTTGAGCACTGAAAATAAATTATGAATCGTGTAGTTTAAGTTACCAGCTTTCGATTAATCTCAAAAAATTATGAGGTAAACATTAAAAATCAAAAGAAAAAAGATTTTCAAAACTCTGAAAAATTGATCAAAATATCATACTTTCTTATAAGAGTAGTCGATAGTTTCGATAATTAACTTAACCCTTACCGAAAACTAGGGAGATATAGATTTCGTTATGAGGAATCAAATGATGGAAAAAAAGGTAATATATAGGTATAGGTAAACATAAAAACTGTTGAGAAAATCCTTTATAAGTATCATGGAGTCTTGAAAAATAATACTATCACTTGATTTCATGTCATGTGATTTTTTTTAGGAAATAGAATTTATTTATATTTTAAATCTCTTTCTACGTTTTATGTCTTCTAACGACATAATCAGGGACCTTTACTTGATACGACCCGTCGTGGAGGTTCCACCTTAAATTGAATAAAATATTTAATTAATTTCATCTTTTTCGTTCGTATTTATTTTTTAAAATGTACTTTTGTCACATTTAATATAATTTGATAAAATTTTTATTAATTCCATATGCAGACAATGTCAAAAAAATTATCTGGAGCAGCTTATAAAGAAAGAAAATTTGAAAGGATAGAAGAAGATAAACGATTAGGAGCTGCTTTCGCCAAATTTCTTCGGCCTGAGCTTACATCTGTTCGTAATAATGAAGAGACTGAAAAAGAACCTGATACAGTACTAGTACAAGTTGATTCTTCCAAAAGTTTCACACAAGATTCTGTCAATTCTGCAGATTCTGCGATTGATAAACCTAATGAAGACATTCATACTGTCCCTACTGACAATACAACTAAAAATTCAGTAAAATCCACCATTTCAATTGAATTAATTAATGGAAATGAACCTGAAGCTCCCAATAATACTGACAATGATTTAACACTGAAAATTAGCACTGACAATTTAAATATTAATTTTTCGGATCCATTTACTTGGACTAATTTGAACTAAAATTATCAATTCAAACCAATTTTAATAGAGCATGGCCCCAAACAAGTTAAAACTTATGAATTTCCAACAGATAAAGAAAAAAGGTCATTTTCAATTGTACATTATTATCAAAAACTAATAAATGGAGAACGCATTCATCGTGACTGGCTACAATATTCTACATCGTCTGATAAAGTTTATTGTTTTTGCTGTTTGTTATTTTCCACCCAAAATAGATTACCAGCTCTGGCAAATAATGTTTCGAAAGATTGGCACAATATGACAAAAATTTTAGGAGAGCATCAAAACAGTCCGGAACATAAGTTAAACTACAACCAGTGGAAAGAGTACGAAGAAAGATTGAAAAAAAGGACGATTATTGAATTCCAAATTAGCACAGCAAATCAAAGAAGAGGAGAAATATTGGCTACAAATTCTAGAAAGATTAATAGCTTTGGTTAAGGTTCTTGGTTCAAGGAACCAACCAACTAACCTTCCTTGATCTTGCGTTTCAAGGAAGTAATGAAAAATTACATACAATTGGTAATGGTAATTTTCTTAAATTCGTCGAGTTACTTTCTTTATTTGATCTAATTATGCAAGAACACATCCGAAGAATAAAGAATGATGAAATTCATGTGCATTATTTAGGAAAAAATATCCAAAATGAATTAATTCAAATATTGTCAAATGCAGCTAAACAAAAGATTATAGAATATGTACAAAAAGCAATAGTACAATATTTTTCAATAATTCTAGATTGTACTCCAGACGTTACTCACGTCGAGCAAATGACGTTCATTATTCGATTTGTTCATGTTGCTTCTCTTGATTTAAACGAACATTCAGCTTCAACATCAAGCGAAGAACCACTTGTTTCAGTAAGAGAACATTTTCTTGGCTTTATTCCACTCGAAGAAACAACTGGTGCAAATATGAGCGAAGTTGTCTTAAAATTTATGGAAAATTTGGAATTACCTATACAAAATTTACGAGGACAAGGATACTATAATGGAAGAATACAGGTGTACAAAAAAAAATATTAGATATTAATTCGAGAGCTTTCTTTGTGCCATGTGGTGCTCATTCCTTAAATTTAGTTGTGAATGATGCTGTTACGTCTTGCACTGAAGCTACGATTTTTTTCGATCTTGTCCAAAATATTTATGTATTTTTCTCTGCATCACCTCGTCGATGGAGTTTCCTAAAGAAGCATACATCTAACTTAACTGTAAAACCTCTAAGTGCGACAAGATGGTCAAGCCGAATAGATGCAATTATGCCACTTAGATTCCAAATATAAGAGATATACGATGCTCTAATAGAAATATCAGAAGATACTTCGTTCACTGGAACTTCGGGTAATTTCACTCGCGTCGAAGCCCAAAGTATTGCCACTAGAATTTGTAAATATAAATTCTTAGTTGCTTTAGTAGTATGGCATAAAATACTTTTCGAAATTAATACTACTAGCAAACTTTTACAAACTATTAACTTCAGTATTCATGAAGCTGTAAAAAATTTAGAGAGAACTAAACAATTTTTAGTAGAATGCAGAAGTGATATCGAGTTTGAAAGGGTACTGGTTGATGCCAACGAGCTTGCTGAAACGTTACATGTGGAGCCTATTTTTGAGACTGAAAGGGTAAGAAGAACGCGCAGGCAGTTCAATTATGAAGGAATAGATGAGCCAGTTTCTGATCCAAAAGAAAATTCAAAATTAATTTTTATTTTGAGGTACTGGATACAGCGATTAACTCTGTTGCAGAGCGATTTACTCAGCTGGGAAAAATCAGTGCTACATTTAGATTCTTATTCGATATTACTAAATTGAATCGAAGAGATTCTAAATGTATGCTTAAATTTAGAAAGAATCTTAACAGGGCCAGATGATTCGAAAGATATCGACGCTTATGAATTGTGCTCTGAGTTAAAAATAATTTCTCAGATTGTATCACCGAATTTACCACCATTAAAATTAATGGAATATATTTGTAAAAAAGGCTTACAAAATACTTATCCGAATCTGTTTATCGCTCTTAGAATATTACAGACTCTCCCAGTAAATGTAGCTTCTGGGGAACTTTAATCAGAAATAAGATGACACAAGAGAGATTATCAGGCTTAGCAATGCTGTCCATTGAGCAGCAATTAGTTAGTACGTTACCATTGAAAGATTAGATTTCTACTTTCGCACAAATAAAAGCTCAAAAGTTAAATTTTAGTTTAAATTAACTAAATTAATTATTTAACATAAGTTCTACATTTTACTATATTGTTCAGTATTTTATGTAAAAAATCAGTATTTTTCTAGTTAGAATAGTTAGTAATATTTGAATTTTGTTAAATAAAGCATTTTTAAAATGAATTTCGAATCTTGTATTAATTTAAAACCTTACTCAGTAAAATATTTCCAACGTGCAGAGATATCATACAGATTAAAGATAAATAATGTGAAAATTTGTAGGGCGCCTTTCTCGGTTTTCGCCTAGGGCGCCGATTTTCCTTGAGCGGTCGTTGCATACATATAAAATAAAACATAATACTTATAAATAAGGTTCAGTACTTTGGTGTTGTGTATGTATGTTGAGTCATGGGTCCTTTGGATCATACAAAAGAAACGACTTAAACAGGAACTATTACTAATAATAATTATAGTGAACAAATAAAATTCATAATTATAATGTTTATATTGTTTTTGTTATAGTGTTTCACTGTTCTTCTCTTTAAATGGATTAATGTTTGTTCAAGTGTTTGTCTTGACATGATGGAGCAATCTCACCAAATTTGTAGTTTCATTTACAGATTATTGGTTGATATTTATCTTTTCTGGCCTTCAAGTTTTCAGTGTATTCCATTAAAACATTAGTCTCTTCGTTATTTCTACAGTTTTTCTTCATTAATTCCTTTTATATCATCAATTATTTTGTAAAAATGTCCAGCATTAAATTAATGTGTTCTGAACTCTTTTAGAATATTCTTCAACAATCCAATTTCTTTTTACAAAATACCGATTCATTCAGCACAGCTCTTGGATAAATTATATTTATGGGTCACAGGTTCGGTTTCATATTTTATAATTAACATGATTCAGTTGAATCTTATTTTTCTTCGTCACTAATGTATATTATTAGTTTGTAACGTAATATTTCACTATTATTAATCATTATACATCTTTTTATATTAACTGTAGTTGGTTTGTATAACTTATATGTTTTATTCACAGTATATATTATAACTAGGTCCATTTCCTATTCACTTTCATTCTACGCTGTTTTATAACGTTTATCACTGTTCTTTTCACTATTTTATATTATTGAACCACTTAACTTTTATAATTATAGCTTAATACTATTCTATTAATAAATTTTTATGTCAATTATATTTTGTAGTTCTGACACAAAATAACTGCTTGAGGTTCGCAGACCTCCCTCTAGTTTAATAGTTTAATGCTATAACCAATGTCTTTTTACTTACTTACTAGGTTTAATATTTATACACTATACTTATGTTTTATAATAACTATTTACATTTTATTATTCTTCGATCTTCTCTTCTGGGTATAATGGTCATAGTCAGTTATTGTCTTGTCATTGTAATTAAATTATTTAATTCCTAAGTTTTCATTCCCTATTTCCCAAGTATATATTTATTATAATATTTCACTTTTGTTTTGTATTACTTTTTACTCCTTGATATTATTATTTATCTTTAAATATTATATTTTGTTTTTATTTCTTTCTTTGTTAAGTTTATTTTGTACTTTGTATTTTATTTTTAAAAAGATTGCGTTTAGGCATAATTCACAACGCATTTGGATGAATTAATTGTCTTTATTCTGGGATTTAATCTTGTTATGTTACATAATAACATAACAAAATAACAGAATAACGAATAGGTATTCGTATAAATTTAATTTTACAAACCAGTGTGTAGGTGACATGTGTACGCTTTAGTATATGTGTAAGAAGTAGACGGCGGTGGACGAGGAAAATATAATGTTTTAGGTGGAGTCCTGATGTCAAACACTTCTCTACGATAGTCGTTTACACTGTATAAGGCACACACATTTACACGTACAAACATATATTTATTCACACACAAATACGCGGGGGCAGAATGAGTAAACAATAAGGTATTAAACCTTGTTATGATCAGCGAGATAACAGATGAAATATAATAACGTCAGCACTCTGTCGAAACAGAAGAATTTATGTGGATGTTGTTGTTTCCTTCCGTTAACTTTATGGTTTATTTACCTCTGCCACTGCTGAAAAGTTAATGTATTTTTGTAAACTGTAATTAACAGTATCGTAAATTACAATTAACCGCCTCCCATGCAGTGAATTTAATATTTCACATAAAAACATACAACGCAATGACATATTGTGGGTTTTAACGGCTTATCACTCGTTGTAAACGCCTACCAACGATTCGGATTATACACTGAACATTACTCGCCAATTAAAACATCTAAAAATGTTGACTAGTAAGTGCAATATTTTATATTTTATCATGAAGTATGTTAAAATACGTTAAAAGTTCAAATATGCATATAAGAATCAGAACTCATCTAATATGAGTCGTATTGTAGTTAGTATTTATGAATTATCTAAAACAATCTTCAGAATGTACTTAGTAGTGATACCTGAAAAAATAAATGTAACTTTAGTTAAGGTACTTCAGTAGTTAATTATTTTTAACTTTATGATTGTAATTTTATAGGTACGTTATTTGCAATTGCCGAGTGAGCAAAAAATTCGGACAATGGGCCGAAACCGGCAACTGCGAATAACAGACATATCAAAAGATATAGCTAAAACCTTGCTCCTACATATAAGCATGTAACACTAAGTTAATCTAGACACAAAGAAGAAGAGAAATATAGTGTGAAGAAGACAACAAAATGAAAGGTGAAGTGAATAGAACAAAAGGAAAGTTAAGAGCGAAGTGGGAAGATCAAATACAGTACATTGGCGGCTACTACGTATTTATCGGATATATCCTCTTTGAGTTGTTTTCCGAAATGTTTTGATTTCCACTTGTTTTAGCTAAAACAAACCGGTATTGAAACAAACGATTTATTATACCTCTTTTGTATCTTAACAACTGTCTTTCTAGATTATACTACTACTGTAATTGTGTTAAGTATTAATTGTTCTTTGCCTGGTACTAATTTACGGGTCTCGAAAGTCCCGTTAAATCTAAGTGTTTATCAGTCCAAACCTGTAAACGATTAAATTAACGCCTTGGCTAATAGGAGGTTGGAGTACCCTACTAATACTCCTGGCTACTGTGCCTTATCCGTACACCGTATGGCTCCAGATAAAACACAGGTTAAAATAAAATAAAAAAAATGTTATATTTTTATATTAGTTTACCGTTTACGTTGACCACAATCATTTTGTAGTGCCAGTAAAGATAATGCTATTCTCCACCAGATTCAGTAGCTAAAATGGCAGTTCTAAATACGCAAACCTCTATGGACCGTATCCATCTTCTTTCTGATTTGTTACGGAATATTTGCACAAATTCAGTTCACTGCATAGCAGAAACAAGCAACTGACGTGTGAGTTGATTTCATTTCTTCCTGTGCTGTTCTTTTGCCTTATTTCACTCTTTGTGTAGCAGCTCAGAAACGTTTTTAAACTTATAAACTTAAAAGAATGAGATGTAGGAAGAAAATTAGTTTTTATATGTAAAAGAGAAAACTAGGAATTTTATAATTATTTTATTTACACATATAATCTATGTTTTAGTGCATGTACACGTAGCCGCCTCTCGAATCGTGCTCGCCAGACTTCAGTCTCCTTGTTGCATCCTTCCACAACCTTCTGGGTCGACCCCGTTTCTGTCTCCTATTTGCAACCCAAATTAAAAAATTTCTGGCCACCGACCATCAGGCATTCGTTCTACGTGACCGTATCATGTAAGGCGAGTCGCATTTATGGGGCCTAGAATTGTTTTTTGGTACTACGTCAGTTAGTCCCCTGATGTCTTACATAGGCTGCCGCTTTCATTATGTTTCGAAGTCTTCCTCCGGTATGGACCGCGCCAAAAATGTCTTGTGTGACAACGTTTCACTCATGTTACAATAAGTATCATCAGGTATCTGTCAAACGTTAGGCATTGTCAGGTACAATGAGTACATGAGGATACTAATTGTAATATGAGTGAAACGTTGTCATACATTACATTTTTGACGCGGTCCATACCGGAGGAAGACTTCAAAACATAAAGTTATGAAATGTAGGTTTTGAACCACCCTATCAAAAATTTCTGCTTTTATATAATTTGAATCAACTTTTTTATAAAATTAAAAAAGCAGTTTAAAATCTAGTCCGTAGTGTACGGTCTTACGTCATAATTTGGGCTAGATGTTTACAGCCATTAACTTGAGAACAAAAAGTTCTCTGACGTATATTTACGTAAACGTTTTCTTTCTTTAACCTACAGCAGAAAACATGTGTGTCAACGTTATAATATGCATAATGACACTTGTTTAAAAATTTGATATGTTATCGCAGTAACGAAACATACAAAAATTTGAAAGAGCCTACTAAAAATGTGGTACATAGAGCTGAAATACACACTGGCTAAAATATACGCTAAAACATATTACTGCTAATGTTAGCTATAGCTAGTAAGGAATTCGAAGGCACAAAAGACAACATCTAAATGGGAAGAGCCTGCAGTGTTGCTTTTTAATTACGGACAAAATATCGTATACCATTGCCACCATTTGTTGACCCACAAGACTGAGCAGTAATTTAGTCTCTCTCTCTCTCTCTCTCTCTCTCTCTCTCTCTCTCTCTCTCTCTCTCTCTCTCTCTCTCTCTCTCTCTCTCTCTCTCTCTCTCTCTCTCTCTCTCTTTAAATACATTGTCAATTGCAGGTTGCAGGTTGTAAAAACAATTTATTTTTAGTCGTTGAAAATTTTGCCCGCCACAGAACGTCAACCCTAACATTATTATTTTCCGACCGTTATCTTGTTGACACGTAAATCTACCTGATAGGCTGGATTGTTATGTCTTTTTAATCCCAGCTGTATGTGCGCACCCACGTGTACATTAAAACCTTAATAACGATCAATGTCTAAAAAATTTCATGCCTCTGACATTTCTTGTACCTGCATTCCAATAATAATTTGAAAACAATTGTGTAGTTACAGAAGAGGCTTGTGCTTTTGTAATAAATCTTAAACGATGGAAAAGTATTTCAAGTGAAAATTAGAAAGAAAAAATTGAGTCTGCACGCAACAGTCTCAAGCTCGATAAGTATCATACTTGATAAGTATCAAAGTAATACTGTGATAGGAGATAGGTACTTTAAATGTTGTACAGATTTTAGTAAGAAATTCCGGAAAGGAAACAATTACCATGTTATAGACATGTGAGGGGAATGGACGATGAAGACTGTCAAAGGCAGCGATGCTCTGGGAACCAGAAGGAAGTAGGAGAAGAGGAAGACGTCTCCTGGCACATGGAAGTTTGGCGTGAATAAAATCGTGCAACTGAAGAGGGCTACATGACGAAGACGTAATGGACAGACAAAAGTCAAATGTGTAGTACAATCGTTTTGTTATGGTTATGTCACTTACGGTACTTCTTGGTTGAGAAAAGCCACAACACGTGGAAATGGCTAAAAAAATTGTCATTGTTACTTTACATTATTATTTTGGTGTACTACAATTTACCTTATTATTGTACTAGTAAGCTACCTGACTTGTAGAACTCGCTCACTATTTTGGACGAAGTTCACTCACTATTACATTTATTTCGATTTTAGATAAATATACAGGAAATATTATAGGTACTATAGGAAAAATTACAAAAATCCCGATTCCTTGAGTATTTCTTTAGTAATAGACCTAACAATTGTAGGGCACACAAGTATACAATAAACACTAAAAATTAGTAAAACGCGCATGTTGGTTATAATTTCTTTTAGTATGACACTCTTCTGGATTTTCACCATTTTTTAAATTTTTTGTAGCTTTTTTAGACCATGGAGTCTAAAAATTTTGAAATTTCCAAACTGAACACTACATATAGATGTTGACTAAAATTATATAAATTGGTACCCCACCTGAATTTTTGTCGTTTCATTATACTTTTCACCCACTTTTGAGTCCCGACGTTAAAACATTATTAAATTTTTGAAAAGGGTTATATGGTTAACATTTAATTTGATACCCCACCTGAGCTATCGCAATTTTTCACAATCTTGATCCCCTTACATTTTTGCTCCCGCTCACCTATTTTTTGCGGGATCAATATCAAAAACAGTAGGGTAAAAGTGTGGAAATGTTTGCCAAGTTGTACGAAATTCACTTGATGTGTTCAAAGGTTATCGTCAGACACACGCCAAACAGATAGACAGACGGACAGACAAATGCCAAAAGATTGAGTTGAAACTGAGAATTCGATCCGCTTGTTCAGTTATTAACTATAATGTTATGTTTTACATGTTATCATTTTATAAGTATAATATTTTATTATTATACTATTCGCTATCAGTTTGCTTTTCTTGGGATCAGCAAAATGCTTCCTTCCAAACAATTATATTTAAAAGCAACCGAACGTTTCAGTTAATGGTGTTTCAGTTAACGGTTTAACGGGTTAACGGTTTTAGTGTAAATGGAAGCATTTGGAACTGCATCTTTTGAATACGTATTGTTACGACGGTCTCCTTGATCGTCGTATGGTACAGTGGAAACAAAAAACAAGATACTAATCACCAGCTTTAATTATCACCATTAACAATTTGTAATCAACAAGATAGTCTTTTACAACAAATCAAATAAAAATTGTTCACACGCAATAAAAATGTCAACTAATAGAGTCCCGCACAATTATAAAACACGTAACACTTCGCCACAATACTTCGAACCTCACTGGAATAAATCGCCACTTAAAATGAACTGTCCGTTGCTGGATGCTTATATTTATACACCTCTGAGATTCTAGAATAATCTGTCACTTTTTCGACGACGTGTTAAACAGGCATCTCGAATCCACTAGAAACAGTGTCGTGTCTGGCCTTGAACACAGTGTGTGCGGACCGGTGAAATGTGGAACAGTCTCGCTTGTTGACGCTGTAAGTGTCACGTAATTGTCTTTGATATCAAAGTAGCAGCAGTATGTACTTACACGCACACATTACAGCTGGGGTCTGCTGGACTAGTCGAGATACTTGTAGAACATTCCTTATTACGTAACAGTATAAATAAGAGCTGTAGACAGCACATGGTCAGTTCAATTGTCGACATCCAAGTAGTTTGTTGTTGGGTAGTCGTTAGAAAGTTTGATTTACCGACTTAGTGATACACACAATCTAATGAAGTGATAATTATCTGGACGACGCATGAAACAAAGATCAGCTAGGAGGGATAAGGACGTTATTAAGAAGTAATAGAATTCGGAACATAGTAACTTACTATCGAGTGATAACGGGGTGCGTAACAACAAATAATGAATAGCATATGGAATAACAGATTACTGTAGAATAAGAAAGTGCATACAAGCGACTCGGAGATTATTTCATGCGTCATTAGTGACCTCAAGGGCGGACAGTTAACGAGTTATTTTACTGCCATTAATATTTTTGTTGTGGTTTACTATAAGCGAAATTAGGACTTTACTTTTTTTGAGCGGACTGTACTAACCGTACCTCATCATTCACCTACTTCAAGCATTAGGTCTTGCGACCTGTTGTGAATTTAAGGAATCTAATCTAACATCTCAATTCGTAATTTCCTTAGACACCTTACAGTAGTATAGCCTATTGGTTTAGACTGAAGTGATTTTGCTTTTTTAGGAAAGCGGGGTCATCGTCTATCTACGTGGTATTTTCACTCGCTCTTACACGGGACAATTTTCCCTTGAAGTTGTATATTTCAAAATATAACTTCAGATAATCACCTTAAATGATGTCTTTTTCTAAATCCTCTAATGGAACAGAGGAAACACAGCTGCGCTGCTTGTATTTTACTTACTATATATCCGATGTTTCACTTCATGTACTCACGGACGGGATTTCATCAGTATGTCCTTTCTCGCCTTGTTTCTTAAAGCTTTTATAATTGTACTGTACGTTTTGTTGTGCTTCTCATTTTTCCTTTTAACATCTGCTTCTTCAAACAGACAACAGCAACTTAAAAAACTGAACTCATTTACTTTACGGACTATGCTATTGTCTAACAGTAATTTATATTTTACTTATTATTTACAAAAACATAAGAGGAAAACTTTCTTTCAATTATATCAAATATTCCTTTGAATTCCACTACGAATATCACGAAAACACAACTACCACCCCTAACACAACCAACATCCCCACCATCTACCATCGTTACTATTTTTAGCATCATCACCATCATTGTCGTTGTCGTCGTCATCGTCATCATCATTAACATTATTATTACGTACTTGAGGAGTTGACCCAATGAAGACTACAGACAGTATTCAACTAAGAAATATTGTAAAATTATATACTTTATAACTCGCTTCAAAACAAAAAATCCACGAATCCATTAAAAATTCCTTATTATTATTGTTGTTGTTTGTTGCGAAAGACCATAAGGGTGTTTCTATTTATATTTTCCAAAGAGAATCGTTGAATTAAAGTTATTTGCAATTGAACTATTTAACAAAAACTTGTAACTTTTGCCTTCGTTTTTGTTATTCATGTCTTAAGGCTCCGGTTAGTTGTTGTTTTGACCTTCAGCCGTACGTTTTAGTATAACTGCGTCAATCAGTCTTTTATTGCTCTCTTGAGAATGATGAAATCATAGACTTTCAGTGATTGTTGCTGACGAGATCACGACTAACAGTGCACTACTGCAGCTTGTCTTTTCTTCTTGACCTTATCCTTTAGTGACCTCAATTTGGATTATATAAATGTCGTCGGATCAGGAGGGGATAGTTACTGAGTTATTTTACTGCGATTATCACGCCACCTCATCATAGGGTTTTTTATTCTTTTCTTGCTGTTTGGTTTACTACTTTATTAATTGTTTCACCTTTCTGCCTTGTATTGTCAATTCACAGAATATCCAAATTTTTGTTCTATCAGTAATTTAATATTTATGTCTGCAACATAGCATGTTTCTCTTTTGTTATTGTTTAACAACATGCTGTTTTTTGCCTTCTTAGTGATTTCTGTAACGAATGCCGCTTGCTTTTAGATATGTTCCTGTATCCGTCTTGGCCTCTGATATTATCGTCTAGGATAATATCGACCTTATTATGTTTTTGTAAACCCTAGTGTTTGCTTCTTGAGAGAAGCACTTCTTGTTCCATATAACGTCATGTTCTAGTGATTCATTTTGCTTTCGTCAACTGAGTTTTTAATTCCCCATCTGTCTTGTTGCTACAGCTAGGTAATCATTTTCCCACTTGTTACAAGATCACAACTAAGTGTGCATGGAGGACTGGAAATAATTTTGTCTTATCTTGGGCTATTCACATATTGTATCTTTGACGTTCTTTATGAAAGATAAATACAAGTCTTTCTAAATCGTTCTCATATTTCGTTACTGGAACAGCATCGTTCGCCTGACAGGATTAAAACCACAAACCATGAAAACCAAAACGAAACCAATATAAACTTTAACAGTGAAATACTAAAAGTGGTCGTTTTATAGATTCCAGTGTCAGTTCATTGGAACAGCAAAGGTACACTGAAATAATTTTAAACAAAATAAATAAAACACGGTATCCTCTATTGCTCAAAAAATTAAATTTTTGTTTCTGTGTCTGTCAACTGACAGAAATAACTTAATAAAATCTATTTTTCATATGCAAACAATAAACATTAAGAACAAGAGGATGAGAGAGAGAGTGATGAAGAGACAAAACGGGAGGAGGGAAAGGCTGAGTGGCTAATGTTGTACGTTAAGATGTATTCTTCGCTAGGTTACAACTTGTTGAAACGCTGCTAAAGCTCGTGGTGCAGTAAATTACATTCAACCGACGCGGCGAAGGAAAATAAAACGATAAAAACCAAGTAAACGATAAGAAAACGTTTCAGCGAAAAAGGATTAAAGTAAATGAAAAGTGTAACAAAAGACTTAGCAGGGGCGGGGTGGATCTGTAAATGTTGTCGGCAGGTTTCCAACGTGAGGCGCTTGTTAATAGCGTTGCTGTTTAGTATCGATGTTGCAGCCAAACCACCATCCAACGTGTACCGCTTTCAGATTAACTATGTATAGTACTCTATCGTGATGTTATTAAAAGTGTAATTTCTTTTTTCCTGCGTGCTGTCTTCTATTTTTCTGTGTATTGAATTATTAATTTTTTACTTTGTTTTAATGTCTCATTTGTTATACTTATCCATTGTTTCTAGTTTAATTATTTTTGTTCGCCAAATTATTTGGCTATTTTTAAATTGACCAAAAAGGAGTTTTGTTGCTTGACCAAACCAACATTTTTTTTGTTGCTTGATGCTACATGCAAAACGTAGACAGATTTATTAACACAATTAACGGTTTTAACCATAAATAATTTTTCTTAATGTCTAAACTTTTGCCTGCTCTACGGTGAAATAGCTACTGTAGTTCGATTAAGACGATATCTTTAGTTCCAACCGACTGAGGAACCTTCGTTGGAGAATAAGGTAAACGTTGTATTAAAAGAAATAAAAACGTGTGTAATGTCACTTAAAGTGAAATTTCTTTCGTTAAAATCATTATCTACCAGACTGTTGGGACGTTTGCGATTACTTAAGATATCTAGATGATCATTTAGATTTAGATGATTCTTTTTTTTGTGATGATTATTTTATCTTTTAGATTTCTAGATGTTTCGGCCAAACCTCCGAAGGGCATCTTTAGTAGAAAAACGCTTAATAGACACTTAGTAGACAAGCCGAACGCATCTTAAAGTCGATAAGTTAGCGATGATAAACTCCGAAAACGAGGTTTACTATGTAACTTTTGGAGTCACTAGGCGAGACACCAATCACAGAGCAGCTCCTCGATAGTGAGGTGCGTTCAGCGTGTCATCTACCGAAAGTTTTCCTGCCGAAGATGGCCTTCGGAGGTGTGGCCGAAACGTCTAGAAATAACGATGTCTTAAGCAATCGACCACGGGCTAACAGTTTGGTAGATAATGATTTTAATAAAGCTGACTCCCGCCGTGATAGCCTACGAAATAGATGTAACTCCTTTTGTTGTCACAAAAGTTATACTAATATACTATATTATTATAATATACTATATGGTTAAGACGGTCCCTCTAATGAAGTGTGGTAAAGTGGAAACAAATAAATACACCAATAAAGTCACTTATTACCAGCTGTAATTATCACAATTAATAATTTGTAGTCAAGAAGTTATTCAACAAGATTATACTCGTACAATAATTTCAGTTAGATTTGTCCACACGCAATAACAATGTCAAATAATAAAGTTCAACACTAAATATGACACAATAACACTTCACACAATACTTCGACAAACACTCGATCCGCGCTAAGCAAATCGCTCACTGTCCACTGATTCACAAAGCCAACCTCTGTCTCTTATATAGGTTAGGTAGCCCGCGTGTTCTAGAAACTTTCCATCCTTACTTAATTTCTGACACTAATGCGTATTTCAAGTGTGCTCTTGAAGAATCTGGAAGAACATATTAGAACGCGACATTGACTGAGGCAACATCTGCACTACAAACGGGGGGGGGGGGACGCTGTCGGCTGTTCTAGGATGTTCCATTCATTTCAATATGAAGTAGTTATCTAGAACTTTTGAAAACTTACCATATAGGTAAATCAACGTCTGCGTGGAACGAATTATAATTATTTGAAGGAAAGAAAATATAAGTGAAAACTAATAAATAAGCAAGTCAATATCGATCTAAACATTATATATAATAACTTATTTTTACCAATGAAAAAGCAAAATAATCGAACACATTTGGATTCCCAAATCTAACTTAAGAAATTCATCTCAAATTATGACTTCTTGTAAGTCCTGTAACGGAACAGAGGAAACGCATTTCCGCTGCTTGTATGTTACTGACGGTATATCCGCTGACGTGAAACCCGTGTTTCACTCACGGACGGAATTGTAAACCGTTTCATCAGTGTGCCATTTATCTCTTGTTTCTTAAAGCTTTTATAATTTACTGTACATTTTTAAGTAGTTCTCAGTTCTTTTTTAACATCTGCTTTTTAAAAGAGAGATAACACCAACCTAAAAAGTAATCTCATTTACCTTACAGATGTTGTTACTTATTAACGCTAATTTATATTTTACGAATTATTTACAAAACATACAAGGAAAAGTTTCATTCAATTATATAAAATATTCCTTTAAATTCCGCCACCATATTGATGAGCAATGATGTTCACTAACTTGATTCTGAATCACGTTAAATCTTAGTCTAAAGATAGTTGGCCGAAATCGATCGTTTGAGTTAATTTTGTTGTTTATATGTAAATAGATTCTTATAGCATTTAGTTAAAGTGACAACACGTAAAACGAAGTTATTTAGAGTTGACGGAAATGTAACAGGAATTGATAAGATGGTCTCCGACGTTCCGACGTGTAAGAGAAGAGACTCTAAGTAAAAGTCACGATGATTTCATTAGAACGTCCCAGCGAGTGCTTAACTGCACTTTGCGCAACGTAAATAACTGCAATAAATCTAATTAACTTGATCAGCTGTAAGACAAAGAAAACTGTTTAATTGATTTTAACAGGAAAGATATCGTTAGCACTTTTTATTAGAGAATTAAGTTCGAGTTTCCTTTCTACTTCAGTGCACCGTTTATATTGTGCCGTAAAATTATTTACCCACGGCTTCGATGTTAATTTTACATTACATTGTTAGTTATTTTACAGTTTTACGTTTGTATATAACAGATCAATATTGAATTTATATAAACAGTGAATCTCATTAAGGTAATGTAAATCCTGTTGTTATGTCGCGCCGATCGTCATTTAACGTCCCCAGCGTGTTACATCCCTGAAAAAATATATGTTACGTACATTTATACAAAAATCGGATCTTTGCATGCAGAGAACTTATTATCAACTGCGTTGATAAAACACGTTAATAAAGTATTTAATCACATTGAAACATACTTTTTTTAATGATAATATGATGTACTTTTATATACTTACACTTACTGTTTTATTAATGGTACCTATAATTCAATTTTTTATATTTTTTTATTATATTCTTTTTTATACAGCCTAAAGGCACCATATGATGTTATTATAAAGCGATCGATTTCGGTCAATAGACCATCTTCAAGTTATCACAATATTATAAAATATCAAACATTATAGCACATTTTATAATATTGTGATAACCTGAAGATGGTCTACTGACCGAAATCGATCGCTTTATAATAACATCATATGGTGCCTTTAGGCTGTATAAAAAAGAATACAATAAAAAATATATAAAAAAAATACTTTTTTTGTTTTAAACACCAGTCCAAATAATTGTTATAATTCGTTTCTTCTTATTCATGAAAACTTACAATCTGCGGATTGATCGACATCCTTTTTCTCTAGTGGTTCTTTATATAGCGGTAGTAAAAGTATTTGTTGTTACGACGGTCCCACATATCGCCAACAGAACAGTGGAAATAAAATAATTGTACATCAGAGAAGGCGTTATTTACAACTTTAATGACAGTTTAAATAAATATAAAATAATTAACTCTGTCGTAATAAATAATATACGTCAATAATTACAGATGTCCGCACGCAATAATTCACTACACATAAACCGCTGTAAAACACCGCAATGAATCGCAATTTCAAACTGACTCAACACGTCTTTTATCACTTTGCTTAGCAATACACGACTGACTGACTCTAGCATGTAGCATGTAGCATTGTTTGAGCGGGTTGTCTTTGCACCCATTGTTAGATTGCAGTATTGGGATCTACCCCGATGGCTGCTAGAAGATAACTGTTTTGCTTTGTCGACAGGTTCTTAGAACTGGAAAGGTAACTGCCAACGCGATTTTCCGCTAGAAGGCTTTATGTCGTAGCACTGCCACTGGTATCGATCCGGGCGATAGGTGTCACCAGTCTTAAGCACAGTTAGCAGACGCCTTGAGGCGTCGGTCGCTCTCCGCGAGGCAGAGAACCTCCGTGCCTGCGGCAAAGATATCAGTAGCAAGCAGTATGCTCAACGCGATAGCAAGGAAGTGCCTGAGGAAACTGAGGGAATCAGGTTTAGGAAGGTCACAAGTTCAATGGCTGTGCGGGACGAAGGGCTTGCCCGTCGCCCGCTCATATACTACGTTCCGAGCTTCAAATAGAGCTCCTGCCGCAGGGACGACTGATAGGTCTGGATTTAGGGTGTGGCCTGCTACCGGCCGTGGGTTTTCAATTAATTACTTAATTGAGGGTGAGTGTACGCCGAGGCCGGGTCCAAGATTCTCCAGGCAAGGGAAGGTCAACTGCAGGGCTGCTAACAAGAAGTTTTGGACGAGGATGGTTTTATGGCGGGCCAGCCTGGATCACCCGACGGCATTTGTACCTGATCGGGGGTGGATGTTCTGTGGAGCTGACGGTCCTCAAGTAGGGGAAGGAGGAGGTTGCAGCGGTGGGTTTCACTATTTAAGCCTATAGTTACGGAAACTACGTGACTCCAGTATGTAGCATAATCCGGAGACATGAAACGGGTACGACAATTCCAGCACGCGCAAGAACATTCCACATTACTCCCTAAGCCGCTTACATAATACCTCCCTAACATCACAACGCTACTGCACCACTTGGCTTCTCGTTGGCGTCAGAATGTAATTCTTTTAATTATTGTCGTCGTCTTCTACTTCTCTTCCTGGCATCAGCATAAATGGCTGTTAGGTCTCCACAAAGTCATATTAAATTTGTTCCTGTCTTGTAAAAGTCTTGTAATATCACTCTTGCCTGTTAGACAGAACAAATCTATTTAACTTGGGAGCCTGTTTGTGTCCGTTCGGACCATGTGTTCCTGCCACTTTTGACTGTAGTCGTCTATTTATTGGTTTAGATTTTAGATGTTCATTTCGTTCTGTATGTCACCATTAGATATCCTGAGCAAGTAATTGTAACTATTGAGCCAGCGCACTTTAGCTGTTAGACTTGAATCGTTCTACAGGAACTCGTATGTCGTAATCAATTCAACTCTAAGAGATTTTGTACAACTTTAAAGTTGTTTTTTACATATTATATTTCCTGATGTTCTGTTTCGGGTCCTTATCGGCCCTCCTACGTTTTGAAATCTTGGAAGTTCTTTTTGTACCTTGTGTCTTTTGAGAAAACTTGTAGCCGATTCTAAATAGCAAATTAGTCCATAGATTGTTATTTTTGAGCGTGTTGGATTCTTTATCTGAAATTGCGTAATTTTAGTTTCTGTGCTCATGTATTAAATCGTTTACGAAAAGAGACATTTACTGTATTAAACAAAACTATGGTAATTCGAGTACTTCATATACGAGGCGAGATAACTACGTTACTTTTTAATTGTTTAGTATGAAATCTGTTGGTGATTAGTATTACCAAACAATACGTATTATATAATCATTGAGTTCTTTTCTCTCCCATGTGGTGTGTGTGCGCGCACGACACACAATTGAGAATTCCTTCGTCATTCACATCGAACACTTTGGATCGGATCTGAGCGTTTGGAATTCTTCTTTCTTAATTGCGGGCGCCAATGGAATGCCACTGCAGCCGTTGTCATGGCAACGCGAGCGCTGCATTTGATCTATGAGACACGAAAGTGCTGAGACAGAAGGCTTATCGCGCGTCCGTGTCTAAACACCTACGGTTACATAATTGCTAGTAAATGTTATATTTTTAAACGTTCGTTAGTAAAGAATAGGGTTCAATTATGTTCTAATTCGATTATAAGCGGAATATTAACCCAATGATACCATTGAAACATACACACTGACAGATACCATGTACAAAACATTGAAATACGTAAATATACCTGGTACATCTGTATTGATACATCATTTAACAAAGTATATTTTTATTTGCTTTTATGATATAGACGCAGAGAGACGTAACTCATATTAAACCAAAGATAAGAAATTGCTACGAGTTTTTAAGGGGTACCCAAGAGTAGACAGACAGCGAAATAAGGATATTCGGTGGATACTTTCTATTATCCATGCGTGTAAATGGAAAGCCACTGAACAGAATGCCGGACGGCAAAAAACCCAAGCCAATTCATAATTATCGGTCCATGGGCAGAAGCCGTATTGGAAGATTAAGTTGACGGTGAGAGCAACTGAAGGAATAATTATTATTCTTGTTGGTGAGAAGAATATTAATTAGATATTTATTTAACATACTAGTTTTAACTTAAGTGTGTTACTTATAACACATTTACGGGGAAGATTCAATACGGGCGAGAACTGTCGTCAAGGAATAAACAATGTAAGAGACAAGAGACTTTAAATATCGAGAGTATGATATAAATGATCAGTTCAGCTATCAGTGGGCGAGATCATAAAACCAGTAAAAAACAATAAACCGCCGGATCCTCGCGGGGTAGCCCCAGAATTTTTCAAATACGGTTCAGAGAAATTATTTCGTGTGAACACATCAGAGATGGTTCGAACCGCAAAAATGGTAAAAATTGCCAGGGGAATCGACAGAGGTTTATGTTACGTCAGTATTAAAGAGAGGTGACAGAAGAAGATGAAAAAGAAGGACAGGAAGATACAGGAAAGTTTTTGCGATAACTTCAATGGGAATGGTATATAAAAAAAAGTAAAATCAAAATTAGAAGCGCACATTAAGTGGAAACTTGGCGATCAAGGGGAGTTTATTGGAAGAAGGTCACATATAAAACATATCTGTGCACTACAAGTCACAGAAAGCAGGATACAGCTCTCGGTTTATATTCTAGACTGGCACGATTACTGTTTATATATACTGTACTTAAAGCAAACTTATGGCTCGGTATTCAGAAAAATTTTATTGTAGGCTTTAGAGAGTTTAGATGTAAAGAATTGACGAGACCACCTCGTAAATTATACTCTGAGAACACGATGTATGGTAAGATAAGGAATAATATATGCAGTAATTTCCAGACAACAGGCGCCCTCTTACAAGAGTTCTCTACATCACGAACTCTTTTCAAAATTTCCCTAGAGCATACGTTGAGCAACTAAAAAAGAAAATTTAAAGGAATGGGTATATCACTATCAGACGCCCATCTTTACGATCTGAGTTATATTCCGCAGGATGAGCAAGAGATCTCACCTTTGTGTTAGGGATATTACGAAAAGAATGTGCAAAGAATAGGCTAGAAATAAATTTAGATAAAACTGAGTATATGGCAACAACAGGCGAGGAGGTACATAATTTAGAAGTGACCGATTGACAAAAAATTCAAGAAACAAGGAAATTTAAGTACTTAGGGTATACGCTAGTGAAGCAGGGGGAAAGGAAGAAAGAGATAAACAACACACTGTAACAGTGATGTGTTTTAGACAACTCAGTTCGTACTGTGAGATGGACATATTACAGGACATACCAAAGCAATGACATTCAATGCGTGGTATAATGACGTTCAGAGCGGAAAACTGGGTCATGAACAAAATTTGTAAAGAGAAAGAAACAGTTATGAAAATCTAAAGACTCATAATAATAGACAGGATTACCATTGATGAAGTAGCAAAGTAAATAAAGGTGGAAACGTGTGCTCAGTTATATTCAAGAGCTGAAGAGGAAAAAGAGTGACGTGTTGTGTGACGAAAGAAGAGCTGGAAATGGTAAATGGGTAGCAGTTGTTTGAAAACCAGAGAAAGAGGGACACCTGTGGATAGGTGAAGTGAGTGACAAGGTGGACAACAGATATCGTAAAGACATGGAAGGGGAAAGTAAAGGCCTGAGACTATGGCTGAGAGGAAGAGCTGTAATAATACTACAAAATCGGAAACGGAAAGCAGTGAGCAAGAGTAATTAAGTAAATGCATTAAATGTAAGCCTAATTAAAAGAATCTCACTCAATATTTGTATTGAAAAAGGAACATGACAAAAGTGTTCAAAAGCTTAAGCATATTTATTTTACGGTGGACTTACTGGCTTATAACAAAAGATTTGATTTGCTAATGAGAAACTTGAGCCGGCTGTTCTCCGGTTTAGTGTGTCACGGGAACCCGCTAGCAAAAGATATGCTGTAAACAAATAAACGTCAACAACGTTTGGCTGTAAGAATCCAAACCGTGGGCTGCAAAATAAGCAGTTTTTCGACAAATGGAATTCAAAAATAAAATTTTTTAAAAGCAGTAAAATTAGATTAGAAAGCATAGATAATGCTGGTATAAAAGAAGAATTTCGACGAAACCGAAACATCGAAGCATGATAATGTTTTTAGACTTTTGAAACGTATAATGTGCATAAATTATATGTAATGTTTGAAACGCGCGAATTTTCTCATATTCAGTTGTATTTGATGAGAACGGAGTATTTATCAAGAATTCATTTAATTCTTCACGATCCCTGTCTTCGCGTTGTCGTTGACGCAGGCGTCGCACACGTTCAGTGGAAGACATCACGACTAACACTGAACAATATATACACTGATATGCATCTTATTTCACTGCGACCAAATTTATTTATTACTAACATCACCTGGAGCGTTACATTTTTCGATGACATTACACATTTTGCATCACACATTTTGTGGAAAACATTATCATGTTTTCTTTATAACTATATAACAAATATTTACTATATAACAAATATATTTACTATATAACAAACATTATCATGTTAAAAACGACAGAGACCGAAGATTTCTAGACTGTGGGGAATCGAAAGTGTGGAAGCGTTACATTTTTCGATGACATTACACATTTTGCATCACGCATTTTGTGGAATGACCCCCAGCTTAAAAACATTATCATGTTAAAAGAAAAAATTAGGAGTAAAACTAATAACAGAAATTCAGCACACTGCAAGAAAAGATGTAGGGGCTATAATAATGCTTATATCCCCTGGATACTGCAGAAATCTAAAACTATAGGCTACTGTGAAGAAGATGTCTGTTCGTAAAAGACGATGGAGCTGGAACAAGAAAATGTGCCTAATCTGAAGGATGTAAGAAGTAGGTGAAAATAATAATTGAACGAGCGAAGGTAGTTCTCAGTTTTAACTCCACCGTTTCACATTGTCTGCCTGTCTATGTAACTGTCTGTCTATTTGTGAAATGTGTCAAGATAACTTTTGAATGCGTCAACCGATGTTTGTAAAACACACCATACTTTTTTTTGTGGACACACTTTTACCCTACAGACGCTTACTGGGGCACCAAGGCTAAAATGTGGATCAAAAGTTCATAAAAATTTTTTAAATCCATGATGAGTATCAAACTAAAGAGGATTTTAACATAAACCTGAATACACTGTTCGGTTTTGGAAATTGCAAACTGTTACGACTCGAAAGCTCAAAAATGTGATAAAATTTTTCGAAAAAAAAGTAAAAGTCTTGCTAGATATCAGACTAAAGGTGCATTACAAATCTGAATAACTTGAATAACGTTTTCTTTTATCTTCAGGGGCACCATAAGTCACAAATGCAAGTTAAAACTTTCAAATTGTAAAAATATATGTCAGATATCAAATTATAATATATTTTAATTCAAAATGTGAAGACGGTATATTATTTTATAATTTGACAAAATTAACACATCTGAACACCCTTCGCAAATTTTTGACCGTCTTCAGAGAGTTTGTAAGATATGGTTGGAGAAACATTACACACTGTTACCAATTTTTGTATATTCAAAGAAAATATTAAATATAGATCGAAATATAAACGTACATAAAATTATAAGCTAGAAATAAAAGCCTCCTTTCATTGTTTCCCGACTAAAAACTATACATACGAAGAACTGAAAAACTTTAATCACAGCTTTAAAATATCGGTATGGAGAACCATACATGACTTCCATATTCTAAGATTTATATTTAAATCTTAATATCGCCTGCCAAGCGCGATATATTTTCTCTTATACATGATTTACATTAAAATGAAAAAATTTTAATTTTATTGCCTGGCAACAAAATTATTTTATTTTTAACAATTACCATTGTTTGAAAAAGTTTAAATAAATTTTCAAGTACTTTACTCTTGTTAAAACGTAAAAGGTTGCAGGTAAACTACCCCTTCCCCTTAACCGATCTTCACCAAAATCGAAAGTCCTTGAGACCTCTACAATTCAGGGACGTATGCAAAAAATTATTTGATTCTGTTTCAATTTGCGGCTGTTATCGTTTGCCATAGAAAATACGCTTGATAAAAAAACGTTGCAGGTAAACTACCCCTTCCCCTTAACCAATCTTCACCAAAAACAACAGGTCTTGCGTACTCTACAAATCAGGGCTGTATGCAAAACATTATTTGATTCTGTTTGAATTTGCGGCTGTTATCGTTTGCCATAGAAAATACCCTTGTTAAAAAAACGTTGCAGGTAAACTACCCCTTTCCCTCAACCGATCTTCACCAAAAACAATAGGTCTTGAGAACTCTACAATTTAGGGCTGTATGCAAATAATCTTTTGATTCTGTTTGAATTTGCGGCTGTTATCGTTTGCCATAGGAAATACCCTTGTTAAAACATAAAACGTTACAGGTAAACTACCCCTTTCCCTTAACCGATCTTCACCAAAAACAATAGGTCTTGAGAAATCTACAATTCAGGGCTGTATACGAAACATTATTTGATTCTGTCTAAATTTGCGGCTGTTATCGTTTGCCAAAAAAAAAAATTTCCCTTGATAAAAAAAAACCGTTGCAGGTAAACTACCCCTTTGCCTCAACCGATCTTCACCAAAAACAATAGGTCGTGAGTACTCTACAAACTAGGGCTGTATGCAAAACATTATTTGATTCTGTTTGAATTTGCGGCAGTTATCGTTTGCCATAGAAAAAAAATCTACAGACACACAGACACACACACACACACACAGACAGACACACACACAGACACTTTTCGGAAAACGACTTTTTTTCATGTTTTGAGCGTAGTAGAATCAGAATCTGCAATAATCTCGAACACGATTTTTTTTGCCATCACCATACTTCCATTCCTTAAGGAATATGGAAGTAAAAAAATGCAAAATTTTATTTTTAATTTAACTTAATAATAATTGTATTTATTTCAAAATAGTGAGTCAGTTCTGCAGGCTCCGGGTGTTTACTACTACTACTACTACTACTACTACTACTACTACTACTACTACTACTAATAATAATAATAATATGTGAATATTATATTTGATTTAATTTATGTAAAGGCATACGTCTCACAGATAATTAATACAGATCCGGAGAAGACGGCACGTTTACCAGCACGTTTATAGTTGATATAAACGATGATCCATCGTAAGAGTCATTCTTAACCTTTATACGGTGCTGTATACAGCACCCACGTAAGAAGAGTAATGCACATTACGACCGGTTACGATTCGTGTGAGTTTAGACGAAGTCTGCCGTTTTCTAGGACATATTGAGTAGGCAGCCACACTTGCTTCCGTCCTGCTGCTATTGTTACCAGCAAAACGACATTACTCACCAAAACTATAACGATTTGTGTTATACTGTAATAGCTATTAAGTTCTTTACGACCTTTCTAAATCTTAAAATAATAATAACAACGACATTTTAAAATATTTTAAACTTCTGTGATATTTGACGAAACCTATATAACAGTTAACAGAAGGCTTATGGGCCTAAATATATATACAAAGCAAATATATATATATATATATATATATATATATTATGGTCCTGATATATACAAAGTATGCTAAAATAAGAAAAAAATTATACACAAGCATTCAGAATACATTACCAAATTTCGTCAAATTCAAATACGATTTGAATTGTTAGAAAGTATCGACTTGTCTTAAGCAGTCTTCAGTGAACGATATCCATACCTGAAAAAACAAATTTTATATTATTAAACTTCCTTAAATAGACAATTACTCGTATTTTAAACTTAATAATTATGCATCTATTGATGTACAGTAACATGTATTTTTGTCTTCTTTAGCAAATTAGGGATTAGGCAAAACACCTGATTGGTCCCTTTTCAAATGTACAAGCCCTTTCGTAGACTAATCACAGTCATAGACTGTTTCAGTCCTTTCACAGCCATACTTCTTCCCAGAAGTTTATATTATAATATTGCCTTTGGTGATCTATACAGGCAAATAATGTCAAATATTTGACATTATTGCTATCTGTACCCTCCCCCTTGCTCCTTTCCTTGTAATATTTGATTCTATCGCTTATCCTGCTTACATTTAATACTCCTCTCTCGGCTTTACATTTTTACTATAAACTCTTATGCAGCATTTCATTTTTCTTAAAAATGCCATCTAAAGACTCATTTTTACTTGAATTAAAACTAACTGCAGGGCTGTTTGGCCGTAGTCCAAGGGTTTCAATTAAACCAGACGTTTCAGCAGCACCACTGGCTGCCATCTTCAGTGGATGAAACAAGTCAAACCTAACGCGGGTGTCGTACGTTAGTACCACAGTAAATTTAAGACCTTGGAGCACGGCCAAACAGCCCTGCAGTTAGTTTTAATTCAAATGACACCGGCCGTGTAAGACTTCGAACAACAATACACCTTTTTTACTGTTGTATTTAACAATGATCGTGCTTTTTCCTTTTAGTACAAAGAAACAGAATTGTAGAATTTTGTCTTACTCTTACTATCAAAGTTGTTTAAATCGAAATCAATTTACGTTAACTTTACAAATAAATATTTTCATTACGTACACACAACTATCTACACTGTTCTTCAGTTCGAAGATTCATCGACAACAGGTCTCCATTTTTCACGCTTCTTCGCCTTCTATACACAACTCAACTCCTGCATCCACGGTCTTTTATACTCTGTTCCGTGTCTGGAAATTGTGGTGTTATGCTGGCTCGTTTCCTGTTCAAATGGCTCTTTATTATGGTCTTTAGCAGTTGCTCCTTTTTTTCTACAGTGGATTTCTACAGAATTTCCTTCTTTCCCATCCTCTTAATAAGGATGTATTGTATACCATCCTCTTGACAATCTCCCTGCTTCTTATTGTATCAGTCCACCGAATTTTATCATTCATCGATAGTATTATAACCGTAGATGAAATTGAGTCTCGTCTCTTCTTCAGTTCTCAGAGTCCAAGTTTCACAATCATACAAAGCTGCACTCAAAGCACACGCTTTTAGAAATTATTTTTTGCTTTGATGATTGTTATTTAAAGATGTTAAAAGATTCTTCTTTTTTGTTAAAATCATTTTTGCTTGGTCAATTCTACTTATCACTTCTGTTTTAGAAAACTTACATTCAGTGATCGTGCTCTCTAGACAAGTAAACAAAACCACTTCTTTAAGTATTTCATTAGCTAATCTAATCTGTAATTTACAGTTTAGTTGCTCTTCCAATATCATTAAATTGTTTTAGATTTTTTTATATTCATTATATTTATATATTCATATATTTATAGATTTTTTATATTATAATATATATTATTATTATAAAGTACTATATAACATTTCCTCTTTGGTTCTAACACACGTTATTTCATAATAGAGGGTCTATAGGCCTATGACAAATTTTAGCACAGTGCTTAGGCTGACATATTTTATTGTGTTCTTTCTGACTATTCGAAACGTTTACAGGATGGCTGCGTTTTTGAACTGTAGCTTAAGTACTTTTTGCATTCGAATGCAGTTCTGATGGATTTGTTTTCAGAATATTGTTCACAAGACCTATTGTTGTGATTATCTGCGGCATCACTTCTACTGTCTGTAATTTGTCAATATTCTTACGGTCGTCGCCAAGTAGAGCATATTTCGTTGTCTGTTTCTCTGTTTCCTTTCAGTCTATTGACAAGTTTATTCGTTTTATGAACAGTCTCAATGAACGAGGCTTTGTTATTTTCCATATCATACAGAAGTTAATGTTGTTTATTTTCTAGTATCGTTGTATCCGTTAGTATTGGCAATCATAAAATATAATCTAACACTAGTTTTCTCTAATAATACTGCGTAAAGTGATAAGTATAACAAGATATTTTGCCCTTTGTGAATCTATATTGGAGGGCCAGCGCCTGGTGGATTATCTTCGCCATTAAATTATGCCTTTGTAAGTTCTCAGTTTTCGTTAAACTAGGGCATTCCGTGATTATACCCTCTATCGTTTCCGACACTCTATTTTATACCCTGCAGACAGGGCTTGACTTAAAGGATTTAGCGCCCTTGCTGAATAATTTTTTGCCCCCCCCCACCATTTACCTACCAACCTCTCAAACAACGAGTATTACGCTCGATTTACTCTTTATATTATAGGCTACTTATTATTTTTGAATATATGAGTTATATAAAGAAAAATTCGTCTTGTTTCTATTTTGAACACGGTAAATTTATTTATTACAATAGAATGAGCACATTGACAAATTATAAGTAACGAGAATATTACGAAAGACTCGTACTTTAGTTGTACGTCCCGTAGTTTTTTCAAATCATTTTCATGTCCTTTATTAATTGTTGAAAATTTTGGTTTATTCAAAGTTTATTTTTCTGACTTTGCAGTTGCAAATCTATGAACTATTTTATTAAAAGAAACGCTTTGTAGAAATCATTTTGATTGAATAAAAATGCTATGGATTTCATTTTTTCTTGCCCCAAGCTAGACCTTAAATAATTTTTCAGCCGGCTTAGCGCTGAAAACGATATTCCTCAGCTACAATTTGTGTCTGCCATGCTCAAAAATTTGCTAGACAACTTCATCTGTCAGGAATATTATTACACACTACATGAATTTAAGAACTTTAAGGAGTCTATATGGATCAGAATGCCTCCTTTCCTTTTGATTTGGTTTCTTAGTTTCGGTTTCTTCTATTTCACAAAATTTACGTTCTTTTAAAAATGTTTTTAAATTAACACTCTGCAGGAAACGTTTCATCCAAGTCTGAAATATACATTTTGAAGTAGTTGCTAGCTTTATCTTCTATACTTGAATGTTCCAATTTTTTTAATACATTGGCAACATGAGTCTTTTTATTGTTTTTCTCTTAGATATTCCCCCCCCCCTAACAGCTTGCGCCGTAGGCTACAGCATACTCAGCCTAATGGTAAATCAGGCCCTGCCTGCAGATATCATTATAGTTTGGTTATATTTCAATATATTTTTCGTTCATCATCATCATCATCCTCAAGGTTTAAACCAAGAATGGTTTGTTGCAGTCTCAAATAGGCAAATATTACAGCTGGTCACTCCAGCGCTTCCTCAGACGTCACACACCTCTCGGTCCCCTCGGCTTATAGTTCCATAGTTGTTTGGGGATGGGGCAGTCATCCATTCAGCAAAGATGTTCCCACCAATTCAGCCGATACTGGGCTATCCCGTCTAGTATACTCATAATATTCAGTTCCTGGCATATATCTGTGTTTCTTCTATGATCATGGAGAGAAGAAGACCCTGCCACGTGCCTGAGAAATCTCATTTCAGCCGCTTGGATGCGACTGCCCTGGCCTTTCGTTAAAGTCCAATTCTATGATCCATAAAGAAGTGTGGGAAGAGGCATCACCTTGTAGAATTTTAGGCGTGTTCCTTTACTTGGTGACTTAAGGGTTCGCCTGATGGTTCCGCACATAAGGTTGAACTTATGCAACTTACTCACCACGTCGTTGCTTGCATTATAAGACACACTGTAGCCCAGGTATTCAAAACTGCTAACTTGTTCCAGGACAGTACCGTCTATAACAATTTTTGCCCGTACGGGATCAGTTTCACAAAAAGCCATCACCTTGGTTTTAATTGTGGATATCTGCAATCCAGAGTCTTTGCAGATTCATTTAACAAATGTATACCCATCTGCAATCTGTTTTTATTATTGTATACCCATAACAATATTTGTTATTATTATTATTATTATAAAGAAACAATATGGTATTGTATGTAAACATAGTAAATGGTAAATTCCAAACATAGATCTATGTGTACAACTCAGACGGATGAACCGTGTCGGTAGAGTCATGCGGTGCTTCATGTCTGGTACGAGTGGGTGTGTAAGGTACAAGTGGGATCTGCGTGAGTACCACATTCGATCGTACTGCGGAGTATAGAATGCGACTGGTTGTGACAGCTGTCAATGACGTGAGGAGGGCGGGCGGCTTCAAGGACCAGTTGATATAGACTGCCACAGGTCTACTGGTTATTGCCTTGCATACCGCCTGCTGAGATCAACAGTGTATACGTTTTCTTTACAATTATGTGAACGTAAAATAACTTGTAGTGAGGTTGCACTGAGGTTATTAAAAGGAAAGAGAAGGAAGTCGAATCTATGTTCCTTTTATGCATGCATTTGATAATAAAAAAGCTTGGATTTTGTTGTCCATGACGTGTCCGTTGATTAACTAATTAAAAGTATGACACTACCGACTCGGAACACACAAAGTTTTATGTTGGTAAAAATGTAAAATTGTTACCTTATAGCCTGACCCAGTTTTTGCTTATAATAAGCTTCATCAGAGGCTGCCAGAGGGAGCACTTTCCGTCTTGTTCTTGGCGACGGCGCCGTTGTGTCTGTGGGGTGTGATATGTTCGAAAAATATGTGTGATTTGAATTGTGTCTGTTCGTTTAGGATGTCGTCTGGCTCAGGCTATAAGGTATAAATTTTACATTTTTACCAATACAAAACTTTGTGTTCCGAGTCGGTAGTGTTATACTTACAAATAATATAAAAACGTTTGATAATGTTGGGAGGTTTGTAGAGCAGTTATGGAGGCTAAAGTCTTGTTAACACAATTAGATACTGAACTCAAAATCTAGGACTACACAACAACAACTGTTAGCTTAGGTTTAAATGAGAGGTTGATGAGAGAGGTACTCCTACGAGTAAGGGTGATCGACAGAATTACCCTATTTTGCGGACACTTTTTAATATTTATGAAAAAACTTATTTCGAATTGAAAAGCAAACTTTTATTCGGGACTACACATACGTATACAGTAAGTTCCTACTTTTATGTGGGTGGAATAATTGATAATTCAAGAAATAGAAGGTCAGTTAGATAGGGCAGAATTTTCATTTGGTAGTATCTTACACAACGTGTTGTAGGTTTCTGCTGCTAAATCGAATACACAAATAGTTAGTTGCGACCCAGCTTTGAAGCAGGTTTGTGATTTTAATAATTTCAGCGTGTAACACCTTGTTTGAATACGATGTTGATTGGGATCGTAAACTATCAAGATTTTGAAGAATCTGAGGGACAATAATCGTAATCTAGAATATAAAACTAGGCACGTTACCAGCAATAAATGTTATAAAAAAAATTAATTGTTCCGACATTCTTTTAAGGCATTGACACGTGGGTCATTGGAAGAAGGGAGGAAATGTAGATTCGGGCTGCTGTAACAAAGTGTCTTGGAAAGTGTTCAAACAAAACTTAGGAAACCAGTGAGATGATTATGGAGTACTGGAGGAGGTGATACGAACGTTTGAGCAGAACGTCAGATGACGGATTACTAGTACAAGCCGTATGGAAGAGAGAAACATTGGTAGACCGAGGAAGAGACGGGTTCCGCAACAGGCCAATCAACACTTAATCCACGGACTGTAGATGTTGTTTACCATCAGGATGCTAGTCAGGATGATAAGAACGATACGATGGTGACATTTTTTTGTTAATTACACAAGCCAGTAATCAGAGTCTTAAGTATTCTTTTGTTCTGATTCATAATTCCCCTATTTTTTACATTAATGTTTGACCTTCCGTTATGTGTAACTGTTATTCCGTGATAATAACTAATTATCTTCTGTAATGTGTTACGTAGGCCGTAGTCACATTGATTAAAACTAGTGGTCGCCCAGTGGTCGAAATGCGACCGTAATTCATTAAATTTTTAAGTTTGAATGTTATTGAGGTTCTTTTGTCAAAGAGTATACCTCTATAATCATTGCATATAATTTTTTTGAATTTTGTTCTATTACGACAGCTGCGAGCGTGTACAAATACGTCATTAGCGTGTGTTGTTTGCCTTAATTCCCTGCAATACATTTTTTAGGTCTGTTAAATTGTTGTAAACTTCAGACCTAAGACTTGTTTGATTTTGTCGAATGAAATGTAACCTTGTGCCCTCTATTCTCACATACATATCAACTATCCACTGCAGAAATAATTTTTGTGAATGGTGCAACATGCTAAAATCTTCTCTAATTGCAAGTCGATAGGCTGCATACTGAAGCATGGTTAATTTATTTCTGGGCGCTCTTGAATTAGATGTAGTTGGTACATTATGAGAAATATTGATCCCAGTATCACCATTTGGAAAAAGTAATGGATACGCTAAAGGGTCCAATGATGAATCCAAAACAGAGATATTTTTAATGGTACCATTAACTTTTGAAAACGAAACCATATTTCGTTCAAAGGGTGACTCACCATCAACTCTAGTAAATATTACTGCTACATCAGTTTGAACTGCATCATTATAACGGCGTAGATCTAAATCACGATTTACTTTAATGAGCATACAAATTTCTTTATTTTGATTTTCAACTCTCTGACAATGATCTTTCATTGCAATGAATGACCGAACGAAAGGATTAATGCGTTCCAATTCAAGAGAGATTTCACGCATTATATTGTTATTGCATGTTTGATTATAGTGTTCACGTAATCTATAATTGACAGCAGTGTCAACATCATAAAAATATAATTGCGCATAACATGGTGAGCGACCCCAGCAGTCACTGGACCTGATCTGTGATAAAAAACATCATGTATTTTAAAATGATACACTCCACGCGTAACTGTATCCGAAATTTTAGCTTCTGAGCTAACCATAGCAAATGATGAATTGTATTTACGAATGTTTTCAAAATAATTTTTTGACTTTCTTTTTATTGAAGGTTCATTTGAAGTAAGTCCATCATACAATGATTTAAAGTATTCCTTTTGACTTAAGGCAGGTAATATTGCTTTACCCTTATGACAACATGAAGTGAATGCAGTCCTTTCACCTAAAGTGACCTCAGATTCGAAATGTTTTGCATTGCAAAACCTGCATTGTAAATGCATTAATCCACAATCAAAAGTATTAAAATTTCTTGGAATGACATTCAGTGCGCATTTAAATGTATCCCTCAAAATAATTTCATCATTTTGTATACTATTTACACTATTTAAATTTGCATTTGGTCTATTATCATTTTGACTTTCACGCGAATATATATTCCTTCTTCTTTGTCTCTCACTCCGACCCGTCAATGTTATACTATTTACACTATTTAAATTTGCATTTGGTCTATTATCATTTTGACTTTCACGCGAATATATATTCCTTCTTCTTTGTCTCTCACTCCGACCCGTCAATGTTCTATGTCGAGGCATAATGGAAGTAGGTGCGAATATCTGAATGTAAAAAAAAACATGTAATGAAATTACTGAAACTAAGATTAGACAGGGTTTAATTTAAAAATGATAAAATGTACTCACTTTTTTGAAACTACCAATAATAATTAGGCTAGAGTAAGTCAATTCAAATTGCTGCTACAAAATTTTCCTTTTGCAACAGGTGTATATTAAGCAAGCTGTATTTCACTTTCAACTGCACATTAATATATAAAACACAGATATCTAATATACAAAATATAAAATAAACGCTTTTATGCCTTGACATACACTCCACAGACTATTGTTGCCTGGCAACAAAATTATTTTATTTTTAACAATTACCATTGTTTGAAAAAGTTTAAATGAATTTTCAAGTGCAAATGAATGTTTTATTTTATTTTATTTAATGTATTTGTAACATATATTATATATAAATTTTAGCTTTCTGCACTCCTTCTCCATATAAACTTTAACTATGCCAAATCTCACACTCCTCCGTGCGCGCAATATGCTTAAAAAGGGGTACAAAGTTTTCTCTTCACGTATTAATCTATAGATTACTTCCCGGTCTGTTTGGCCGTGGTCCAAAGTTTACTTCGAAACCAGACGTTTCGGCAGTGCCATCGACTACCATCTTCAGTGAAAATCGACACGAGATGGTATGTATATGTTAGTGACCACAGTACCCTCACGTTAGCGTACTCGATTTTTACTGAAGATGGCAGTGGATGGCACTGCCGAAACGTTTGTTTTCGAAGTAAATTATGGACCACGGCCAAACAGACCGGGAAGTAATTTTATTTTCTTCTGTGTTTACGTCTAATACGTATTTCCTGTACTTTCCTACGAGTTGTCGTGCTACAGTGTTTTGATTGTCATAATGTTGAGAACAGCAACAACATACATTGAAACCTACTACTACTAACATAGATTTATCGTTGTTAAGGATCCCTACACAGAATCGATAACGCCAAATTATATTGCGCTCATATCTTGTCACGAAAATTATACCTCAAGGTAAGCCACGGTAGAGCTAATTCAAATTACAGTCTAATATTTAGTAATATTTAGTTGTTAGGGAGTGTAAGACATTATCGGAGTGGCAGATAGATGCAACGACGCTTACAGTAGTGACTTTTAATTTAAAAAAAATATTATCATTTTATTCTTGCCATCCTGTTTTATAAAACATAACCAGCAAGTAACACTCTTTCCCTGCCCTCTCCTCTTCGTCTTTCTCCCAATACATTATTAATTACAGGTTATAAAACTTATTTTTAGCCACCGAAAATATTGTCTATTTTAGAACGTAAACTGGAACGTCGGCATTATCATGTTTCGACTGTTATCTTTTGACTCGTAAATCTGTCTGATGAGCTGGATTATTGTGTCTGTTTATTTTCTGCCTTGTGTGTGTGTGTCTGTGTGTGAACAATTTTTATTTCGTTAAGGTGTAACAGTATTGCAAGTACGATATCATTTTGTGTAAAAATTGTTAGTTGTCTAATGTTTAATCTGATGGGTTCACTGAAATTGTTACTAGCTAGTTTTTTAGGTATGTCCTAGCGAGCACGAAAACTGTATTTTTTCCCGCCGTATAACAAATTCGGTTTACGATTTTTATACTCCAGTAATTGCAACTTAAAATATTTCTATATTAAATAGGTTTGTGTTTTCTACTGGTATGTTGTTACAGATTTGCCTATTTTTGTACACAGTATTCGACTGGTATTTAACATTTTCTCCTTATTTTTAACTTAGAGATTTATTATTAATTTGAAAACAAACTAACAATTAAAATCTTAAAAATTTTATAGAATATTGAAACTTTCAACTTGTGAAACTTACTTGTCTTTTCTTCTCGTACGCGTTTCGGCGTGGTGTTCGCCTTCGTCAGCTTTGAGACAGACTGCCATTAACTTGTAACGGTTTTTATTTTGAAAGGTATAGTGGGGGTGGTGTGTGGAGGAAGGGGATTGGCGCGGGGATCCAAATTATTGTTAGTTTTATGTATAATTGTGTCAAAAAGTGTGTGTGATTTATACTGTAATTGGTCGTTAAGTATGTTGTTTGGTTGTATGGTGTTTGTATATTTCATATTGTTCTGCTGTGTTAAGTTTTCGACCTTTGGGTAAGTAGTGTAATATTTCAAGCTTAGTATCTATGTTGGTGTAGCTGTGGTATGTGTTTGGCAAACGCGGAATGTATATTGTTGTTGGATAAAACTTTTAGGTGTTCAGAGTAACGAGATGAAAAAGATCTTCCCGTCTGGCCTATGTAGAAACTATTGCAGTCATTACAATTTAATTTGTAAACATCTGTTTTGTTGTATTTGTCACATCAATGATACAAACACGGACATAGACAAATATGTTCTCGGTCGTGGAGAATCAGATGACTTCCATTGGGCTTTTTGTCGCTTTGTTTCAGGGTCATACGCAAAGATTCAGGTTTCATCATCTGTCATTATTCGGGCCAAAACATTGTCTCGCCTCTGTAACAGGTCTGTGCACATTTCTACCCTCCTTTCATTTTCTTCATTGGTGAGCTCCTTTGGCACACACCTTGCCCATGCCAAGGTCTTCAGTCAAAACTTTCCGCACATTTTTCCTATCAGTGTTCACTTGGTCTGCTATGGATCTCACGGTCAGTCGCCAATTTGCACGCACAATTTGATAAATTTTAGCAATGTTTTCGTCCGCTCGGCTCGTTGCTGGCCGCCCTACCCTTTCTTCATCAGTTACTTGCCCCCCTTCTCAGAAAACCGTTTAATCCATTTGTATACCGATATTTTCTTCATAGCATTGTTGCCGTACATCTGCATTAACATGTCCCGTATTTCACTGTCACTCTTCCCCAGTTTCACCAGAAATTTTCTGTTTCTTCGTTGCTCTAATTCCAGTTCAGACATTTTCATGACAGCGCAACAGACACACACACAAGCACAACAAAAAGGTTATGCAATTTTACAGAGCTGCTTTTATAGTGCTTCCCTCAGCGCTAACGGTGGCGGGTTCACGAAGGTAATTATCAGACCTCGTCTTGTGATGTAAGATGTACATCTTTACTGTTTAATGAGTTTCTTGCAAGGGGTACGCTCTTGATTTCAACAAAAAAAGCAATAAACAAAAAAATTAAATAAAAAAGTTCATTTTTTGTAGTTTTATTTGCAAAAACTTCGAATTCTTCTAGAACCCGACAGAATCATTTGAGAAAGAAGAAGCTGCGCTCCTGATTAATTACTTATGATATAAAGAGAAAATATAAGAAAATAGGAAAATGTGAAAGAAGCATATATTCTTAACGAATGTGTAGAAACAACATTCACACATATTCTCTAAGAACCATTTAAGAAAGAGATAACAGTAATTGAAGAAAAATAGTTGATTATAATCATAAGCCAAGGGCAGACGATCTTCAGGACGTTCACGGAAACGATGGAGGGAATCGTTGGAAGAAGAAGTGACAATGCCTATAAACCCTCTAGTGGTGTATACGACGACAACAACATCTGTTTACACTTGTTGAGACTACAAGAAACTGAAAATTTGGTTTTCTTCCCTGTAGCTTTTGCGTAGAAATAACATAAAATAAAATAAACTAAGAATTTATTTATTTTTCATAGTTTTAAGCAAACAAAATACTGTTAACTTGTTGAAATCTCTCATCATGTCACAAGCTGTTTCAGTATTTTGTTCTTGTACGTATAACGTGCTTAATGATATAAAATATCATGTAATCAGTTACGTCCTATGTAAGAATATTCTTACGACGGTCTCACTGATCGTCGTCTGGTACAGTGGAAACAAAATACAGACACCAATGAAGTCACTAATCACTAGCTTTAATTAATCACAGATAACAATTTGTAATCAATAAGGTAGTCTCTTACTTGAGTTAACTCAAGTTAAATTTGTATACACGCAATAATAAAGTTAAGTAATAAAGTTCCGTACTAAATATAACACAGTAGTCACTTCTCACAATACTTCGACAACCACTCGATCCACGCTAAGGAAATCACTCACTATAAACTGACTGGCAAAACCAGCTGCTGTGGTTTTTATAGGTCGCCCTAGTGTTCCAGAGTAAACTTTCCATCCTTACTGCGGTGTGCCAGCTAATGCGTATTTAAAGTGTGCTCTTGAACAATCTGGAAGTACTTGAGTGTTATGTGAGTGGACGGCCTTGATACAGACGCGGCACGCTGGGCTTATCGAGAAGCATGTAGAACAACACTCTCGACTGTACTAGAGTGTTCTGTAATCCCGTAACAATATTTTCATACAAAAAGGAAATACGTTTTTACTGCTCACAGTTCCCAGCTACCGTGAGGTGTAGGGACGTATATTTGACAACATACGTTACAAACAAAACTACATGATGTTCGAAAAGTACCAAAATACAAAAAGTCTATAAATAAGGTGCCTTACAACAGGACACACTAGAAATATTAAACTCCCAATTAGTAATAAACGCATAGATTTATTCTTTATTCCAAACTCATTAGCTACACTATACGTAGCACTTTATTTTCAAATTTATACTCCAACTCTTTCTATCTGTTGTCGCCCTTTCCATTTAAATAGTATTATTTTTTACCATATCTTTAAATGCCTGTATCCATGACTTCGTTGGTTTTCATCTTTAATTTCTTCCGGATAATATACCCTCATAAAGTTTCGTATTGAATCTATCTTCAGTCATCCGGCACTAGTCCCAAAATCACATCAATCGACTTTAAAATATTTTCTCTATATTAATCTGATTTTTTGTACCCTTAGTTTTTACTCTGCCTACTTAATTTTGTTTATTTCGGTATATTACGAGAGTAAGTGTAGTGACATTAGTGAGTTTTTTTACAGCTACTTATTTTATTGTTATTTTGGAGTGTTAGTGGTTTCAAATATTTCTACTAGTAATTTTATACAAACCACTATGTTGTATTTGGTATTGACGAGCGCTTTCGGCAGTCAAGCCATCTTCAGGTCATTACCAACGGAGAAATATGAAACCGTTCACTTCTTATATACCGTTTTACTTGAAAATGAATTTGAAAATGAAGAAATATTTAGCAGCTTATTAGACAACAAAAAAGAGTAAGTTAAACGTAAATTGTAACGGCTACAAAATTGGTAATGTAAGACAACCCACTACGGGTGGAGCTAAGTAAGACGTTACTTTGTCAGGGGGCGGGGATAGATAGGTCCGGTAAAACGGTATATAAGAAGTGAACGGTTTCATATTTCTCTGTTGTTAATGACCTGAAGATGGCTTGACTGCAGAAAGCGCTCGTCAATACCAATTACAACATAGTGATTTGTATAAAATTACTAGTACAGCTACTTATTTGTTCATTGTGATTTACACGAAGCGGTATCATGTTATTTTATGGTTTTTGTTTTTAGTGCGATTTAGAAAACTTATTTATTTTAGTGATTGTTAATGTTTACTGTTATGTGTGTGTTGGACTATTGTATTTGCGAAGGAAATTGTTGAATTGATTGCGATTTTGACAAAACTAATGAATACTTCACTCTCTGTGTTAAGATTTTGTTGTTACGATATACGTAAAAATATCTAAACAATATATGGGGAAAACATATTGATAATACAGCGATAATTTTATGCGATATTGTTATTTATCAACTTAGTGACTGTTGAAGAAGACACGTGTTGCACAGCATACTAATTAATGTAATATAAACTGATTATTATTATTTTTCTAGTTAGAAATAATGTATATTGAATTTTATGGCGTATAAAATTTATTCCACTTTTCTAATATCACAATTTTCACGATCCACGTAACAATCTTGTTGTTCCCGGCTCTGTCTTTGTCTACTTAATCTATAAGCCTATGTTGCCTATGTTCCCCGCGTATGTAAATAAAAAAAAAAGTAAAAAGGGATGGATAGAAATAGAGAAAGCAGGGGGGGAGAGATAGAGAGGGAGAATTAGGCCTACAGTACATGCTTCACTGTGTTCTATTACTGGATGTTGAATCAGCAAAGCTCGTAGTACATACAGTAAATTTTTCCAACAAAAAACGATAAGAAAGAAGTAAACGATAAGAAAACGTTACAGAGAGAAAGGATTAAGTAAATGTAAAGTGTAACAAAAGAGGTGAAGGAGCCGGGGTGGATCTGTAAAAGTTTTGGGCAGGTCTCCAGAAAAGATATTACTTATTATTATGTGCATAATATAAACGAATATAAATAATAGTAATTATATGTTTTAAATAAGTTAATTTAAATATCATCTTCTTCTTCTTCTCCTCATTTCTTGCTGCGTCATAGGTCACCGAATCTCAACTAATTTGCGTCTCCTATTCGTTTTTTCTATTGCTTTTAATTTTTAATTTCTTTATAGTCTTCCTTCCTTTTATCTAACAGTTATTCTATTCTCTGTAACATCCTCTTGATTGGTCTTCTTTTTTTACATTTATTTGTCTTCCCACCTCCAGAATAGTGTTTCCATTCTGGTTAGTTCGCGCAATATATTTTACTATTCTCAAGTGACTATTCTCTAATTAATGGGTATCGATTTATCATTAATCACAGTCCGGATGTATTATTTCCTGACACGATGTCATTTTGTTCCGTCAGCTATTTTCATTTCATTTTTTCTTCTATCTCTCTGTCTCTCTCTGTCTGTCTGTCTCTCCCCCTCACCCCCATCTCTCACTCTCTCTCTCTCTCTCTCTCTCTCTCTCTCTCTCTCTCTCTCTCTCTCTCTCTCTCTCTCTCTCTCTCTCTCTCTCTCTCTCTCTCTCTCACCGATCTGATAATATTAACTTTACGTTGGACAAAAGTCATTAATAATTCCTTTCTGACAATATCGCTGCTTTTGGTTCAGATTTTCTTACGTCATAAAGGTCAGTAGAAACTGGCAGATTTCCGTGTAACATTATACAATAGCCTATATAAAACGGTTTAACGGCATTGTTATGTATATTTAATATAATTCTGAAACGACCCATGTAATAACAGCATTAACTTCAAACGGAGCGTTCACAAAAGCCTACGCGAAGGAAATGGAAATTTCATAAATTTTACGCAGGGAATAATTCATTGTGTAACGTGTTTCAAACGGAGTCGCCTGCATACGTCGATACTGTGACGCGTAAAACTTTAATACGAGCGATTGGCTGCTACAGTTTACTTTGATTCTTTGTTTCTGTTGTCTTAAACCGGTGCAGTAATTAAAGTTATCTTGGCACCGATACCCCCCCGCGCTGATCTTTGTCCCGGATTTGACACTATAAGAGTGTAATACATGCTGAGACTGCGCTCGCGCGCGCGTGTTTATTACGTCTCTCAAATTGTTATTTCTCCCTGTTCTTTATTTTCTTTTATTCTCCTTTTTCCCCTTCTTCTTCTTTTCTTAACATAGGCACAGAATCTGTTCGTTTAAAAGTATCTACGTTGTAGATTATAGCGAAATATATTCTTTATTTTTCTCTCTCCTATTCCTCTTTCCCTTCTTACTTTTTCCAAAATTCTTCTTTTATTCCGAAATCATTCTCATTTTTCTCATTCATATTTATTCCGACCTTTTTTAATTTCTCTATTATTTTTATCCTTCTTTTTTTTCTTTCCATTTTGTACTTTTCTCTTCTCCTCTTATGTCATAATAAGTATAAATAACATTCATTCTTTTTCATATATCTACGTTGTAAATGACAATGATGGCCTACAGCTGGTTGTCTACGTCTTTCCCTGTCTTCTTTACACACAAATGTGTCTCTACGGTTGCTAGACAAAAAGAGCTACACATTTGTATTGTTGAAAGTAATAGTTATATAAGTAACGAATCCAGCAACACAGGTAGAAAAATATAAAGACAAAGAACACGATTCACAGCTGCGAAACAATTGTGATAAGTATATTGATGTATGATCTGTAATTATCGTAAGTAAATAAAATAATTGAGTGGTAAGTAGTGTTGACTTAAGTAAACTTGGACAACCGATCAGCTAAAAAATTCAGGCTAGAAATAAAAATACCTAAAGGCAGGTATGTAAATAAAGAATAATAAGACGTACAACGGTAACAACTTATATGGTACGAACATATTATAGAGTGGGGGATGATAGCCTTCAAAAAGTTATTAAGTAATGGGTATCAAAAGATAATAAGGAAGACAACACCGTCCAGACACGTGGAAAAAGGGAATCGTTAAAACTATATCAGAGACAGAGGGGGAGAACGGGTGAGAGAGGGAGAAGAACAAGAAGAGAGAGATAGAAACAGCCACTGAAGAGTAGCTACAACAGAAAGAGAATCCTACAAGAGAAAGGTCAAATAAATTTTTATTTTTCTACATGCAATATTTATAGGAGATTTATTAAATTACTAGCTACGTTGGATAACATCGATTGACGAACAGATATGAGGTGGATTTGACAGAAGCCGACGGATACGAGAAATACTACAGAAGCCAACAGAAACTACATTAATTCATCTTTAAATTTTTATTATTTTTACACAGTAAGCTGTTACACATGTTAATGTATAATATAAAATAATAACATACAGATATAATGTAAATATAACTTAAGAGGAACCAGGTTTTGGTGAACTTAGAATTGCCATTTTTTTATAAACTAAAAATTTATACACAATTTTTACAAAAATACAATAATTTTTGTAGTTATAAAAATTTATTTTATAATTGTTCAAATTTTGAAGATTATAAGTGATGGTTAAATACCTAAACTATATTGGCAATCCAAAAATAAGATTGGTGATAATTTTTGAACATCGACAACAAGTGGGTGTTAACAAAAAACAATAAATGCTCATTACGTGTGAGTTACGTGTATACAGCGCATCTACCAGAAGGTTCTACTACTGTTGCAAACCTCACTTAGACCTTTCATAGCACGTTATTTGTCGTATCATCTGACAGTTGAGCGTACACACAATTTCACAATCAAAAGGTTCCACAAGTGACGTTACAAAGCAAGTTTTGTATTGGGGTACTGAAAATACCATTTTTGCTTTCTCAAAATGTAATACTTTTAGGACGTATCAAAATGACGGTATTATAAATACGAGAACACTAGTAAGCTTCCAGGGCTGCAGAACTCGATGAGAATAAAATTTAAGACATTGTTTTCTTTAATCATCAAACACTCATAGAATATAAAATATCTAAAATATTTTGTTGATTTTGTATGTGTATTACTATCATAAATGATATTCATTAATTTCAGTTTCCCCATATCATTGGAGTTGCACCAAATTATTTTTACCCAATAGACAAATGTAGTATAACCCTGAAAACACAGATATGTTTTTTATGTAAAAATAAAATTGTTTAAAAAACGGTAACCGTGGCAAAACGAAGTCAGTACCCAGAAAAGCCGGAACCTCACAACTCTCCAGGGGGAAACAACTGTCCGGGGGGCAATTGTCACACTGTCTCGGGAGGACAGTTGTCTGGGGACCAATTTTCGCGACACGTTCGTGTAGTGCTTCACGGTCAATCCCATCCGACATAAACTACGTCATCCGACAAAAACTACGGAGACAATACTGTAATAAATGCACTGCGAGTAGAGTACATTGATTTAGAATAGAGTATGGTGACGATGATTACCGTGTTATATTGTTGGTAAAATTCACTTGCCACTCGAGTTGGGTCCACATTTGTACATCCACGCAGTAGTACTTACGTAGCGAACTTCTTACTTAGATTTTCTTTTGTGTTTTTTAAATCGAATTTTTAGTTTCGACTGAAATTTCATTCACCGGTTGCCTGGTACTAAGCAAGTAAACAGTAATACTGCCAACAAACTTGTCTTCAGTACGCGCGTGCTTCACAAATATATTTTATGGTGATGTATTCACAAATGTACGCATGTTGTTTTGTAACATAAATTTTTTCTTTATGTAATTTTCAAATGATTTTCTCGTCTACCTGCCTTCCATTGTTCTTTAACTTATTTGTTTTGTTTTTATATATTTAGTTTCATACATAATGTAGAATGTGTACAGAAGGAAGCACAACGAATACTATCCAAAAAATAAACGGATTATAAATATCTTGGACGAATTATGAACGACGGAGGTAATCTGATAAAATGTGGGAATCCTACCACCAAACAACAGGTAATAAACGAAAAAGCTAAATGATGTGGTGTAAGATAAAATCGTGTACAATGAAGCTTGATAGTCCCAGCTGTGGTAATTGTAAGTTCAGATAATCCGAACACACCCTCTAAGTAAATAGAATTAATACCGTTTGCACTACATTATAGAAAAATTATTCCGATTAGCGTTTTCAAGCTTCACAGCTCATCATCAGATCGGAAGTAACATTTTTTTTTGTTTCCGATCTGATGATAAGGTGTGAAGCTTAAAAGCGCTAATCGGAATCATTTTTCTATGTGGTGTGCAACAGTGTTAATCCTGTTTGTGACTGTAACCACTAGAATTTTAATAATTAAATTCTCTAAGTAAATTATACTAAATTTACCGGGAGTTACAAATAATGGTAAATCCTATACTTTTTAGCTTGTGAGGACGATCCCAGATTCTAGAGATCCAAACGTCAAGCGAAAAGTGTTATGATGGAAACAGTCCGAGTAGAGGATGGATGGATGGACGGATGGATGGATGGAAAGCATCATTGCTAAAGAGTTTTAAAGAATAACGGTAAAATTTTAATGCACAAAGCGATCGTCAAACCCCAAATAGTTATCAAACTCGCCAGCAAAATTTGAAAATAAGTATTTCTGAAGAATCGTAACTTAGATAAGAATAACAAACCCCCCGACTTTTTCACTTCCCTGGTTTTAAATACACCCCAAAGGTAAGCGCCCGCATACATTGTCCACAAACCGGTATTTTCGTTTGTACGCTCCAGGTTTGTTGTGCATAAGAAAATTAAATTTACCCGTTTGATCTTGTTTTGCCCGCTTTGCTACCAGTGTAGGTAATGCGCACACCCACGGCAGGCTGTAGGCGATATAATCTGATTTATTACATATCGGAATGCGTGGCCACGGGCGGAGGATATTAAACTCGGCTCAACCGACATTAGTTTTACATTAATCACCAAGGTACACAGCTGGATTTACTGAGAGAACAAAGACAACGTATGACGTCATGCAGAGCTGTACTAATACCACTCGTCTAGAATGGCAAGAACCGACAGACGAGTAAAATTATACGTATCAGTGATATTTATACTCAAATTTATAAAACGGATGTTATCATCGATAGTTCACGCATGTTTCATAATAAACTTTTTATTTTAATTGCATACTAAAATATCAGTCTTTAATAATTAAAGACTCGATATTTGTTGAGGAGAAACTGTTCATGGAAGTTAACTCACTATTTAAGTGGTTCGAACCAAATCAGAGGAAAGAAAAATGTACTAAAATGTGTTTAACATCAAGATACAGAATTTTTCACAGCAGACGTGAAAAAGCTGGTAAAGAAATGAGAAAAGTGTATAAATGTATCAGCTGTTTGGCTCTTTAGTTATCGAATATAATCATATTCCATTATTGCGAAAGGAATTACGACAATAAGCAAAAGGACGCTTAGTTAATTTATTAATTTAAGTTAGTTCCCCATATCCCTTGGTGTTTCTATAAGTCACTATCAAGGTCAGTCTCCGTCATCTATCTGGGCATTCTCTTCACGTTTTCCTTAGTCTTCTTGCTCTTCCTCTGTCTTTAGGTTACTTGAATTCAACCCCACTAAGCCGAAGATGGCTCGCTGGCGTCAAATGGCTCACAAGGCGGCAGTATAGTCCTGTTTAACTCCTAAGTATACAGTGGTATAAAAAAGGATACAAAATTCTTATAGTAGTATAGAAGGAAGTAATAATATTAGTGTTTTGCTTTGTATTTTATAATTATGTTGATGCCATTACTTATTAAGCCTGTAGCATTATTTATTTTGCATCATTAGTGATGTATACACATACATTATTCATGTTTTTGTAGTTAGTACAATGGCACGATTTTCGGAAATGAAACCTGCCACTTGAAGAAGAAAGATTGCCTGGTGGTGATGTGGATGGCAAAGGCAAGTTATATAGAAAGAAAAAGAAACAAGAAACATTGAATATGTTAGAGGAAGAGGAAGAAGAATTGAGTATAAAGAGGAAGAGGAAGAAGAAAAAAAGAAGAAGAAGGAGGAGGAGAAGAAGGAGAAGGAGAAGAAGAAGAAGAAGAAGAAGAAGAAGAAGAAGAAGAAGAAGAAGAAGAAGAAGAAGAAGAAGAAGAAGAAGAAGAAGAAGAAGAAGAAGAAGAAGAGTTAGCCGACAGATATCATCGGCTGAAATGTTGTATTTAACAATTTAATGATGTAGCGCGAGGTTTTGTGGATAGGTAATATAAGCCATCAGTGCCTAGTTTTGGAAGTCGTATAAATACGCGTAAACAGTAATTTAAAACTGAAGAAATTGTTTTGGAAGACAATCAAGAAAGTTTTGTAGAGAGAAAGCACTTGCATTATCATTTCCTTTATTCTTTACGCAGAGCTGTTTTAGTTTGACATTTTTCTGTCGTTTGACTTTATCGAGCTGAAAGCGTGACATTATTCTCCACTACTCACTAAGTTAGAACAAAAATGGCAAAGAGAGTCAACTTTATTTCATTATATATAAATAAAAATTATTGCTTGCCTACCGCAGTTGGAATTTTGCAGTTGAAGAAACCAGTTGTTAACTTTTTTAAATAGCAGCAAGTCAAGAGTTAAAACCAATTGATACTATGATGAAATCTGTTAGAAGCTACTGATAATCAGCGTTATAAAGTTTCTTCTTCTGCGTCGTCATTTATTTATCATTCTTTTATCCCTTCTTTCTTCTTATTCTTTTTTGACTTTTACTGCTTGGACGTTATGAGAAATCCATAAAACTTTGTCTGTCCTCTGATAAACCCCGACATCCAGTTGTTATTATTATTTGTTACAGGACACGTTCCTTCTTCATCCGTTCGTAAGACCCAAGGCTTGTTTTTGGCATTCACCTTCTAAAATTCTTTTAACTTGTCCACTCTATTTGAAACTTTTGTCCTCTAATCTCCTGGTTTTACCTAAAACGGTAAAAAATCTAAGGGCTTTATCTTTCTACATGAAACTTTCCGTTATGAAACTTTCTACATTATTTTATTTCTGGTCGAGATAGACATACTAGTGTTTTCTAGCTAATTATCAAGAAATACATATAAAACATAAAATGTAATAAGCAAAAACATACAGAAAAACAAAAAGTATAGCATTTGTGGAATTTACAGACATATATTCTGACATTTTACTGCGAGTTCTAGATACAGAAAAAATAAAAGTACAAGCTAATGAAATATAGTATTTAAAATTAATTGGGCAACTTATTTAAAAACTTAATAAAATGGAAAAATAGAAGTTAGAACAGAAGAGGCAAAATAAAATAATAACAAACATAATATTTGAAACAAAAGCTGAGAAACGGAATATGGAAGACGCAGAACAGAGGAGAAGGATAAAAACACGTGATAGCACGGAAAGTGAAATAAATTTCTGCGTTAGTTAACTTTAGTTATTTAGGCATATAGCTTATTATGGTAAAAAGTATTAGGCTCTGTAGGATCTATAACTTTATGACAGTAGTCGATGCGAGATTTCATAGAACCTTTTTTGTTCCATACTTAGTGAAGAAAGTTTAGTGTAAACTGTACCACTATTTATTTGTCGGTTTGTCTCAAATACTAATTTTCAGTAGATTCTAGTAAGTCGAACCTTATTAGTTTCTATTATTTTTAAGTAATGATTATGATTACATTATACAAAACTAATTACAGTTATTAGACGATTAACGTATTTCTGTAACTGTTTACATTGATTGTTCTGTTTGTCGATAGGAGAAGCGCGAGAAAAAGAAGAAGAAGAAGAAGAAGAAGAAGAAGAAGAAGAAGAAGAAGAAGAAGAAGAAGAAGAAGAAGAAGAAGAAGAAGATGAGAGACAGAGAGAAGAGAAGTAAAAAGGAACTGGAAAAGAGAAGAAATGTAGGATGGAAGTAGAGAAAATGAAAACAGAATTGAAAACGTTCCATGAAAAGCTAGCAGATTTTAACAACGATATCAGAAGACACTGCGAGGTTCAAACGTTTAAAATGCTCGAATAATCCTTTAGAAAAAAAAGTTGGAAAGGAAATTGGCTGGCCAATGATCGAAAACGACGCTGCAAAAGTAGACAGGGAGGGCAAAACGTTTAGGAAAGAATAATTGAAACCAGTACAGTTGAAAGAGATCGTAAGTAAGCCTATAGGGCAGAATCGACAAATGTCAAGCGTGGCACACTTAATAATTTTCAGTAGGTACGGGCCTATGTAACACACAATTAACGTAAATGAGTTCTTTAAAAATTAATTTTTAAAAACAAACGAGTTGTAACTATAGACGTATAATATCTATAATTGAGCATTCGGAAGCTTGTGTTAAGCTACGGGTGATCACGTTCAGACACCTGACATTGCACAGTTAACAGAAGGCAAACAAGTGTAAGGATCCCATTGATGTATTCGTATACAGTTAACAACAAGTGTTGTTAATTTTTCAAATTTGTGAACCCAAATTTTGAGAATAATGACTTCAGAATTTCAATTTAAAAAAAGAGCATACATTGGCATTAAGTGTAAGTTTCTATTTATTGTTGTGTTTATTGTATTTAAGTCGAAGTTGCTTATGTATTTGTTAATTTAGGCTGGTGATAAGTGCCGTCGAAACATATACTGCAATAGAACATTGCAGTAAGGGAAATGTAGCTAGGACTACATGCTGTTAAAACAGGTTATGACGTTATAGACATGTTAATATTTGATTTTTATCCAAATATGTAAATTAGATGTATGTATTAATATAAGAATTGGGCAAAAGACTATTATGTATTCATACGCCCATAAAGTATTGGTGATCATGTCAGGTGCTAGTAAAAGGTGCGAGTGTGCGTGTCAGTCGTATTTTTATGAATAGCTCATGTATAAATTAGCGTACCGAACTGAGATTTGGACAGCGCACGCATATTAAATAGGGCTGTATTCTCTGTGGTGTCAGAGGCTTGCTACGTAGTATGTAATAGGATTTTATTAGTAAAAAGCCGTTTCTATAAAGTCCTTATCTTTTAGAAGGCAGAAAAGTCTTTGATAAAATCTATACCTGCTGCTGCAGAAATCTGCAAATCGTTTCAAGTAATCATCTATCAGTTGTAGCCATCAATCACGTGATAAGCTGTTTCGACCAATCAGCGGCCCCAATTTTCCATTAAGATTGGGTCACCGCCGACGAATTTCAAGTCAGTTCTATCCTGCAGCTGGAATTTTCCAGACGTGCTCTCTGTGCGAGTTACCCGTGCAGAAACGTGGTTTTGAACGAGTGATCAGGGTCAAAATTGCGACGAGTTCCCGTTGCTGTTCCTTGACGGGGTACGAACTCATTATAAAAAAGTATTAAGCTATTCAATAGTGATAAACAGTGCTGGTATCGCGTGAATCAAGATTTCCGCTTAGGGAAGGTGTATCCACCAGGGATACTCCTTTGTGATCCTCCTTTGCGAGGACACCTCAGGACGCGGGAAGGTGCATGCTCAACGCACCAAAAATATGTGAGATTAAATTACAACCCAATTGTGCCCTGAGATTAGACTAGACTGATTACCGGTGTGACGGGGTGCGCGCGTACAAGAGGAGCCCCAGCGAAGCGGGAGTTTGCAGAAAGGAGGAGCAGATTGCAGCGATTCACAGGACTGGCAGTAAGACGTATCAACCCACGAAAACAACATCCAAGTAACCAATTGATATTTCTTTTAAAAATCAGATCAATCTGATTCAGAGACGATTTTGAAATAAAATAAATATTTTGTACTACAAAGCATATAAAAATTTGTCTTGAAATATACAACCTTGCTCCAGATAACTGTTTGTGTGTTCCATTACTATGCCTGACATTTGTTTTGTCGCAATACTGTGTACTAACAACGCAGTAAAAGTGCTGCAGACAACATTACGTGCGGGTTTATTTTTTTCAATACTGGAGAAATACTACAAAATCTGCTTATCTACAGTAAACTAAATTCTTTCCTTGTTCTCCCCAGGTAAATTACGATATTTCCATAAGCAATTAAGGCATCTCTGATACAATCGCAAAACACACACACACACACACACACACACACACACACACACACACACACACACACACACACACACACACACACACACATTGTATGTACTGTATACTTTGTCATATTTCAGTTTCTTTCAAACCATTTTTGTCAATAATGGTATTCGTTGAGATTTTTTATTTTGACATCATCGCCAATGAGGACCCGGATATTTGTATTCGACTTGGCGCCTAGTTACTCCGTCTTTGGTAAGCTTCTTTGGGGAATCCCTTCCTAAAGAATTACATTTCTCGTCCTCCACCATTACGTGATTTCTCATTACATTATTAAGTGTTCACTAGTTTTAATCATTCACGTGATTAGGAGTCACAGCGAATTTTGACAGAAAATCTGGGTAGTAAAAAAGATGATTCACGTTCACGGAAGTTGCTAGATGTAAGGACCACTACGATGCCGGTTGCTGGATGTTATATTTAGGCCACGAAGCAAGCGCTTTGCATCACGGAGGGGTCGACTCGATATGAACTGTGGTACAGCAAATTGTTGGCTCTACAAGAAATCACTGTAAGCGGGTGAAATTATGCTAAGTTGTTACAAAATTTTTAAAATTTTACTTATTTAATAATTATGTATATCATTTTATTTTTTTTTCTAATTTGAAAAGGAATTATTACAAATTACAATTAAATTTGTGCCATTTTAATAATGAAATACTCTCTCATTCCAAATGGTGATAACAGTTCTAAGACAGGGACAAAATTTAGAACAAAGAAACTATCAAGCGTCCAGACATAGATGCTAGTCCACTTGATCTGCTAAATTCCAGAAAAATAATATTAGAAACAAAAATAAAGTCACAGGAATCTTCCAACAACGAAAATAGTCAGCGAAGGTCTCATGGGAACCTCAATGTTCCCAACTTGAGTTTCACACATGTGGAAACCTTGGACACAAAAAGCTATCCCTTTCCACCTTCTTAACAGCCAGTCAACAACTGAAATACGAAGGAAGGAAAAGACAAAACGTGTAGAAAAGGAGTTAATAAATAGGAGTTGTAGAAGAATGCAGAAGAGAAATCCCGAATCGAGTTAAAATATGAAGGATGAACGAAGTGAGTGACAGTTATCGTGTTTATTACAACGACTGTAACAAAATGTGTAAAAAAATGTTGATTTAAACTGTTAACATTAATTGGAAAGGCTAATTCTTTTATAGAATAAGTACTCTAATGAACATTCAAACAACAAAATGTTATGTCTAACAACAATATTGTTATTATGGTTGAAATTATGGTAATAAGTTGTAACATAATTTTCAAAATTTTACTTATTTAATAATTACGAATATCATTTTATTCCTTTTTATAATTTCAAAAGAAATTATTAGAACTTGCAATTAAATTTGTGCTAATATAATAATGAACTACTCTCTCATTCCAAATACAATGTATTTTGGACTACTCATTTTCTTAAAGAATAACCACGATGTGATTTTTATTTGGTAATATTTGTTAATTGAGTTTACATTCGGTAAAAATTTACCGAATTCGGTATCTCTCTAAAGAACACACGTTTCCATTTATTTGTTCTTGATAAACCTAAATTTTTTTATTAGCAGTCGAGTACTAACTTCAGCACATTTTCAGCCAAAACAATTTAACAAATTGTCTTATCTGACCATGACAACACACCATACTTAAGAATAAAAACATCCAACCAGTTACACACACCTGAAACACGTAACAGAAGACTCCCTATAATGTTTGTAGTAGATTATGGAAAGAAAAAACGTATACGGCCAATCTGTGCTGACGGCCGGTAAAAGTGGTCATCAATAAAGTAGTCCTAGGAAAGGTCAGAGTGTAACTCCGCCTACACCAGCCAGTCAGCCGGCCACGATGTTTGCCTCTTTTCCCAGCACTGTTAAACCAGAACTGTTTAATCGTAGCTTACACTATATTTATGTTTCGTCGTTAACACTATATATACGAAACACATTGTTTAAATGACAACCAGTAAACATTCACTTCAATCGACTAAATAATCTACCTCTTGTTTCATATCGTATTTTTCCTAAAATGTATGGTGGCAAAGTGGTTTCCTAAAACTGCTTCAAAGTGGTAAAGTGGTTTCCAAAGACTGTTTCAAAGTGGCAAAGTAGTTTCCTAAGACTGCTTCAAAGTGCAACCTTTCTTGTGTCGTCTTCCACTTCAGTAACGTTTAGGCTTCTGTTTATCGTCCTGCTGTTACTCTACTTACAAGAACAGTGCTCTCTGTCGTTTTTGCCTGGTACGAAAATTCGGAAAGCTTCTCATATCGGTTGTTGTCCGTTATAGCATAACATTGGTTTAGGAGGAAGCGGAGGAGGAGGCGGAAGAAGGAGACGAAGCGAAGAAGAAGAAGAAGAAGAAGAAGAAGAAGAAGAAGAAGAAGAAGAAGAAGAAGAGGAATGAGAAATATATAAAAGAAATCTCTTACAATCTCTCTCTCTCTCTCTCTATATATATATATATATATATATTATAACGGAACCAAATATTAACTATTTGGGGTTATATGTTTACCGCATACTGAAACCATATTTAAATAAAAATTAACAGTTAAAACTCCATTTGAATGTAGCGCATTGAAAATAATGCTGTGTAAAGCAACGCACACGTGGTCGTTATGTAATCAGTTCGCTGTACAAGGAAGCGACCACACCCAAACTGTTAATTATTAATATCTCGGAAACTAATAAATAAAGGCGAAATCTAACATAGCCAAAATGTTTGCCGAGATATTAATAATGACGTGTGCAAATTTGATGCAATATAATTAACAAATGTAAGAGTTAATTAAAATAATTAAATAACGTCTGTTAAAATAGAGTTACAGTAAAGAGATTTTAGTATATTATAAAGATAATAATTTGTGACAGATTGTATATTTTAGATTTCACACAACTTGATTTGCAACCAAGTTATTGCAAAATTAAATAAGTACAGGATATCCTTAGCGACAAAGTGGTTCCGGCGGATAATTAAATATTAGATAATAATTCTATTCTCCGTCTGTGGGAACCAGACTTCATTCTCACGGACTAAGGGAATTCTAAATTTTATGTAGTAGGGAGAGTGCGTCGACCAATGAAATCATTGCATGCAGCCCCGGCCAGTGCGATGTTTTCTGGTGGAAAAATCACTCTTCTGTCAGTACTCACGAAGTTAAGACGTAGTCCTTCGATCGTCTAGTAGCCAAAGCGGTGAAGATCAACAAGAAGACTCTACGTGGTCAACACACACGCAATTACGAACACACTAACTACAGATCGTCTGTATAGCTCGTAATTGTTGTGTAAAGGCGAGATACTCTTCAGGACAGCAACCAAGCTTATTGTGTACTACCAGATAGTCATAAGCACGCAAGAGATCCACCCGACTTCAAGACCAGACTTCAAGAATACAGCAGAGAGGCCGTCTAAATCATTGGTTAACAGCTGACGAGCAGAGCGACCGCCGAACGAAGCACACACACACACACTCACTGACGTGCAACGTGCAAATCGACGGAGAACAGGAAGCAGTTCCAGCAGACAACAGCAGACGTTAAAATATTCACAAACAGCAGGGAAGCAGAGTGTTGCCGAATTTTGAACTCCACGACCGAATCCAGCAGTTCTAAGCAGATTACTTTCTCTAACCAAGGACTCGAATCGACGAGGGACAAATCGGGACGACATCCTCTTCAGTAACAGGAAAGCAAAATCCACTTATTTATTTTTCAGATAAAATTTTCTATTTTTCAATTAAAACATTGTAATTCAAATAATTCAGGTGCCAAACAAAAAGCAAAGACTCTAGTAATTAAAAAGTAAATTCGTTGTGATAATCTGTATAGCAGTTTAAGGCTTTAGTAAGTTATAGTTAAGAAATAAAAGTAGTATAAAAGCGCTATACAAATCTTAACTGACAATCTAATCTTAGATCATACTGCAGTAGATCAGAAGTAGAATCACTAGAAATGAAATAACGTGAACTAGACTGTCACGTCTAATTTATTTTAACTAATTATTCAAATTAATTTTAGAGTTTTATATTTTGTTTCATGAACACTTAGATTCAAATTAATTAAATAAAGTTAATTAAATTCAAATCAAGTAATAAAGTCAAATTTAAATTGCAATTAACTCGAAAAGAACGAGTTCAGTTTCTTTCAACTATTAATCAATCGAAAAACATCGATTCATTGTATAGACTATAAGAAAATTCATAACATTATAACCATTCTATTCTTGTGTGTTGTTGGTGTAATAAACAACGTTTTATTACCCCATATAACAGTGTTTTATTGTTGTACGATAAAGCCTACCAGTCTCACAAAACTCTCCCCCTTTAAAGTAACCCATTTTGTGTGTTGTTGTAATAATTTGAGATTACTAGCTTGCGAACTTCAAATCCAAAATCCACACGCCCTAGTCGGAAGAATCTGCAAGATCAGACAGCAGGTGGGTACTCACACACAACATTACATTACAATAGCGCATAGAAGTGTAGTTATAATATATATATATATATTGTAGCGTGACAGAAAATCCACTACTTATTAAGTCATATAAAATCATAAAAATTAATTACACCACATATGTTAAAATGATATTGAATGAGATTTAATGAAATCAAAGGAATGAACAACGATAAAATAAAAATCCACATTACATTATATAAAAACCACTGTTTAAATATCAAAGAAAGTATTGAAAGCAACTCATATTATAAGATCACTAATTTACCCAGGAAGCTAGGAGCAGTAAACAAATTAAATGACACCATATCAAGAAGAAAGAGAATCAGTTTAAGAGTGGTGAACACCAAAATACCCCAAAGATAAGAAGAAGGAAGAATAAAGTTTGTGATCAGGAAGAAAACAATACCCTGAAACCTTTAGAGAAGAGCAAGGTCAGTGTCAGTAAATAATTAGATGCTCCAAACTAAACATCAGTCGAGATAACACAAAGTACCTTGGTTTACCCAAGAATGAAGAAGGAAGACAAGAAGACCAGAAGAATGAAGACTAGAAAGAAGATAAGAAGAAGGACAAGAAAGAAGATAAGAAGAAAGACAAGAAAGAAGACAGGAGGAGAGGAAGAAATAGTATGATAGAAACACCGTTGTAAAACGTATTATTATTATTAACTACCATCAACCCCAAACCCACAAAAACGATTAAAAAGAAAGTATAACATACCAAAATCCTATAAAAATGTAATTATTTAGAAACCTAAAGTGTTGTATAGTATTATAAGAAGCGAACCGACTAAAGCTATTGTGTGATAAGAAAATAAACAAGTCTTAACAGTCCATGATTACTAAAGGTCTGGTCTGAGATAGTGAGACTCAAAATATCAGAACCACCAGTGAAAGTGAGTTTGTGTAAGTGTTTTTTGGAAATGCAATAAACTTAAAGTTAGTGATACTATGACTTATCAATATGCTATATAACAACTTTAATATCCAATAATAAACAGCATAATAAAATAATAAAATGGAAGATTTCCAGTATTTTATTATTTTAATGTAACTCTTTATTTACAAGATATTTGTAAAAAATGCTAATAACTAGAGTATGGGTGGTCATGTTTATTGATGAAGGGGATCATAAATAATAATGGTTTAGACCAGAAAGGACGGGCATTAATTTAGTATTCATAGGTTTCAAATGTTTAAATAGACTGTTTGTTCACAGCCATAAAATCAATGTATTTGTAAGAGTTATTAGAAAATAAGATTTATATTATGTGTTTAAAATGAATTATGTTTGCTAAATAACAGCATACATACCATTAATAATGTTGCAGTAGGTATGCTGTGTTAATTCAAAAGGAGTTAAATGTATATGTTCAAACCATGTCAGCAATATGTTCAATTGTGCAGATTGCTAAATCATGTTCATAATTATTTTTGTATAACAGTAGTGTTAATTAAATACTACACCTCACAATAAGTTATAAACCATTTTATTTTCATGTAATAATAACTATGTAAAGTCAGAGGAGTGGTAGTATTAAATTTATTTGAGAAAGACAGAAATGTAAAATTCTAAACTCCAGGCCATTTGGTGAATTCACAGAAACCATATAAACTAGTATAATTCACTTATAAATCCTGTAAACTAGCAAGATTTAGATAAGGTAAATCAGTTAACCACTACTGGGAATGATCCTATGAGTTAAAATGATAATAAGGAAATATACCTTATAATATTGTAAATTTTCAAATTATATAAGTTAATTAATTTTAAAGAGCAATGTCAAATTCAGAGATTAACACAAAAAACCAGTTCAAAGGTTCAATTTACATGTATTTAAGGAAAGGAAGAGAAATATGACTAATTAAAGTTTTTTATAATAGTATTAATAACAATTGAAATGGAAGAAAAATTGTATGAAGGCGGAAATCAAATTTTGAGCCTATTTTTCCAAAAGGGAAAGAAATTTGTTAATTTCCACAAAATGTCCACAGATATGGACTATAATATATCAATTTAAAAGGAATGAGATGATTAAACCAATGATAAGGTTCATAATTCATGAAAGTGATGAATAAAATAAATAAATTCCATATATAATGTAATTTTGTATCATGTATATGGGTAATCGAAATATGTTAACACTACTTTTTCAAAGATTAACTGGGCCAGATTTTGACCAAGTTAAAATAGTCTTTTGTTGAATATCAAGCTGAATAGTTGTGTGAAAAAACGTTCCTTATAACCGAGTCGAAAATGGTATTACGGTTAGCCGTTCATATAAGTGAATCGAGAGTTAGATGAAATAAACACTTTTGTAACTAAAATTACCAAAACGTTAACGACAATAGTGAAAACTAACGCCTAAATTCATTATACAAGTGATCTAAAACAGTAAAACAATATATTTGATCTAATTCACGCTACAAATCATAACCACATTTTGGAGCAACTTAACCCACAGAAGTGAACACATACTAAATAACATAATTAACACAAGTATACACGGACCACTTCTTCAGAACACACCAAACAACCTAATAGACCAATTACACCAGTGCGGGGACATTTCAAACATTCATGAAGGTAATTTTGCTGTGATTTTTTGACACGACGACATCGCAGTAAACTCGCCAGATCTAGTAGCGGCCATCTTTGAATTTACTAAGCCCTGCCTACCTCATCAAGTGGTGACGTCAGTCTACATATGGTTCGACTTCAACTTACTTAAACATTATATATCAGAATTATTTAAATACTGTTAAATAATAATTATTGAATTTATTTTAATTGTTAATGTTATACTTTCTCGTCACCCTTCTCTGACTATTAATTTAATCGCTCAAAGAACCTGTCCTTTTTATAATACTTATAATAATTTTTCTACTTTATGCACAATCGATAATTCCCTGAGACGGAGTCGATAATTGTTCTCAATTGATAAAAAATCGATTATTTATTAAATTGTTTAAATAAATCCATTTATTTCAATTGTATTTATCTGTTATTATTTCACAGGCTAATTTAAGGTTATTTATTAAGGCAAAGAGACTTCAAGAAGAAGAAAATATTTTTTTTGAGTGAGATATTGGACCAGCAAGAAAAACCATCAATCGATTGGTGACTGAAGTTAATCTAGTTAACTCCATACTTGGTTCAGATCTTCCAGAAGTGCTCAATAGTTAATAAATACCTTCCTGATTCTTAAAATTTTTACAGAACATTTAAAACAGTATTATTTCTTAATTACTGACCTTGATTAAACACAAACAAAATTTTTTTTTAATTGAAAATTTTATTTTTTTATAAAATTTTTCCATCTACGATTTTATTTTTGTAAAGACCGGCATACAGGGTCTGGTTACAAAGTGGCGCCCAACGTGGGGCTGAAAAGAGTCAACAGCAGCTTGATCCCAAGCGACAATACCCACAGTGGAGCGAAACCTTACTAGCGTGGAGGTTTATTTTGAACAAACCTCTTATTTTAATTTTGTAACGAACTGTTACAATTGGCTAGCCCAAACAGTGGGGATTAATTAAAAAGGAAGAAGCCAAGAAACCTTTGTAACACTTTTTTTACAATATATATATATATATATTTTGCAAAAGTACGCATATATGTGGTACTGTGCATTAATATGTGTAAATTAAATAAATAATCAATAATGTCAGTAGTATAATAATTCAGATAGAAAGCTGTAAAGGGGACAACGAATTTGCCTGTTCGTACAGGTTAATCACACCACATACAGCTGCGTATGTGTACACGTGTATCTTACGTGTGTGAGTGCAGCCAGTTAATTCCTGCAAAGCATCACCCTTAAATAAACGTTAATAAGTTAATAAATATATAAGTTATTTAAATTGTGATAAGTGTGTGTGAAATATTACAAAACAAAATACGCCACAGTGTAAATAATATAAAGACGCACGCGTATACGAAAGATTGTGCGAAAATAATAAAAAGTGCAAATAGAGTGCAAATAAATATAAATAAAACCCATAATAATTGAGATAGAGAAAAAGGGTTAATACACAGTGTACACATAAAAAATTACCGACCAGATGAATATCGGGTAATTTGCAAAAGATCAGTGAAATATGTGTGTTTGTAAAAGGACGCTACGACAGACTGATTCCTGCAAAGAATTGTCGAAACATGATTTTTGCGCCCTAGACTATAAATACGCGAGACACACCAGCCTTGTTCTCTTTCTCGATCAACCACAGCGGCAGTTTCGTGAGATCACCGCTGCAGACAGAGGCTATTACGGAAGACGAGAGAGCAGCACACTACATGGCATAGATTCCAGACGTAGAGTACGAGTCATCGGACTACTGAGAGGATCCGGAGGACGGGGAACGGACTCCAGGACTACACGACTACGCAGAATAAACCAGGATCAAGGACTCAGGACCAGAAGATGATACTCTGAGGAACCGCCACGATTAAGGTGAAAGAAAGCCATGTATTCATCCAAACTAAAGTCTTAATCAAAGACAATTAAGCATTGTAAAAAGAAAGACAATATAATTTCAAAAAGTGTAATTAATAATTTGTAAATGTAACTGTCCTTGTATAGTAATTATAGTAATATTTGAATTATGAAAGTATATTTTTGAAATGATAATTTATTGAAAATATTTAAATTAATTTTGAAAGATAAGTAATTTCTTTAAAGTAATTAATAAATCATAAATAAGAAATGCATATGCAACAACCATAAGAATTTAAAAAGAAAGATTAGAAAATATAATAATTATTTAATCATAATAAATTGAGCAAGTCGAGAGCAATATTATATAATAAGCAATGTTATTTATAGTTATAAGCTTATTTTATGTTTCTATGTAATATGAGATTACTTGTATTTATTAACAATAATGTGTACTACAAGTACACATACACATTCAAATAATAATGAGTTTTAACTCGCAATTTAATTGAAAGTTTTAATTAATAAATGTTTAAAAGATTCAAAACATTATCACGTTGTTATTATTATTATGATTACACCCGTTGTAAATTTTATAACGTAAGTATCGTTGGTAATAAATTGTGCTACCAAACGTGTGGTTTGTCAACGTTATAAAAAAAATGGTTACCCAACGTGGGGCTCATCAACGATACATACAACAGATACAAAAAACGTTATAATATATACATACATATATATATATTGTAACAATGACACTAGGTAATGGCTGTAGTCTGATCTGTCCCACTGTTTGGGCTAGTCACTTGGTCACCAGACCGCTGTATGCCGGTCGTTACAAAAGAATAAAATGTATACGGAAAATTCACTAATTATAGAATTTTCAAATAATAAAATAATTTTGTTTATGTTTATAGAGGTATGTATAAAAGATAAATCTGTTTTTTAAAAGGTTCTGGTAAAATTTTAATAACAGGTAGGTATTTATTGACCGTCGAGCACTTCTTGAAGATTTGCACCAAGTCTGGAGTTAAATAGATTAACTCCGGGTAATAATCGATTGGTGACTTTTCTGACTGGTCCTATATCTTGTTCAAAATAGAATATATTCTTCTCACTTAAGTCCTTCAGCCTTATAAATACCCTTAAATTACCCTGTGAAATAATGGAAATATAAAGATTTATTGACAATTTTAAATAAATAATCGATATTTTATCGATGGAGAGCAATTATCGACTCTGTCTCGGGAATTATCGATTGTGTCATACAGAACAAAATTTATGATATTTAATATATTATAAGACAGGTTCTTTGAGCGATTAGAATTAATAGTCAGAGAAGGGTGACGAGAAAGTATAACATTAACAATTAACACAAATACAATAATTATTATTCAATAAAATTTAAATAATTCTAATATGTAATGTGTATGATCGTTGTCGTACCATACGCAGACGATGACGTCACTGCCGAATAAAGAAGGCCGGCTCTGTAGAATTAAAAGATGGCCGCTACTAGTTCTGGCGTAGTTAATGTGAACTCGGCATGTCCCAAAATCACGACAAAATTACCTTCGTCAAGGTCTAAAATGTCCCCGCACTGGTGTAATATGTCTGTTAATCTATTTGGTGTATTCTGGTGAAGTGTTCTGTGTAAACTTGCGTTAGTTAGTTTATTTTCTATGTGTTCAACTTCTACGGTTAAGTTCTCAAATTATTGGTTAGGATTTGCAGAGTAAATCAGTTGAAATATAGTGTTTTACTTGTTTCTATCACTCGTATTATGTAGTTAAGTATTTGTTTTCACTATTGTCGTGAATGTATGAACTGCTTTAGCTTTAAAAAGTGTCTAAACCGTTTAACTCTCGTTCACTGATTTCAATGGCTAAACGCTAGTACCATCTTTCTCGATTTTTTTAAAAAAACGTTCTTTTACACAACTGTCCAGCTTGATATTCAACAAAAGACTAATTAACTTGGTCATAAATCTTGCCCAGTTAATCCTTGAAAAAGTATTGTTAACATTTTTCGACTTCCCATACATATGATAAAATATTACATTATGTATGGAATTTATCTATTTTATTCCTCACTTTTATGAGTTATTAACCTTATTATTGGTTTAATCATCTCATTCCCTTTAAATTGATGTATTATAGTCCATATCTGTAGATATTTTGTGGAAATTAACAAATTTCTTTACTTTATGGAAATATAGGCTCAAAATTGGATTTCCGTCTTTATACAAAATCCCCTCCATTTAAATATTATTAATACTATTATAATAAATTTTAATTAGTCATATTCCTCTTCCTTTCCTCAAATACATATAAATTACACCTTTGAACTGGTTTTTTGTGTTAATCTGTAAATTTGACATTGCTCTTTAAAATTAATTAATTTATATATTTTGACAATTTACAAAATGTTAAGGTATATTTCCTTATTATCATTTTAATTCATAGGATCATTCCTAGTAGTGGTTAATTGTGTTATCTTATATAAATCTTGGTAGTTTACAGGATTTATAAGTGAGTTATACTATTTTATATTGGTTCTCTGATTTCACCAAATGGCCTAGATTTTAGAATTTTATATTTCTTTCCTTCTCAAATAATTCAAACTTAATTCCTCCTCTGACTTTACATAATTACAATTATATGAAAATAACATGATTTATAACTTATTGTGTTGTGTAGTAGTTAATTAACACTACATATTTAAAATAAATAATTATGAACATGGTTTAGCAATCTGCACAATTGAACATATTGCAGATATGGTTTGAACATATATCTTTTAACTATTTTTGAGCTAACATAGCATACCTATTAGAACATTATTACTGGTATGTAGGTTATTATTTATCAAACATAATTCTTTTTAAAACACATAACATAAATCTTATTTTCTAATAAACCTTACAAATACATTTATTTAACACATTGATTTTAGGACTGTGAAATAACAGTCTATTTAAACATGTTACACTTATTCATACTATATTAGTACCAGTCCTTTCTGGTTTAAACCATTATTATTGTGATCCCCTACATCAGTAAACATTAACTCCCATACTCTATTTATTATCATTTTTTACAAATGTCTTGTAAATAAAGATTTACATTAAAATAATAAAATACTGGAAACCTTCCATTTTATTATTTTATTATGCTGTTTATTATTAGATTTTAAAGTTGTGATATAGCATACTACTAAGTTATAGTATCACCAACTTTAAGTTTATTGCATTTTTTAAAAAACACTTACACAAATTCACTTTCACTGTTGGTTCTGATATTTTGAGTCTTATTATCTCAGACCAGACCTTTAGTAATCATGGACCGTTAAGACTAGTTTATTTTCTTTATTACACAATAGCTTTAGTCGGTGCACTTCTTATAACGCTATACAACACTTTAGTTTTCTCAATAATTACATTTTATAATATTTTGGGTATGTTATACTTTCTTTTGCATAGTTTTTGCGGGTTTGGGGTTGATAGTAGTTTATATAATAATAGGTTTTATAACGGTGTTTCTTTCATACTATTTCTTCCTCTCCTCCTGTCTTCTTTCTTGTCCTTCTTCGTATCTTCCTTCTGGTATTCAATCTTGTCCCTCTTCTAGTCTTCATTCTTGTCCCTCGTCTAGTCTTCACTCTTCTGGTCTTCCTTCCGTTCTTGGGTAAACCAAGGTACTTGGTGTTATCACGACTGAGGTTTAGTTTGGAGTATTTAATTTATTCACTGAACTGACTTTATTCTTCTATACAGGTTTCAGGGTATTGTTTTCTTCCTGTTCACAAACTTTATTCTTCCCTCTTCTTGTTTTTTGGGGGTATATTGGTATTCACCACCCTTTAATTTAGTCTCTTTTTTCTTTGATATGGTCTTATATAATTGGTTTACTGCTCTGAGCTTCCTGGGTAACTTACTGGTATTGTACTATGATTTGATGAGTTGCTTCGATACTTTCTTTGGTTTGTTTTAACAGTGGTTTTTATATATTATGTAGTGAGGATTTTTATCTTATTGTGGTTCATTCCTCTGATTTATTTAAATGTCATTCAATATTATTGTAACATTTGTTGGTGTAATTAAACTTTATGATTTCATATGACTTAAAATGTAGTGGATTTTCTGTCACGCTACAATATGTATGCTATATAAAAGCTATATATCTACCTGTACAAGAACATGCAGTTTTATTGACAGTTTTCTGTGGTTCTTTGGTTCTTCAATCTCAAGAAAATTTCTGAAACGCTGCGTAACTTGCAGCATTAGTATGTCTCAAAGCTTGTTAACGTCAATGTCTTCTCTTACCTTTCCAGAGACCAAAAGAATTTAGGTAATGATATTTATTACGTGCTTATTACATCGATATACAGTCAATTTAGACCCATCTGTTCATATTAAACTATATTTCCCGTACTGCCGTAAATTAATTATTTTTTCCTGTTTTGTCTATTCTTAGACTAAAATTGAGGCACAACCGCCTTTCATCAACTGATTTATATTATCAGAGTATTAATAACAAAATTTATGTAGAAGTAAATTTGTTGACAATTTTCCGGGTAGACTCGTTCGTTAAATTTATTAGCCTATACGATAATGAAATTAATTTTCACAAACGCATGACGATAATAGTATTGATAAGTCAGTACAAGGTAAGAGCCGTGTTACAATACAATACTGCGTACTAAATTTCAAAACGACGCGTAATTGGATTTAATCCATCTCACGGTGACTGGTCTTACTCAACGTGCAGTTCCGTAGGGATTTACTAATCCCTTTATAGAGGGGGGGCCTAGCTTCATTATTGGGAAACGAACTTCTTGGTTAAGTAATATAATGTAATGCAGTCAGGAACAGAGTAAGTTTAACTGTTCAAGATGGCTGTGCCACAGCAAATTTAGTTCGGACGATATGTAACGTCTAAGTCAATGGTAGGTCACTTATATAAATAATAATAATAATTATAAGTGGCCGAAGTGTAGTCGGTAGTGTTTTTCTCGCTACATCATGCTTGATTTGGCTGCGATTCTCGTCGCCGGTTTCTAAAACGTTATTCTCCCTTCGCAACGTTTGAAAAGAAAGTCTCACATCTGCCTATAATATTTCGCTACTTAAATTGTGGCCCCGTACACCTCCTGGAGAAACTGTAATCACACACGCAACATGTGTAGATGCAGAGACAGCCAATGTGGCTGCGGTGACGAAATATTTAGTTGTAAATCAGAAAGAAGGTCTTCTTCTTCTTCTTCTTCTTCTTCTTCTTCTTCTTCTTCTTCTTCTTCTTCTTCTTCAAGGATTAGGCTATATATACCTATTCTGGCACCCATCTTATCCTCGGACGACCCACGTCTTTATAGTTCAGTGCTGATTTCGGCAATCGATCATCTGTTATCCTTTGCAGATGATCCCACCATTGTCTTCTGTAAATTGAAATAATTTCATGTATGTCCTTTACTTCGAGTTCCGCTCTGATATCTTCATTTCTTATTCTATCTTTCAATGTATAAAATTAAGTACTTCGAAGAAACTGCATTTCAGAACTCCGAATCTTGCCGCTTTCCTTTTTTGTCTTGACCCACGCCTCACTCGTATAAATCAACGTGGGTATTGCAATTGTCTTATAAAATTTAATTCTTGTGCTGTGTCTTGATTTATTTCTAAGATTTCTATGAATCGTATCACAAATATTCCTAAATTTATTTATCTTCTCCCTTATATCATATTCAGATTCATAGCTTACCGCACAGCTGAGATATTTGAAACGGCTCACTTGTTCTAAAGTGCTATTGTTTATAACTATCTTAGTCCTCACTGGATACCTAGCTCTTCGGAAATCAACCTCATTTTCTTGAATAAGAACTATGTCGTCCGCCTATAGCAGGGAACCGACACAAATTGATTTGTTAAACTATATTCCCGAAGTCACTCTGGATTTCCATGTTCTCAACATGTCGTCAATATATATATTAAAGAAGGTTGGGGAAACACAGAATCCCTGCCTAACTCCCTTACTCCCTTATTTATTGGAATGTCACCTGAGAGCCAGGACTACAGATGTACTTTTACAGATGATCTTAACTGAATTTATCAAATGCTGTGGATATCCTCTTTTATCCATAATATTCCATAACTTTGACGACCTACATTATCAAATGGTTTTCCCAGATCAACAAAAGCGATATGCGTTTTATGTTTATACTCCAGCCTTTTCACTATTAACTGTCGTAATACAAACAATACATCCACAGTCGACCTACCCTTTCTAAAACCCATTTGCTCTTCAAGAATTAATGCATCTGTAATGACTCTTAATCTCTGATTACTTCCTCACCTTCCTCAGAAGGAAGCTGACTACGAAAATAAGTCCATTTTTTAACAGAAAATCTGACACCGCTTATACTGACTAAGCGGTACAAGTCAGAAAAGTTGCAAGTGGTTTTTGATAGAGACCATGAACGACCCACAGGGTAAAAAGTTGGTAACACTAAAAAACAATTGGGAAAATCAATGTAGAAGTGTCCCCATACTGAAGCGGTAGTAGTGAGCAGGGACTTGCTGAACTGTACAGAAAAGGAAACTGCAACGGATAAGTTATAGAATGTCGAAGCCGAACAGTACTTCCTATTGTGTCCCATGTCTTAATCTTCAATAGGGCTACTCTGCTGGAGACGATAAGAGCAAGTATTCACAGGTTGAGCTTTCAGCCAATGCAGTGTTTTCAGCGCTTAGATGTTTGGCACACTGCTCCAAGATATGCACAAATGAGGACATGCTTCTGTGGAAAGTAGGCTCACTGTGACAACCATTATGATGAGCCTGTGAAATGTGTCAGTTGCGATGGTCAGTATTCATCTAGGTGACACAACTGTCTAATTTACAAGCAATAAATATGCAGTCATTAACTTAGAACATTAATGCAAATTTATACATTAAATTATACAATGTATAATTAATTGCTTATTAAATTATACAATGAATAATTAATGACTTCTTAAATTAAACAATTTATACTAAACTAAAAACTGTATAATTAAGTATTTTAATTATGAGAGCAGCTAACCAAGAAGTGACATGCAGAAAGTAAGGACCCTGAGAAAAGTCAGCTACCTCTGTGAAAAGACATTTGTTTGTCTGGACAAACAGGTCAAAATAAGCTATGCGCAGCTGCCATATTTTACAGTATCACCAGACGCTATTGTTAAAGAGATATCTCATGTTATAGCTTGGTATACTGAGTGGTAATTTTCCGATGTATACGAGAACTAGTGTTGCCTCGTCCCTGGCAGTAGATGCGAGGTTAACACTCCTATCCAGATGGGCCTAAGCACATCAAGCGCAACAAACCCTAGTAGCATAGCTTGTCCATACAGCGTGTCTCTGTTCAGGTGGGGGAGGACTGTTCACTATAAGTCACTATGTGGCTGCCTGAACCCTGTTAGGCGGACCTGGAGCTACGGTTCTGGGAGGTGGGGGTTGTTCCTATACTGCTGATTACAGGTGGCTCCATCTCAACCTTGAACCTCCACCTCTACCACCCAACTTGGCACACGCTGCTTTCAGGGACTCGGGGTTAAAAGTTTGTTGGGTCATTAAAGCTAATAATCGACACGAAGCGTGCGTCCAGCGTTCGGAGGCGCGACCTGAGGCTCTGTGTAACCAGCGGCTCGCGTTCGAGGCTACTCCGTCTGCTGTCTGGGTACCGTAACGCCACTTCCATGAGGTCCCCGATGGGTATGAAAATGTTGCTTTTTCATCAAAATTTTATGTTTTTACATGCCATAGCAACTAAGTGAGTTAGTTGCTATGGCGAAAGCGTGGTCGATGGCATATCCAATGGGGGACTTTTCTGTCTTTCCTGCTAAGCTTTGTGGTTTGTAGCTATGGTGTTAGTTTAAGGATGACAAATGTCTTTGGAGCTGATATAAGCTATCATAAGCTCGTAGAGTTGCATCGTACCCTACAATACCTGCTCATACTACCCAAACGCCTAAGAGCATTATGTTCATGCTGAAAAAGTAGCGCGCGCGTGTTGACCGTGCTGATTGGCCAGGCTTTACAGCGGATACATTACCTACAGGTGTTAACGGAAACATAGAAGCAGATGTAATTTACACAGATTTACTGCTGCTATCACATCAGCCGTGGTGGAAAACCTATGTTAAAGACGCAAGGGAAGAGATAAGTCTCAAGTATATACGAGCGCCGATCTAAGACGATGCCATCATTTTTAAGCTACTTCAAGCCGCCGTTCGTCTAACGATACTAGCTGCACAAAGATCAAGTTGGGAAAAATACGTCTCAACCGTTACCAGGTCCAGGTCGACCCCAGTGACAGAAGTATGGAAGATCAGCACAATCGCTGCTATATCAGTGTTCGAGCCTATTACACGTGTATAGCACGACGGTGAATTCCTATAGGCCTACAACCCCAATGAAATTGCTGATGCATTGGCTACGTAATATGCTCAAATCACTTAGTAGGTCAGTCGACTATACTCACGATTTCTTCGCAGGGAATACGTAGTCACACAAGGTCCTGACTTTGAAACTAAAAGCAGTAGGGTATTTAACGTGCCTCTCGCGATGAGGGAATTACAGTCTGCTATCATGAGGGTGATACTGCAGCGGGACCGGTCAGTATTCCTTACAGAAAAATTCGTCGACTGCCGGATGTAGCTATGGCGACGCAATCTATACTGGCAATTTATAACACCATCTGGAAACAAAGGGCCTGACCAAAACTTTGGAAAGAAGGAATCATCATCACGCTTCTAAAGTCAGGAAAGGGCCTCCTTAAATTAGAGAAATATCGTTTTATATCGTTGACTTTCTGTTTGGGAAAATTGTCGAAGAGAATGGTCAACAACCGGATCACCTGATGCCGTGAACTATATGGCACACTGACCTCTCGAGTGTGGATTCCGGAAGCAACACTCACTACCAGTCAACTAGTACGATCTCTTTTATACGAACCTCGTTGAACCGGATTCCTCTGTAATCCGGATTGAAAATAGTTAGGCCTATACGGTAAATATTTTTGTATTTTGAAGTTGTTGTTTAACACAGAAGAGCCACTTTACAAGTACAGTATTGCAAATACAATAGTACAGTATTTATTATAACCGAATTCGGTTAATAGGCCCACTGTAACATACTGTATATAATTTTATAACTACGCGCTTTACTTTATGGCTTTTCCTATCGCATGCACATAAGAAGCAATAGAATCCCCACGATGACAAAACTAATCAAGTAACCGTAATGACAGATGGTGAAATTATAGATTCTTGTGTAACTGCAGATAACGTCGACAATTAATTGCGGATCGGAAAACGAGACTGGCGATCGGTGATGACTCATGCTGAGGCAACAGCCTAAATAAAAAAACTTATAGCCTATTTGGAAGGACAGACGGAAACCACGTCGGCCGATCAAATGGTAGTGAAACGCCTACGTAATCGCGCAGCACGCAAACGTTACGAAAAGTTAAAACAGAATAGACTTACTGTTTTAGTAAAAATAGCATGTAACAATTGAAGGTTTTAATATGTTGTGTAGTGTTTACGTAAACTAATTTGGCAAAAATACAGTAAAAAATAGTGTTAAATAAGATGTAGTGTAGTGAAACTACTGCAATAAAATAATATATAATGTAGTCTTCTTGAAAACTATTTTGGCGATCATAAAAATTGGTAAGTATTGAACTTTGAATATACTGTAGTGCAGTAAGTTACATTAAATGTTAGATTCTCTACTATCCTGATTTTCGTTAATCGGAATGGCATCCGGTTCCAGTTGATCCGGATAAAATAGGTTGTACTGTATAACTAGAGAACTCTGTGCAAAACAGTTTCATCGTAGGAAAAGGCATAGTTGCTGAATTCTTAGACTTGGAGAAAGCGTTCCATAAAACGTGCAGAGACCACGTCCTAAAAATGTTATACGATTGGGAATTCAGAAGTAACCTATCAAAATTCATCTACAGTTTTGTCTGTGACAGGAATTCAGTGTTCGGATCGCCCAATCAATTTTGGCCACACACGAGTTGGAAAATGGAGTACGGCAAGTATCTTGTTAGAGCGGCACTCTTTTTACTATAACGATCAGCGGGTTCTAAACATTAGATGGAAAGCGCGTGTATGTTGATGATGTTGACGACGTATACTTGACTAAAGCAACGGCAATGATCGAGCAGAAAATGTAATGGCGCTGTAGTAGGCACGTTGGAAGAAAATGCTGAAATCATAGTTTTTCTTTTTTTGGCAACTAAGACGACCTGTGTCCACTTCTGTCAAACACGAAGAAGGCAACCAAACCAGATGTTAACTATAAACGGTGTTCGGCTTCAGTATGAATCCGAATAAAAATTATTAGGACTCACTTTCACAGATAGCTGCCATGGTAGTCGCATGCATAAAATCTGGCTGAGAGACGCAATTGCTCCTTAAATGCAATTAAGTACATCCCCCATATGAACTGGGAAGCTGAAATCAAAGTGATATTGCGCCTGTACTACGCATTAGTCCTATCCAAAGTGGATTATGGGTGCGATGTATTCTTCAGCCAAACCCAGCACATAGCTTGTGTTGTGAAGCAGGAATGACGTCAGTACAGCTCAGATGTCAACGTAAGTTGCTAAGGTATATGGCTAAACGTTTAGCACTATCGAGCCACATGAATAACCACGTGTTGATTGCCAAAAAAGATTTGCGAGAACACACAACCGCCCTTGTACGTCTACTCTATCAGCCGGCATCCCTTACGCTCGAAATAGCCTGACGTTACAGCATTAAGCCGCCGATGACCCGAGCGCACGTTCCAAGCAAGGTGCTGATGTGGCAGCTTCGCAAACCACATTGCCGGCTGGGTGTTACTAGTAGAAGTAATAAATTGTGTAATCCAACTCATTGTCAGATCATTCCTAGAGGAATACGTTGAAGATCGCTTCATTGCTTACATTGATGGCTAGTACACGCAGAGTGGGTAGTGCGTTTGTCGTCGTACTCAAGGCGACGAGTGTATACACTGCCGGACGGTATGCAGTGTGGCAAGCTCTTCGATTCTGTCTTTGACACTTCGAGGCCAGAGAAAATTTGTTGTCTGTACGGATCCACTGAGATTACTAACTCTCCTGGATAATCCGGGCACAGCTAATCCACTATTGCAACAGATAATAGCACTACGCCATTCAGTAGACAACTTAGGTTCATCTTTTACTTTTCTCCGGTGTTCAGGTCATGTAGCTAACGATGGTAATGCTGCAGCGATGAAGAAGCTGACGCTGCAGCGAGACACGATGGGATCGTCATACGACTGATTGCCACAATCACCATTATTAAATTGTGACCAGAGATGCGGAATTCACAGCATAGCAAACTTTCTGCAACGATGCAGAGCCTCCGTAAACGACAATTGGCAGGTGATCGCAGTCGTCGTGAAGACGTTTGCATCACCAGACTGTCACGAACCTGACGTCTTCTTGTCTCTTACTTGGGCAAGAACGACCCGTGTGCCTTTGTAGAGGGACGTTTGCGATGAAACATATATTTGAAGACTGTAGTAGTCTTGTGAAACTCAGACAGCGATACGGAGTAAGATGACCTCGACAATAAGCAGCTAGCGGCAGACAGAACTCTGCCCTTCCTAAAAACAGCAAGTTTACTACTGTATAGGCTCTGACACGATCGTTTTGTGCGTCTACGTGTGTACAAACTTTCATTTTTATCGTTAAGTTTGGATGTATACAGGTGAGGAACAACCAAGATAACGAGCAATACTCCTGGCCGACGTCGTTGGCCTAAAGGCCTTAGTTACCAAGCCTCCAAACTTAGAAAAAATAAAATAAATAATAAGAATACTATTACTACTACTACTACTACTACTACTACTACTACTACTGCTGTTACTACTACTATACTACTACTGCTACTACTATTACTACTACTACTACTACTACTACTACTACTACTACTACTACTACTACTACTACTGCTGCTGCTACTACTACTACTACTACTAGTACTACTACTCTACATTCTCCGTCTGCGACAAATGGGAGAGAAGGAGAGAAACATAGAAGGTCGTCGCAAGATGATATTAGGCAGGAGATCTCCCCTTATAACATAATTGAAGCGATACTTCAATGGAAGAACACCTGGAACTGTGTGATACGCTTCGCAGAAGAGATTCTTCGGTCGAACAAGACAGATTTGGATAATACACTATATAGAAGGATACAAAGTCAGATGTGAGCTCTAGGCCTAGCCCGAAGTAGTGTGTCAAACAGTTCCAGGTTAGTGTCGTAGCAGAGGAAAGGGAGGTGGTTTTTGGTGGGTCGGTTATAATACACAAACCCACAGACCCCCGGACCTTCCGGACAATTGTAGAGCAACTTTTTCCACCTGCCCTCTTAAAAAACGACTACTACTACCAGTAATAACAATAATAAATGATAATAACAAAAAAATAATACATTATTAATAATAATAACAATAAATAAACGACTAAAATAATACGACTATTAATTTTTTCCTTCTTCTAGCGGTTCAGTATTACTGTAAGAGTGTGGTGTTTCAAGTAACGTATGGCGGATACAGAAACTTTCTTCAGTGCTACAATGTTTATTAGGAAGTGACGATTGTAAAGCGACACTTTGATGTTACTGACAGAAACCACATTTGTAATTGAGAGAGACAAAGTTAATGTAGAAGCAGTAGCAGCAGCTCGGAGAAGTATTAGTCGGTACACTGAGCTTACAATATTCAAGTTTATTTATAGTTTCTTCAGAACTGACAAACTGTTTGCATGAAGTTCACAGTTAGAAGTTTTACTTCACCGAACGTTCACATGGCACGAATGTAAACTGTGCAAAAATAACTAGTTTCTACTCTCTCCCCCCACTCTCTCTCATGACTTCCATCCTTTTCTGCCATTACAAATTTTATTTCTTGGTCAAATTCTAATTTTAATATTAGGTAAATATTAATATTAATGTTAATTTTAAGTTTAAGTTTTATAATGTTACCTGGTTGTCATTAAGACAATATCTATTTGTACACAAACTAAATATTATTATAAGGTAATAATGGTACTGTAATATTATATGACAATTATAAGGTAATGTCTGTTCACAGCATATTAGCGTGAAACAAAGGTAATGGCAAACAGGAATAGCTAGACTTAAAGCGAATGAATGACATTTGTAAGACCGGTGTAATGTATAGAAAAATGGAAAAGAAAAGGAATACAGATATTCCAGAAGAATTAAGAAAATCAATCTTTAATATTAAAATAAAGGAAAATAGAGAAAAATGGGTATTCCTTGTAGAGAAAATAAACCAGTTATAATGTCATAAATTTGGAGACGTTACATTTGTTACGTGCCATCGTTAGGGTAAGGAAATATGGGTTGTCCCAGGAGACGATGGGTAGACCAAATTAACCAAATGTAGGTGCTACATGTAGAAATATCCCAAACATGATATCAATATTAATAGTACTCATAATATAACAATAATAAAAAATAATAATAACAATTATTACGATAACTTTTGAATGTGTCAATTGATTCTTGAATGCCGCACTGGAATAAGCCTATATGATGTAAAATTTGAGGGAATTTCAGCTTTCTCACTACACAGGCTTTACAACAAGAAGAGATGCAGAAGAAGATAACTTAAATTAATTTCTTTTATATATCAGTGCGCATGTGCATGCAGAATTCGTTCACTGTTTTAAACGAAGTACATTTATTATTAGATACAATTCAGTATTAGATAATTTTTCGATAATTTTACTTAAATCCTACGAAAATTTTACTAAAAATTACAGTCGTATCTTTTTAGTAAAATAACAATTTTAAAGCAGACAGTGTATACTGCATGTATAGTAGTGGTACGCATGTCCCTACTTTTATCCCAAAACGCCCGATTATTTTCTGGATTAATTCCCCCGCAAATAGAGAGGTGGGAGACAAAAATATGAAGATCAAAATGTTTTTTAAATCAAAGAAAATCCATGTAAGGTTTAAAAACAAAGAAGCGTTTAACCAAAATGGAATTCGGTTTAAAAAATGTTCAAATTTTTCGACGTCAAGCCATCACAAGGGGATCAAAATTTCGAAAAAAATAGCAAAAATTCATTGGGGTATCAAATTTAAAAAAGAAATTTATCTCAAAGGTAAATGTAGTGCTAACTCCAAAAAATTCTTGAACCTAAGGGAAACGTGGTTCACAAATAAAATACAAATTTTAAGAAAATGTTAAAAGCCTTTGTGGGGCATGAAGTATGAGAAATTTTATTCAAAATACAAACTTGGCACTTTTAATCATTTGGAAAAGTTAATATCTCTCAACAACAATTAAAGATTTCAACACCTTCAAAAACTTTGTAAGTTTATAAATCACATGTTTGGAAAAAGCCTTTAAACGATGTAACAATTATTTATATTGTAGCAACATTAGATATAAGGTATCTATGGCATCATACATAAACTAAAAGCTAGGACTACATTATTTGCTTGTCATTTTTGCATTGTGATTACAAACTTAAGTAACACTTAATGCAGTAGTACAGAATTTTTAGTATTTATTTATGATTGTCTGCTTTAAAATTGTTATTTTACTAACAAAAAGCCGGGTTTCTTGTAATTTTTTTGTTAATTGGAAAATTATCTAATACTAAAATGTATCTAACAATAAATTTACTTCGATCGAAACAGTGAATGAGTTCTGCACCTCAGGGAACATACTAGTTATTAAATGTCTTAATTCAATTTGACCATAAACATGAGATGTGAAAATTTTCTTCATAATCTATTAACGCGGCTGAAGTATCGTAAAAGTTTTATTAACAATCTTTAGCCCTGTCCTGCACTTTATTAAGCACAAACCTCCTTTATGATTTTCCTCTCTGTCTGTCCGACTGTCTCTCTACATCGTCACCACACTAACTTGTTATTGGTTCCCTTATTCGGCCATGACAACTGTCTTAGTGCTCCAGCATTCTGAGTTCAGGCCATGCTGTTTATCAACCACGCACATCATCACGCATCACTTTTTAATTGTCCAGTCTCTAAAAGACATATTTGTTTTCTCGTTTATAAATGCATAGGTTTCAACTCCGCCATCGTGCATCCCGAAATGCTTACAGAAAACATCACTAGTAAACACCACATACAACACCCAGCAACTCAGAGTCGCACGGACTTGAAGGAAACGCAAAACTGCGGCGAACAGCATAACACGAGCACAACTCCGAGCATCACACACACTCAACAAAAACAGTGGCATCCTTAAATTATTACCTGACAAAGATAACACGACAATCATCATGCAGTTACCAGTATACTGTCACCCAAAATAAAATTATAAGAGTCACCAGACTACAAGTCAGTCAGTCAAAAACGCGCAGTCAGTCAAATCCGGAAGAAATATATATATATTTTTTATGTGTGTGTGTATGTGTGTATGGGTATATATACCCATATATGTGTGTGTGTGTGTGTAGAGAGAGAGAGAGAGAGAGGCACATAGATAGACAGCCAGACAGAGATAAAGAGAGAAGCAGACAGAGAAGTGACAGAGATAGAGATTAATGAAAGAAAACTATTAATTCACACACAGGCCTCATTTGGAGCATGTAGTACTGGTGTGCTGTTATTGACGGAATTACCCCTTTCCCCCGCACACACACTCCGTTACTGTAAATTAAAGACTTGCCACTTAACTTTTCATTATATTTGTTGTCGATAAACCTCATTCTCGCCCACACTTGGCCCTCAACACATCTTCTCCACCCCCCACTCAATCACTTTCTCTCTCTCTCTTTCTCTCTCTCACTCTCCGTATCTTTCGCACACAAACTCTTCTCTATTCCCACACTCGCTTCTTGCTTTCTCTTACACACACACACACACACACACACACACACACACACACACACACACACACACACACACACACACACACACACACACACACACACACACACACACACACACACACACACACACACACACACACACACACACACACACACACACACACACACACACACACACTTTTGAGCAAAGTCAAACAAACTGTAACCGTAAGAGTCGGCTGTTACAACAACAGAAATATTCAAATCGACGTATAAATTGACTCATAATACTTTAATATATTTTGTATTCTCATTTAATACTGAATCAATCTGAAAAACATGTGTAAGACAAATTAATAAACTTTCGGAAGATATCTATTATTTCTATGACAAATGTAATATATCATAACAGTAAGAAATATTCAAAATACATTTTCAATAATTTGAATTTGCATAAGGACATGTGTGTGTGTGTGTGTGTGTGTGTTTATGATAGTGTGCGCGTGTATGTGTCTGAGAGAGAGAGAGAGGAGAGAGAGAGAGAGAGAGAGAGAGAGAGAGACGAAAAGGGCAGTGACCGTTTACCATTTAGCACTACATCTATTAAGTTTAGTTAAAAGACAACTTTGTATTACGATATTTGGGAATTAAAGACGAAATATTGTTTCTCAGCAATAAAAAGAGCAACAGATTATAAACTGTCTGTCAGCCGTGTAAACAAATTCATTCTTTTCTTTGTGGCGTAACACAGTTCGCAGTTAGTGTAAACAAATGTTTACGCAAGAATAAAAATTTAACCAGTTGTTTATATTCTGTTATCGTAAACATAACCGGCGAATCTGTCTGTCTGGGGTTCCGACGAGCAGTGGTTTTGTAATCGTTTGTGTTTGTTTGTAATCTTTAAACTTATGTGTTCGTAAAATGTAATGAAACATTACACACGTATTAATAAAATATAACTAACCATTTCGTAACGTAACGAACGTTATGCAAATTATTGCACCTGCTTTACGTTTTCAAAAGGAATATTGGAAATCCCGTTCACGTATTTTATTTCAGATCCATCTATGTCTTCTTCTTTTTCTTCTTCACGTCAAGGTTGGGCTTGTAGCCTGCTCCGCCTTTACTGAAGCAATCTCTTCCTTGGTCTACCCACATCTCGTCCTCCTATATGTCTGTATCTTGTTTGGGTAGTCTCAAATCTTCCTATCCCTCAATATGCTGTCTCCATTTTATTTATCCTTTACTTATTCCGCTGGCCATAAATTTAACTCGGTTCTTATTAATTCGTATTTCGGATCATTTCGTATTTGATCTTTAAGGGTGCAACCTTTGGTTTACCTCAACAACTTCATTTTACTTGTTTGTATTCTTCGCTCATCATTTCTCATCATCGTCCAAGTTTCACTTCCACGAGTAAAACAGGTGTTGTCATTACTTTATGTAATTTTATCTTGTGTCTTTCCTTGTCTTATTTCCAAGTTTTCTGTGTATAGTACCGCATATTATTTGAAATCTGTTTACTTTTATATCGATTTCGTCATACTCATAAGATACAGCGCACCCTAGAAAATTGAAATGAGATATCTTTCTATAAACTGATTGTTTATCTTGGAACGTAGCGGATTTTTTCTCTAAGCTTTTGTTTTCTCGGTTGATATGTATTATATCGTTGCAGAACTCAGACCCTATAGGGGATCCACAAATATAATAGCTGAAGAAAAGTAAACTAATTTAGGGAATAATGATCAAAAATATATAATGGTAATGAGAAAATAAAAAAGAAAAATAGTAGACAAAGATAATAAATGAGTGAATAGACTAGACTGACAGACAAATGACTATGACCCAACCCCAGTGATAGGCGAGATAAAAGCTATAAAATAAATATAAACTAATAAAAAACACAACTAATATGTCAAATTTAGTAACAAGTATTATATAAGTTAGGTAAAAGAAAGTACACCACCAGTATTAAACAGGTAAACCCATTGTTAGTATATAATAATGATAGAAATACTACCAAGAAAGGGTAGGAAAAACTCAAATTGTAAAGACTGGATGAAGGAATTGAAGGGACTAATGTCAATAGCCCAAAAAACTAAGTTCATACAAAGTTTTAGTACTAACTTTGTGAGTTAGTATATTATGTATTTTAAAAATAACATTACTGATATAAAAAGTAAACATAAGATGTTAAAAAACTGACTTTAAAATTAGGTTTTAAAAAATAATATAAACCAAGAGTGAGAGGTAGGTAGGAAGTGTTAATGATAAGCAGTGAAAGTGATAGAGGGGATTGGAAGGAATTAAGATAAACAATTAATAATCTTAATAAAAGAAATAAACAATGGTAATAAACCATAAACAATAATCAAAACGTTGATAGACAACCAATAAGAAGCATTAGTAGTGTGTAGAACCTATGTTATAAGGATTATGTTAGATAAGTTTATAAGAGAAAAGGTATAAGATTAAAAGATAAGTTTTATTAGGAATTAAGCTCAAGTTAAAGACAATATTGTTAAAATTAATTAAAGGAATTCTTTCATTAAACTAAAAAATAAGATTAAATATTCAGAAAAATGGTAGACAACCAAATAAGAATGTCAACCAATTTCATTGTGTTAGCAATTAAGAAACAAATTAATTATGAGTTCAATAAGAGGAAAACATCCTATGTTACCAAAATAGTCACAAGGATGGTAATCACAATATAGTAAAAGGTGTCAAGACACCATGCACCAAAGTTGTTATTAGTTTATTTAAAAGAGTTGTGTTTTATAAGAAGGAATATGGTTGGATCATGAACAGACCATAAACCATTTTTAATGTTATATGTTATCATAGTAGGATTAAATGATAAAAAAGTGTGTAAGAGATAGTAGAAGGTACAAGCAAGCAATTGTATAAGTTTAATAATCCCAATATTACTCATCAGTGTAAAGATAGAAAAAGAATATTAGACAAGGAATGATTTTGGTAAAATTATAACAAAATTCATTTATTGTAAAATAGCCCAAAGTAATTCAAAAGTAAACAATGACTAAGTGACAGTAAGCAGAACATATGAAAGTAATAAATAATATTTAAATTGTGTAAAATAAGAAATTCTAGACATTTACAGCTTAGGCCTATAAAATGCTTAACTGTCAAAATTCAGAAAAGCAATTTGTAAGCAATTAACCATTGTACTCGTATTTGAGAATTAAGACCAAGTAACTTATTAATTTCAATTATCTAACCATAATAATATATTAGAAATAGAGTAAACATAAAAAATAAGTAAAATATGTAATAAAATAACATTAGCAAAATGATCAAAACATTAATACATGACCAAACCCAGCGTTATGGGATATCAAATTAATCTTTGAAAGAAAATAGAGACATTTATGATAATATCTCACACATTGGTAATAACACCAAGGAATAATAGCAATTATAAAATATTTATTAATTTTGAGCAAAAACCCAAGCTTTATAACAATGAGTACAATGAAATGTTTTCAACCAATAAAGTAGGAGCCTGGTTACCATAACAACGAAACTTTATTAGAGAAAAACCGTTATAAACGAAGGAGTTCATTATTAACTATCAAGAGAGACAGATGTCAAACTGAATTTGCTCCAATTAAAAGTTAAAAAGTGGGAAAAGCAATCAAATTTAAACTAATATGAATCTGGATCCATTAAACCCAGGATGAAACTACAAAACAAATTTCAATAATTAAAATTAAAAAACTTTGAATTAATAAAATAGAAACCATAAAAAGGAGGAAACCCGAATGATGAAGAACTAATTAATAAATCAACACAATTTGGAAGAATTACCTGTGAATCATCAGAAGAAACAACAAGATTTTGTTAAGTATAAATGAATTCTCTATAATTGCAACAAAATTAATTAACTTTTACACAACACAATAACTCTCACTCCAAACTTGGTATAATAAATTCTTTCAATGATTAATTGAAAATATTTATTAAAACTGTATGTGAACCGTAACTTAACGTATGTGCGATGCCTGAAAGGTTGATACACTTTTTAGACACTAAGAACCGAGTTGTAAGTAAACCTGTATAGTAATTAATCAACCTTGATGTAAGGTTGTGTACTTTCATAACATCTTGTTTATTTTTTCGTAATCAAAAGAACTCATTGATTGAATAAATTGTGTAAAAATTAATGTCAGCATAGACGCCAGTTTCAGTCGACGACCAAGTCAAAATAGCCAACCGCTGAGTTGTAATTTATTTATAGCCAGAGCAAACTTTTTTATAATAACAATATTTTGTACTTAAATTATAAATAACCAGCGAATCTGGACACTAATAAATTAGTACTGAACATTAATAACCGTTCTTTGTTTTATTTGATATATGTTTTAATATTTGTGTACTTTATCAGTGAAGATAATTTTTTACCAGAATTATAGGTTGGCAACACGTCAGACTCCACGGGAAATTTGAATTCGCGCCAGTCCGTTTGAATAATTTGAATTTATTATCAAAGAAAAGAAGACGACGCAGATCGAAACTTTTAATTGTTTTTTTGTAAAACAATTTGGCGCCTATCGGGAAGTAAAGTACATTCAATTAAGGACAGGTAAGGAGAAGAACAATACACTTCGGTAATGGTTATTAGTGCGTTCGCGACAGTCATCGTCAGCGAGAGATACGTTATCAATTGACGACAACATAGTAAGACTTTCAGAGTACGTACAGAAGGCTTCTTTACAATATTCTAAGATTATATCCTTTGCATATTTAGCTTAAGTGGAAAACTGCTAAATAGAGATATTTTCTGTTTTTTTGCATAGTAACTTGATCTACGTAAATAACAACTGACTGGATGGTGTCAATTTAATTTCGGGGTTTATTTTGTCTCTCTAATGTCTCACAACGTAGTCTACAATTAAATAAACTGGGAGTTAAGCTACACCCTTGTCGAACCCCTCTATTAATTGTTATAGGTGCAGTTTTACCTTCTGCAGTATTTACTACAATTCTAATAAGTGTTAGGGGTACACTCGTCTGTCCATAATTTCCCATAGTTTTGTTCTGTTGACCCGATCGAAGGCTTTCAATGCGAGTTTCCAGATTATATTCCCTCCTCTTTTCTATTATCTGTCGTATTATTCTGACATTGTCCATACAAGAATCCATCTATGTAACAATTTATTTATTGCTGTCTTGCAGTCTACTTGACGTCACAAAGTAACACTACACTTGAGATGGTGTCGTCCATCAATGATCGCCATTTCCATCGGATCAGGTTTTCTGGCCTCTGCCTCTCCAGCTTTATTTTTTCAGGTGGCTGATTTTACGTAGATTTCATTGACCGGATTCTTGTGTATTATTCTACGTACCATACTATGCACTCCGTTACGATCTCAGTATTTACGTAAATGTAGTAACATCAGTAATGCAAGGAAGATTTTGATCAGTGTAGAGGATTATGAGTTGAGATGTACCGAACAACATGCGTCACGATGAGCAAGATTTTTATTAAGTTGTGTGTAAAGACTATTACCGGTTCCCCATTACTAACCTTCTATCAATATTCATGTCATATTGTCCACTTTTCCATTATCCAAAATGAATACGTTTCAGTTTATAACACTTTTGTAGACCGGCATGTTGTAACGACAAAGCAGTTTCCTCATTTTCAGCGCACATACACTCATATTCTTTAGGAAGTTAAAGTTTTAAATCCAATTAAACCTTAAAATTTAATTATTAACGCAATCATAATAAACAAATATTTGAACAATAGTTTTATTTCTGATTATTATATGCGATACTTCCTTTTAAAAATCTTCTCTTCTTCTTCTTCTTCTTCTTCTTCTTATTCTTCTTCTTCTTCTTCTTCTTCTTCTTCTTCTTCTTCTTCTTCTTATTCTTCTTTAACTTCCTAGTCAGGACTCTGTCCTGTTCTATAACAACGGTACTACATGCTGTCACTGCACTTTCCTTGGCCGACCAATGGTCCTCTTCGTGTTTGGTTGACTATCTCTTGCCATTTTCACTAGCCTTGTGTCATCCACTTTTCTTGATATGTGTGCATTACATATCCTTCTCCTTTCGACAATCCAAAAATTAATATCTGTTACATTACATGTTTGTCTTATACTATTGTTTCGCAACCTAATCGTACCTTGTCTTTCCTCATACCCTCCGTAATAAAGTCATTTCTGTAGTTTTTCGTTTTCTTTGAGTTGTTGCAGTATCTGGTTTGGTCTCTGATGCATAGGGTATTACTGGACGTATTGTGCTTTTGTAAACCTTAGTTTTTGCTTCTTATGTGAGGTATTTATTATTCCATATAAGGTTATTCATGTGTCAAGCAGTTCTTCTTGCTTTCACCAATTGATGTTTCATTTCTTCATCTGTCCTACTTGTAGGTTACTTGTCATCTGTGCAGGTTACTTCGTATTAAACATACTTCTACCCATCCTATATCCTCTCATATGCTTTATCTCCTTAATAATTCCATCCATAACTACATTGAAGAGTATGGAACTTAGGGAATCCCCCTGGCTGACCCCTTTTGTTACAGGTATATTATCTGATAATTGTCATTAGCATTGGCTCTCATTGAAGTGTTCACGTAAATCTTTAAAAATCACTTTTATAATTTTAACTTTGATTTTGTTTAAGGATGTGATGGCCTCTTCCTCTTCTTGATTATCTCGTCTGTACAGATGGAAGAAGGGGATCAAAATTCTACTGACAGAAGGAGACCAATTATGAACAAGATTTTCATGTTATTTTTGCTTATTTAAAAAAATGATACCTTGATTCATGCCTATTTGAAAGTAGTATCAGTTAGATATAACACGATTATGCCAAAGTTTATTTCCAGTCTTAAAAACTCGAATGCACTTTTTGTGTAGCTATGAGATCTCTCGAATATTTTGCGTCTTTAATATTCGCAGAACGTTGTTCTTACGCGATACTTGTTATTATTGGGAAGAGAAAATAGTGCACTGAGATATAATTGGGAATCACAAAGGTTGCTGGATTTTTTGCCTACAAATATTGAACAAGCAAGAATTTGCGTCCTGGTATATTATCGGATGTGTAATTTCCATAATATCCTTCCGCAAATCTCGCCGTTTACTCTGAATACCTTCATGCAAATGGTGTAAAATGCCGAAATATTTCTCTTTATTTACCTTTGGACCTAGTGACGAAAATTCATGGAACGAGAAACCACAATGTTCGTCACTGACTTCAGTTCATTCACGACAGTCTTTGAAAAGTTTCTGTACCTTTTCTAAGCTGTTAGTTCATGCACATCAGATTTCCCAGACGCCTTATGCAGTATTTTCACTACCACAAAGCAGTTAATCTTATTATTTACACAAAATTAAATTCATGTTCTTCAAATTTGAATTTTAGAATGTCAAGGAAATCGCCAATACACTAAACACAACTTAGCCTACTGAATTTGCTGTCATATCTAAACTATCCATCATATAGAGCTATGTTTCGATGATTGTCATTAAGATGTGCACCAACATTAATAAAAACAATTTGTATTTAAAACGGAGAACTTGTATAGCGGAAAAATTCAAAAATTGCACGTACTTTTAACTCAAACTTGAACGTTATTATCTGTGGGCGTGAGCTAATTGTAAGCGCGCGTGTTTGTATGAGAGAGAGAGAGAGAGAGAGAGAGAGAAAAAGAGAATTGTCGGACATGGTTAGTAATTAAAGTACACTAACCTTGAAAACATTTGTTCCTTACATTAAACTATGTCATACGATTTTGTTTCGGTACGAATATTTTCTTATTGAGTATTTTCCCCGTAGCAAACTCCAAAATACATTTTGCGTAGTTATAAATATACTTACTTATATACTTTGTATAAATGTACTTCTTCCTGTGGTCTGGTCTACATAGTTAATGCTTTTTAATCAGATTTACACTAAAATTATTATCTTCTCTGCTTCTTGTAATGTAATACGACTGTCTGTGTGTTCTTCTTCTGTCTACTCTTTTCACGTATCTATCTTGATGTTTATGAATACTTCAGTGATCAGATATTATAGTTATCATTTTTTTACGGCGATCTCACAGATCGTCGTCTTTGAACAGTAAAAATAAAATAATTGAACATTAGAAGAATCGTTAAATACAATATTCAAGTACAGTTCTAATAAAGAGACCAACAAAAAACACTCGTATGCAACAATTCTTCGATTGATTGAGTTGACAATTAACGTAACAAGCAATAATTACAACTTAGTCAATATATCGCAATAATTAATACCGGTCATTAATTACTGATATTCGCACACAATAACTTATGTATACATAATAACAACTCGCAGGTCCCAAAAAAAAATACTATTTTGCCACTCGTAACGTTTTTTTATCGATTCGCTACTCAAGCACAAAATGACAACTACAACTTAATTGGCTAACCGGTTACAAAACGTCTCTTTCATGTTCAGCGAGTATATCAAATCTTGTATATGTACAAGATTGACTTGGATGCCGTCAGATCCATAATCTGGAAGGTGCGTGCGGAAATATGGTGATCACGCGAGAGCATTGCGTACTCCTGTCGCTCATACAACGCGTCGCGTGCAAAGCGTTACGTTGCCACACGTTTTATACAGCCTAACAATATTCCCAGCCGAAATTTATCAAATGTCTTCGCAAAATGCCAATATGCCCTTTATGCTTCACGTTACCTAACGATGTGTCCGGAGAGAATATAAACGTAAGTTTAGTTAGAAACAGACGCGAAGCAACGTTGCATAACTGTGCAACGCTCAATATTATTGCTGCAATTGCAAGTGAAAGCATTGGGCTTATTCATATGCGTTTGGCTGAACTCGCTCGCTGCCAAAATAGTTTTACTCTGAATGCGTTCAACGAAATATGCGAATGTGAAATATGCGATTTCACAGAGGCACACTGCAAAAGCATTAGCTTGCTATACATTTCAGGAATTTACATAATTGTTCAAAAGGCAAAACAATCTGCTGTAGGACAAATCGGTTTCTAAGCACCGTGTTACCATTACTGTGTATCTGCTACTGAGCAAATGTTGCCCCGTTTCAGAGCGAAAGCGTATGCTGTGACGCAAATTTGCCTTCAGGATGACGTTACGGCGTGTCTTAACGTGAGCTGTGTACACGCCACGCTGAGCGCTTTAGCTGCACAGAAAGTCTTGTTCAGAATAAAATAATTCTTGATGGTCGGCTATATTTAGACGTACGTTTCGGATCACACTGGAACACCGACACCACATATCTAAGTCGCACAGCTTACGTGAAGTTTGTCATGTACTCGGTACGACTTAAGTTTGTCGTCAGGATGACGTAACATTCTAGCACCATCGAGACTTGGCACGATTCGTCTGGAATTTTCTCGTCTACCTTGCGCTACAGGTGATATTGGTTAGGATACGTACTGTACTGCCAAGAAGAGAGTTCTCATAGCAGAGTGGTGAAACTGGTGTGGCGTCAACAAACTACTTACCAACTTGTAGAGATTATTTCGCGCAGCATTGTCGCCTATGTGGTTCCCCAATAAGAAGCTACATTTAAGGGTGCTAATTTTTTCATCGAAATAATGTGAAGTGTGCGAGTTTTTATTACCCACTGACTATGCACTGAATGCTTTTATCTTCGGAATAACGACTGGCGCAGAATGTATGTAAGCTTTCTTATCTGTGAGAAGTCTCTGCGCGGCAGTACAGTGAATAGGCCTACTGTTTTTACCATTGAAATAGACAGTTCCGCTAATTATAAAGGACAATTTGTTTCCGGGTGATTATAATGTGTTCATATAGTTTGTTTACTGAATTATTTACAGTATCAGCGAAAGTGAAAAGTGTGTAATTGTTTGTTTGCGTCCCAAACTCTTGTAATTTTTTAATTCAGGTAAGTTTTATTATTGTTCGTGTGTGTGTGTGTGGGCGCGCGCTTGATTATTAAACAAGGAGAAATATTCTGATACGAATGGTTTTGTTTAGAATTGTAAACAAAAATTGTAAGTATAAATTTCTCTGGTGTTAAATAATCTATTCCACTATTTTAAGAGTACAGTATACGCGATCCTCGCAACTGTACGTTCTGTTATAACAAACTTATCACTCCTTTGGATGTTGGTAAACTTAATGTCATTATCATTATGAACGTCGTCTTCATCATCATCGTTATCGTCGTCGTAGTAGTCTTAACTACGGAGATTAGGCAATCACACAAAGTATTGACTACCACATATTCCTTACTTATTTACTTATTTTATACAGCATACAACCATTGCCTTGTAGGGTTTTAGCCTCCCTGACAATGCCTTTCCATTTGCTTCTACCTGCGCTGTTATTTTACGTTTTCTTGTTTTATCTTCTTCCGGGTCTTTTTTGTCTGTTATTTAAAAGTTTTCTTCCATTTTTCTAACTCGGCTTCTGTTACCAAGGCCGCCGTTAGGATGCTTGCTGCCCGTGTTCAGTTTTACTTGCCGCCCTATACGCTTTTTTGACAGTCAGAACAAGGCTGATGCCAATACGGCAGTGGTGACAAAACAAATATCAGGAACAACTCAGTAAAAGTTAGTGTCATATACCTAGACCTAGTCGGTATTAATTGTTTTAATTTATTTTACAATATCTGCTCATGAATTTAGCAGTCTACGGCCGTATGGTCGCCCGTGTGCGGTGCACATTTCGCACATACGTAGCGGCGGCCCTGTCTGTTACTTTCTATATCGTATACAGCTACCGTGATTTTCTTTAAGAATTCGTTCTCAAAGTTCATTAGCTTCTACTGTCTAATTATCATCGTACATGTCTCACTTTAGCTCCATCGTACTAGTGATTTCCTTAAACAAACGCTTAATTAGGCTTTTCTCGTCAGACCTTTGGTTGAGAAGAAACGGTGTAACGCTGCAAACGCTGTTTCCAGCTTTAATTCTGGCAGTAATTGCTTTATATTTTGGGTGTTTCCTATGTTTTTCTCTTTATTTTCGATTAGAATGTTCTACGGATTCTTTCCTTTCCAACTGTATTCACACGTTGCCACCACTTTAAAGTATACTAAGGAATCCTGTTATTATGGCGTATTCTGAGGCACAAAGAATCAGATTTACTTGCTGTTGATTTTCCAATGATGGCAGAATAAGTGGAATAAATGTTGAGAGTGTTCAAATTATTAGAGTAGACAAGAAATTTAAAGCTAACCTAAGTTTTTCAGCAAAACTGTTTTGTTGACATAGTGTTTAGTATTATTAATATATGTTGCATATCATTTGGTATTTACAATCAATGTATTGTGGTTGCATATGCTTTATATGAGAGTTTCACCAGCTCTCTTGATTTTCTTCATCCCTGTACAATATCCATGTAAGTCCAGCTACGAGGCTAGTTTTTGTGTTGAATGTCTTATTCTTGATCTTTTTTTTTAACAATTGGCCAACTCTAGCCTATAGAATTTGCATCTGCGCTGTTACCTAACCAGGGAGTTATTTTCTGACTTAAAATTATGACTGATGTGCCTTTACAGCTCAATCTTGTATTGAAACAAAATCTACGTCAGGGAACCAGTCTTTAATTTGCAGAAAAAATCGGGTTTCATGTGCTTTTCTTACTAGTTCTGTGGCATAATGCCTTATACAATACGCAGTCTTTCAATTCCTTTAGAACTGCTCCCAAGTCACTATTGAGGATTAATATTTTACTGTCTGTGCAATACACTGAAGTTGAAACTCCTCATGTTTTTGCGATGTATATGGCGGCAATAAAGTTCATGAAACACATAAAAATTTAAGAAAAAACGCTGAGTCCAATAATTTGCATACCTCTGCACATTCGGACTGTCGACAACTATAACCTTAGTCAGTTATTGTCTCTCTTTTCTAACACAAGAGGTGATGAGTAAGGGAATCGCAAAACTAAAAACAGATCAGTATGTTTTTTTTTTAGTTAAGCAAGAAAATAGCTTATGGAAACAGATCCTAACTAAAAAGAGATTGAGAGGGACAGAGAGAGAGAGAGAGAGAGACAGTCAGAAGAAGAAATAGACAGACAGGCAGAGCAAGAATGTGTTTCTAGTTACAACGAATAAATACTGCCCCTTTCTGTTATTCCTAACTTTGCTCCTAACGTGTAATTACACTGAAGTTAGAAGCTAATCTTAATGCAGGTTGTTCAGGGTAACAGTATCGCCGCGAAACAGTTGGTGTCGAGTCGAAAATGGAGAAGACCTTTGTTCCGCCTTAAGGGAAACATATACTGCGCTCGCTGTCCATTCTCTAATATGGAATCGTTTTAATACAACGTCCATAATATATATTACCTTTGGGAACAGGTACTGTATTAATTAATAAATACGGTGGAATATGGGGAAATTACCAACCGAAATGCATCTCTGACAGTTCAGAGACATTGTGCGGGTGTGCAAACACGTAGGGTCCCCATCCATCCGGAGTTTTCGAGGCCATGACCTCTCTTTGGGGGAGGGGAGGATTTGTTCAAGTGCGGGATTTTATCAGTTCACAACAAACGGCTAGTACAGCTGATTTGAAGGAGCATATTAATTCGGATAGACGTCAATTCACTTAGTCGGTCACTTGACAAGAGTTTATCGTTTTTATTAGGTTATCATTTTGCGTTTAAATTAAATTAGTGTAGGTTTATTTTATTTTTAGCATTTATATGCTTGTTTATTTATATCTTACAAAATTATCTTCATTTAAACAAGAAAAAGAGCGACTGAAAAGCTGAAATTCGATAAATATTTTCTTAAGAATAGATTCATAACAAAAGTACTAATTGTGCGTTTTATTTTTAATTAATTTTTCGATTAATTTTTACTTTTGTCATCCACAACTACTTTTTTAAATAAAATATTGTTAAAACTATGGTTCCGTTTTATAACGAATATTAGAAGTATGATTACTTAGTTCTTATTATTAATAAATATTAAGTGAATTTTAAGAAGATTGTAATGAAAGTAATGTCTATTATGTACATTATAACATTATTTTTTTATTGTATTGGAGTGTTAGTGGTCTCAAATATTTCTACTAGTAATTTTATATAAACCACTATTTTGCCTTTGGTATTGACGAGCGCTTTCGGCAGTCAAACCATCTTCAGGTCACTTACCAACCTTTTTTTTTAATCTAGGAAATTTATTTCTTTGTTTCCTACTTCCATTTTAAATTTTATACTCCCTTCTAATTTGTTAACCTCTTCAAAAAATACCTTTAATTCTTCATCATCGCCCTCCCATATTAACAAGATATCGTCTACATACCTCATCCATTCTTAATTTTGTCTTTATTTTTCACTGTTGACATTATTTTATTTTCAAAATCATTCATGTAAATTTCTGCCATTATCGGTGACATTGATGATCCCATTGGAAGTCCCTTCTTCTGAATATAAAACTTATTATTAAACCTAAAGTAATTTTGCTTCAAACACTCTTGTCTTACTTTTATTAATTCTTCTTTCTTTTCGTATCCTTTCAGTTTGTTCTTTTCAATAATTAGTTTTAACGTTTTTTCAACCGGGATGTTTGTAAACATATCTACTACATCAAGCGATATTAACTTTGAACTTTCTTTTACTTGTACTTCTTCTTTCAGTGTTTCTAACAACTTTTTGTTATTTTCTATACTATGTTTTTTCTGGAAGTCATAATATACTTTTAGTATCTTACTACATTCTTTTGATAACTTATATGCTGGTGCTCCAATAAACGATACTATTGGCCTAACTGGGTGGTTTTCTTTGTTGGTAAATGACCTGAAGATGGCTTGACTGCCGAAAGCGCTCGTCAATACCAAAGGCAAAATAGTGGTTTGTATAAAATTACTAGTAGAAACATTATTTTTGTCACTTGAAACTTTTAAACGTTAAAGGGAGCTTAAGTTCCGAAATTAGATTTCTCAAAAAGAAAGTTTGCTTAACAACACGCTGTAAGCTGACTGTGAAATAACACATAAACTATACAATATCAAATTACCATGAACTTCGTCTTTTTATGAATAATGATGACTGAGTACAACTGTTATACGTTTTGTACTGTTTAATACGATTTTCTGTATTGTAGCGTCTTATGTGCAGCGTTGTCTCAATTATGAAGAAATAGCTTGTACCCGAAAGCTTTCGGGATTTTTCAGTAGGCCTATTTCTGGGGAGGGGGTCTTGACCCCTCGGACCCTCCCACTGCCTACGTCCCTGGTACCATTTAACGTAATTATATAAAAAGTCACGAATCTTGTACGAGTGAGAAGAATCAATTTGTTATTATTATTATTATTATTATTATTCCAACAAAGCAGAAGTGAAAATATTAATTTGGAGTTAACAATTTTGAAGGATGGGGAGGGTAAATACGCGCTGCTATCAAATTCTGAAGAGAAGTATTATTTACAAAAGAACGTTTAATTTTCACAGAAGATATACATTATATGAAGCTTAGAAAGTTTTTATACACGGCGTCGCGGCCATGAGACAAATAAGTGATTTGCAACAAGAAATAAGACAAAGTAAGTGGGGTGGGGTCTCTAAGCCGGGCGGCTAAAAACGAATCATTTCTGTGAATTAATTATAACCAGTTTTGTATTTTCAAAGAAGAAGCGAGATTGTGTCTTATCTCGCTGCGATGGGGTGATAACGAAGCACAGCTAAATGAAAACTTAATTCTACGCTTTCGATTCTCCTAATTAGTAAAAAAACTCGATGTTCTCTACGTAGACAGACAGGCACGCATGCTCAGTGCGCTCACACACACGCGCACGCACGCACGTATATTTTAAGGATAGGTATGTATTTAACGTAAAAAATCAACCAGTTATGTGTTTATATTGCCGTAAAAAAATTAACAACTGTCACCAAGGACACTATTAATTGTATGCCTAATCGAATCGGACATTCTATATCATTAATACAAATTGTCCATCATCCAGACCCAGACTCCTGCTACTAATTGTCTTTTCCTCAACATTCACATCATCCCACATCTGAAATGATGAAAAACCGTAACCAGTATTTATTTTATAATGATGGTTTCTTTTTTACCGCCTAAGCAGATTATGAATACGACAGGTTACGTTGCCTTATGTGAGCCGTGTGGCCAGTACTACGCTTCAGCCTTCCAGTAGATTCCCCTAGATGTACTCATTTCCACATGACGATAAACGTGGTGGGCTTTAAACACACCTTGATTTTATGGTGCTCTGGAAATTGAGCGCAGGGTCTCTAGATTAATAGCTAAGCGCCATTCCCCAGTGGTATACTAAGCCTCACGTCAGTATTTACTTCAGTTCCAAAATAATTCCGTTTTATTAAGCAAAAAAAATTATAGGTTGAAATTATATTATTTTAAAACCTAAATGCCGATAGTAGGTAGTAGTCAAACTTAGTCAAATATCTCCTTTGCTAACAGAAATTTTACATAACGACAACTCTTAAAATTTTTTCTAAGAGTTTTTCTGTTAATCTTGTATCTTAAAATTTTAAGGCGAAACATTTCTCCTTTAATATAATAACTTACTTATAATGTGCGGTCAAAGCTAATCGTTAAATAACAGTCAATAATTCCTTGTTGTTGTTGTTGTTGTTCTTCTTCTTCTTCTTAAATACCTTTACTTTTAAATTAACGATGTTTAAACTGATTAACTAAGTAGTAAAATTATCACATAATAATTAAACAAAAGAGTAAACAATTGTTTAGAAAAATCAAACATATGTATGCTTCTCACTATTCATCAGTATAAGTTAAAACGTTATTCATAATTCATAAACGGATCACAAATTCAATTCTACGGGTCGACTTTTTTACTTCCATGTTCCGTAAGGAAATGGATCTATGGTGATCTCGAAAAAAAATTATGTTTGAGATGAGGGCAGATTCTGATTGTACTAACTTCAAAACATGAAGAAAAGTCATTTCGAGGCTTGCGAAGAAATTGGTCGCAATTATTCATAAAAAATAAATGAAGAGGCTAGTTGAACGGGCTAGGGGTAATTTTCTATAAATCAAAATTATAGTTGAAGGGGGAGGGGATAATTTTTTTTTATATGTGTACTACGTTATTGGCAACAAAGAAGTATTTTTTTGTTAAAATTCCTTCCCTGGCTGTTTGGCTGAAAATGATTTTAAATATAAATCTTAGAATATGGAAGTCATGTATGGTTCTCCATACCGATATTTTAGTTTGGTGACACTAAATCTAGCAACTACTGAACTTTGGTAAGGCTAACCACATGGTGTTATGTGGTACTATTCAGGGATGCCTACAGGGGGGGGGGGATCGTGTCGCTATTGGCGACATTTCGAAAATTTGGGGGGTTCACTTATTAATGTTGCTGACGCACCCGGTTTATCCCTTCCACCTATCCATTGTCGAACCCACATGCGTTTCTTTTTGTTCCTTATGTTACTCAGGAACTCCTTACAAAGCTCTCTTAACACCAATCAGCGACAGACGTCTCAAAGCCTCACATCACACACCCACATATAACATTTTGCACAATACATTTAACCTCAAACAAATCTACGCAACCACGTACTTTGCTGTACTGGCCGCTACTAAATAGCGGCTACCTTAAAACAGTGTGACACAGAAATAGCCAGAAAATGCAGTAGCAGCTGTTTAGTAGCGGCTAGTGAAGAAGCATAGTGTGGCACAGGCTTATCAGCCGCCCGTTTTATTTGTGTCCAAGATAAGCTTTGAATCCCGCGTCTTCCCGGCCACTTAACAGCGCCTTCGTCTGCACAGTTCTTCTCCGACCGGCAAGATTCCGGACAGGCGCTTCTGTTGTAAGTGGCACGGTATCTATTTTTTCGGTTGTTAGTTTTAAACTGTGACCTGTCATTCACGACTTACTTGTCCTATAGCTTGCCTTAGTCTCGTCCGAGCCACATCTACTACACCTTGTGCTATAACAAAAGCTGTAATGTCGTCAGAAGAAAGAAAGAAGTTTTACAAGGGAATTCCCAGGACCACGTCCTATCTACAACCCTTGACCCCCATGGGCGCGAAGTCTAAGACCTAAAACGCTGACTAGGCGCCCGACGATGAACTGGTCGATACCCGTGGGAAAACGAAAAGTGCAGCTCCATTCCCTCCGTGCGGTTCAAAATATCCACTATCTAGGATTTAATAACCCATAATACCCTCCAGGTACACCTTAAGTTAGAGCCTCCCGCCGCAATGCCATAAGGCCGAAACCACAGACCACCTCGCGTTCAACACGAAGCACGGACGGAGGGCCTGGAGTCATTGACGGTCACTGACCACCTTCCGGGCAAATCGTCAGCGTTTCTGTAATGTTGTTTCTGTAATGTGTAATGTGTTTGTAATGTGTTTCTGTAATGTCGTCAGTGTAACCCACTAAAAACATATTCACACGCACGCTATCCGAAGAGTACGCGTCACATACGGCGTAAAGCGTTTTGAAAGTCAATCCCTTAGCTGCCGCAGCGAAATGTTTGCCGCCCCTAAAATTTTGCCACCCTATGTACCTGCATATGTTGCGCACGAATAAATACAGGACTATCGGTCCATAGAAACAACGCCTCCACGTCCTGAATACGTACTGAAATGTTCAAGCATACAGCAAACCCCCACTGCAGCTATACAACGGGGACCGGTGTATACTATTTCCGTTCTTAGTTTAATCCTGATGTAAACAAACAGGCGTAGCACATCTGAAACGCTATTTGCTGCTTGAATTAGAGGTGTGTCACTCTGACAAGGAGTACAGACAGGGTACATATCACATTGGTATATTCGTGTTTTCTTATATCGTCAGACTAAAAAAATGGAAAATGAGTGGCGGAATACAATTTTTTACTTGATTAAAATCCTGATGGAGTTGAAAAATAGACTTCGTCTCGCGGGAAACTTCTTTACCGTGGTCATTTAAAATGTTAAAATAAAACTAAAATAATAACAATTTTTATTTATGAGGTTCACTGTGAAAAACGAATGTGACGCACATTACTTTCGTCAGAGCCGAAAGGCGTGTTGTCATGCACATCACCTGTCTCATGTCTATAGATAACTCGGTGTACGTTCATTATTCTATAGAGATATGGCAGGACCAGGCCAGTTAATAATTGTGTAAAACAATAATTAATCACTCCGTGTTCGCGGCCAGCCCAGTAAGCAGACTGCTTTACGAGACTGGCGGTTCACCTTCACTCCGTGTCACTTGACCATTTGTGACCTGCCACTGAATCGTAGTAGGGTTCATGGCCCCCCCCCCTTTGTGTTTAAAGCGGCCCATCCACTTACAGTTTTCCTTGCAAGTTTCTTGACTGGCAAGTTTGAGCAATTTCCTTGTCAAGTCTCGACCAATTTCTTCGCAAGCCTCGAAATGACTTTTTTTTGAAAAGCGTCTGTGTGTGTGACTGTGTGTCTGTGTGTAGAACTTTTCCTATGGCGAACGATAAATCCCGCAAAATCAAACAGAATCAAATATTTTAGATATTTCATCTACGTTTCTACAGTGGATTATTAAGATCTTATCAGGATACTTTATCAAAATTAAGTACTTTACTCATGTTACAACAAAAAATGTTTCAGGTAAAATGCCCTTTCCCCGTAACCGATCTTCACCAAAATCAACAGACATTGAGTTCTCTATAGCTCAGGCACATATGTAAAAAATTATTTGATTCTGTTTGAATTTACGGCAGTTATGGTTCGTCATATAAAAAATTACCCATGTTAAAACATGAAACATGAGATTTATAAAATATATCTAAGATTTATATTTAAAATCATTTTTGAAATAAAATATTTTCATAGAACCTACTAACGCTGGGGAAATCTGAGGAGCCAATCAGAGTTGGGCCTACCTGTCACTCTGCTGAATTTGGTGGAAAGCCCTGTCACTGTCGTCAAAGTATCAGCCTTGACAGGGTCCTCTTTTTCTGCAAAATGGGAGAGGCTTGAGATGGAGTGAGTGACATGGTCCACACCTCAATGAAGAACCCATTGTTTTATAAAAATATATTTAAATTTTGAAAACTGAAAATTCTTTTCTTGTTGTAAATATTTATATTTTATAATCAAAATGACTTTATTTTTGTTACCTGGCAACAAAATTATTTTATTTTCAACAATTACCATTGTTTCAAAAAGTTTAAATAAATTTTCAAGTACTTTACTCTTGTTAAAACGTAAAAGTTTGCAGGTAAACTACCCCTTCCCCTTAACCGATCTTCCCCAAAATCTAAAGGCCTTGAGTCCTCTACAATTCACTGACGTATGCAAAATATCGGTATGGAGAACCATACATGACTTCCATATTCTAAGATTTATATTTAAAATCATTTTCAGCCAAACAGCCAGGGAAGGAATTTTAACAAAAAAATACTTCTTTCTTGCCAATAACGTAGTACACATATAAAAAATATTATCCCCTCCCCCTTCAACTATAATTTTGATTTATAGAAAATTACCCCCAGCCCGTTCAACTAGCCTCTTCATTTATAGATATTTCATCTACATTTCTACAGTGGATTATTAAGATCTTATCAGGATACTTTATCAAAATTAAGTACTTTACTCATGTTACAACAAAAAATGTTTCCGGTAAACTGCCCTTTCCCCGTAACCGATCTTCACCAAAATCAACAGACATTGAGTTCTCTATAGCTCAGGCACATATGTAAAAAATTATTTGATTCTGTTTGAATTTACGGCAGTTATGGTTCGTCATATAAAAAATTACCCATGTTAAAACATCGTTTGCCATAGAAAAAAAGTCTACAGACACACACACAGACACACAGACAGACAGACAGACACACACACACACACAGACACTTTTCGGAAAACGACTTTTTTTCATGTTTTGAGTGTAGTAGAATCAGAATCTGCAATAATCTCGAACACGATTTTTTTTGCCATCACCATACTTCCATTCCTTAAGGAATATGGAAGTAAAAATTATTTTATTCTGTTTGAATTTGCGGCTGTTATCGTTTGCCATAGAAAATACGCTTGATAAAAAACGTTGCAGGTAAACTACCCCTTTCCCTCTACCGATCTTCACCAAAAACAATAGGTCTTGAGTACTCTACAAATCAGGGCTGTATGCAGAAAATTTTTTGATTCTGTTTGAATTTGCGGCTGTTATCGTTTGCCATAGAAAATACCCTTGTTAAAAAAACGTTGTTGGTAAACTACCCCTTTCCCTTAACCGATCTTCACCAAAAACAATAGGTCTTGAGAACTCTACAATTTAGGGCTGTATGCAAATAATCTTTTGATTCTGTTTGAATTTGCGGCTGTTATCGTTTGCCATAGGAAATACCCTTGTTAAAACATAAAACGTTACTGGTAAACTACCCCTTTCCCTTAACCGATCTTCACCAAAAACAATAGGTCTTGAGAACTCTACAATTCAGGGCTGTATGCGAAACATTATTTGTTTCTGTTTGAATTTGCGGCTGTTATCGTTTGCCAAAAACAAAAATTTCCCTTGATAAAAAAAACCGTTGCAGGTAAACTACCCCTTTCCCTCAACCGATCTTCACCAAAAACAGTAGGTCGTGAGTACTCTACAAATCAGGGCTGTATGCAAAAAATTATTTGATTCTGTTTGAATTTGCGGCAGTTATCGTTTGCCATAGAAAAAAATCTACAGACAGACACACAGACACACAGACAGACACACACACAGACACTTTTCGGAAAACGACTTTTTTTCATGTTTTGAGTGTAGTAGAATCAGAATCTGCAATAATCTCGAACACGATTTTTTTTGCCATCACCATACTTATTTGGTTTGTATACATCTTCCGTCCAGACACTACTATTTTTAGATTTTTTAATTTTATTCAGTATATTACGATAAGCGTCATGGAGTGTTTTAATCTCCCCTTTTAAAGCATCTTCCTTTGCTGGTAATCAGGCAAGTTCCAGCTCATCTAGTAACCGAAAGGAACCAGTTTCGCGTCGTGCATCAAATACTCTAAAGACGTAATGTCCCATAGACAATCACATGTTCTATATATATTAAGGAATGTAATTATTTCAACACCCGACCACTTTAATAAATCACTAATTGTAAATGTAGAAATAGAACACTCAAAAGGCACAATACAACAACAACCATACAAAAAACAGAAGCCGTGACAAGGACGTGGTGATAAGGTAGGCACTATTTTACTGCTACTGCAATGTCACACTGGGCGGGGCGACTAGGGCACTACTCGGTGACGGCTGGTGAGTAACGTGGTCTCAAGGTCGGCTACTGGCTACTTAGAAGCCCCAAAGTTGAACATGTCCAACTTCTGCAGCCACTGATTTTTCACACGCCGGCGAGCGCTAGTAGCTGCTACTGTCTATGTCTGACCATGCTACTTAGTAGACACTCCACGAGTAGCGGCTAGTGAAATAGCATAGCGTGACACAGGCTATAAGGTTGCAACCAACTGTGACCGCGGAGCTAAGTAAAATCATGCTAACACCAGCGGCCTGACACCTAAACGCCGATTAAGTAATCTTAAACCCAAAGTTAGACACGCGCTCAGTACACTGCTATACGGTACGAAGATCTGGGTCTGAGGCGCTCAAAGTCCAGAAATATGGAAAACGGATGTGTGCAGTGCAACAAAGGGGCGCGCTCAGAGCGGCTTGTCCTTATCGTACTGTCTCGCTGTAATCTGTTTGCAATAGTGGCGGGAGTAATCTCAGGGAAACCTAAAGCGGCTCATCCATTAACAAGTAAAATTGACAAGGAAATGTGTGAAGCCATGATAAGGCTTGTTGCCAAGCCTTGAACAGACTGCTGCAGCCTTGGCAACGGTCGACAAGTCTCGAACAGGCTCGGCACATTTCCTTGAAACTGACCATCTATTTACTAGTGAACTTTGCAGCGATGCTGCAGTCGTTATTTTCAGTATGCCTCCCATTCGAAACCGTCAAATACCCTCTTTTTCTGTAATTTTAGCAAAGTGTTTCAAAGCAAAAAGTAGACATGGTCGCGAATTTGGTTTTTGCAAAAGAACTTATACAGACACGTAAATTTATTAGATGAACTCTGATTAAATGATGCAGACAGTTACCGAAATTACCTTCGTATGGATGAAGTCAGTTACATAATAAATAAATAGTTCACAGTAAATAAGTACATAATAACAGACAGTAGACAAACCAATACCTACAAAACAAACTGTACGAGTTGTAAATAGCGCAAGCGGATGTGACTTGACTCGGTAGTGTACAGCGCATGCGCCGGAAGAAACTAACGTGACTTGCAGTGAAAACTTCTAAACGTTCTGAATGCCGCAAGGATCCTTGTCGCAAGCATTTTCTTGGCCTTGCCATGCCATGTTGCGCCCATCCACTATAAAAACTGACAAGGATCCTTGTTTTTGCATATGTGCCCGAGTTGTAGAGGACTCAACACCTATTGATTTTGGTGAAGATCAGTTAAGGAGAAGGGATAGTTTACCTGCAACGTTTTACGTTTTAACAAGAGTAAAGTACTTAATTTTCATAAATAAAGTATACTGAAAAGAAGGTCATAATAATCCACTATAGAAAGGTAGATGAAATGTCTATAAATGAAAAGGGTAGTTGAAGGGGAGGTGGTAATTTGTTGTATTGATGTTATAAATTTATTCGGCCAAAAACTTAAAAATATTTCAATAAAATATTAACAATTATTGATATCGTTCCATGTAAACAATATATCGTAACCATGGATACGTAAACAAAATAATTTTTCGTTTTCATAAATTTACACATTACAAACACTTGGCGATATTCGCTTTCTTTCGCGTTGTATAAATAAAAGATAATTTAATCAAATCAATTCTTTATTTTTAAAATATTAACAACTATGTACAATTCGTATTTTGATTATATTTCTCAGCGATTTTACCAAAAGCATGCTGATATATTTAGTTTCGTTCTGAGTGTACATATTAAAAATAACTTTATAATTAATTAGAACATGGTATGGTTCTCCATACCGATTTTACTTCCAAGTTCCATAAGGAAATAGAAGTATGGTGATGGCAAAAAAAATCGTGTTCGAGATAACTGTAGATTCTGATTGTACTACCCTCAAAGCATGAAAAAAAGTCATTTTCGAAAAGTGTCTGTCTGTCTATGTGTCTGTCTGTCTATCTGTAGATTTTTTTCTATGGCAAACGATAAGAGCCGCAAATTCAAACAGAATCAAATACTTTTTGCATACAGCTCTGAATAGTAGAGTACTCAAGACCTATTGTTTTTGGTGAAGATCGGTTAAGGTAAAGGGGTAGTTTACCTGCAACGTTTTTTTTATCAAGGGTAATTTTTTTTCTATGGCAAAGGATAATAGCTGCAAATTCAATCAGAATCAAATAATGTTTCGCATACAGCCCTGACTTGTAGTGTTCTCAAAAGGTTTATTGTTTTTGGTGAAGATCGGTTAAGGGAAAGGGGTAGTTTACCTGCAAACGTTTTATGTTTTAACAAGGGTAATTTTTTCTATGACGAACGATAACTGCCGTAAATTCAAACAGAATCAAATACTGTTTTGCACATCTTCCTGAATTATAGATATTCAAGGTCTGTTGATTTTGGTGAAGATCGGTTAAGGGAAAGGGGTAGTTTACCTGCCACCTTTAATGTTTTAACAAGAGTAATTGTTTCTATGACGAACGATAACTGCCGCACATTCAAACAGAATCAAATAATTTTTTACATATGTGCCTGAGTTGTAGAAGGGAAAGGGGTAGTTTACCTGCAACGTTTTTTTATCAAGGGTAATTTTTTTTCTATGGCAAACGATAACAAGCCGCAAATTCAAACAGAATCTAATAATGTTTCGCATACAGCCCTAAATTGTAATGTTCTCAAGGCCTATTGATTTTGGTGAAGATCGGTTACGGGGAAAGGGTAGTTTACCGGAAACATTTTTTGTTGTAACAAGAGTAAAGTACTTAATTTTGATAAATAAAGTATCCTGATAAGAAGATCTTAATAATCCACTGTAGAAACGTAGATGAAATATCTATAAATGAAGAGGCTAGTTGAACGGGGTGGGGGTAATTTTCTATAAATGAAAATTATTGTTGTAGGGGGAGGGGATAATTTTTATATGTGTACTACGTTATCGGCAACAAAGTAGTAGTTTGTTGTTAAAATTCCTTCCCGGGCTGTTTGGCCGTAGTCCAATGTTTTCTGCAAATCCAGACGTTTCGGCAGTGCCGTCGACTGCCATCATCAGTGAAAATCGAATGCGATAACGTGTGGTGGTATACGTTAGTGACCACAGTACTGTGGTTAAGGCTGAAGCAATAAGTGGAAAGAAGTAGTTTCTATGGAAACATTTCATTTCGTAAATGATTTTAAATATAAATCTTAGAACATGGAAGTCATGTATGGTTCTCCATACCGATATTTTATATATGTACTACGTTATCGGCAACAAAGAACTAGTTTGTTGTTAAAATTCTTTCCCATCCTGTTTGGCCGTAGACCAACGTTTTCTGCAAAACCAGACGTTTCGGCAGTGCCATCGAATCCATCATCAGTGAAAATCGATTACGATAACGTGAGGTGGTATACGTTAGTGACTACAGTGCTGTGGTTAAGACTGAAGCAGTAAGTAGAAAGAAGTAGTTTCTATGGAAATATTTCAATTCGAAAATGATTTTAAATATAAATCTTAGAACATGGAAGTCATGTATGGTTCTCCATACCGATATTTTTTACCGTTACCTTAATACTCCTATCGCTTGATTAATTTTACTTAAAACTATTGAAAATAGTGAAACCAATGTCACTAGTAAACTAGGTGATATAAAAAGAATTATAGAGGGAATAAATTGGATACAGCGTTTCCAAAAGGAAGAAGGAGAAGAAGGGGTATTGAGTAGATTTCCACAAAGGGGAAATTCAATATACGAGTGGGAAGAAACGGATCAGAAAATGGTATTACGGACTGACGTCTGTATAATTGGGTTTGAACTGAAGACAAATTTGATAAAGGTGAACAAACAATAATCCACAGACATCGGTTCCGATACGATTTCGATCCAGATTTCCTCTCTCTCTCTCTCTCTCTCTCTCTCTCTCTCTCTCTCTCTCTCTCTCTCTCTCTCTCTCTCTCTCTCTCTCTCTCTCTCTGTGCTGGTACTTTGTTATTGCACTTGCAAACTGTCAACATTCGTTTAAACAGGTCTTCTCTTACTTGAACATTTCCACTAAATGTGAAAAGGATTTTTTAGCAAATATTTTTACTATAAACTAAGTGACTACGTTCATTGGCGACCGTAGATTAAAAATCTGCTAAAGGTTTAATAGACCTTTGGTCAATTTTTCAATTTTTTGAAAAATAATGTTAACAACTATTTACATATTTAGATAATAATCAGAGAGAAGGCATCTAATGATATTAGACATACCGGTACATAATATTGCTTAGCGAATTACCGTATATAATGTGTGAATTTTTATATAGAATAGTTGCCTATAGTTTTTACTTTATTGCGTGATGGATTCTTGGTCTATGAAAAAAAATATTGAAACCCTCGAGATAAAATATAAAGTCACAAAACTATGTCATGAATAATTAAACGAACACGGGAATAATATCACCTGACACTGCCAATAAAACAGATTTGCCGCAAACGATTATAAATACTAACCTTGAAGATAAAAATTAGTTTCATTCCGAAATAAAAAACACCTGATCTCTTAATAGCTCTCTTATTAGAAAATATCAGTCCATAATCGTAAAAATAGGTTTTCTAATTTTATTTAGGGCGGTTATTTAGGGCGGCCAAACCATTATCGGGCTACACTATGTCATTAAAAACATAGATCAGCCAGGAGCAATATTCAATAAGACAAGCTAAATATGTGCTTACGATGGCAATGTTGTGATAATAGCCAGAGCAAGACAACGGCTACTTGAGGTATAGGCTAGAAAGAGCTGAATGAAAAATGCGCTGGAATGGGACTGAATGTAAATATCAGCAAAACTAAATACATGCAATTTTCTGTATCAGAAAGGAGAATTAATCTGTATAGTTTATCCATAGAGTTTCATTCATTTGATGCAGTTAATAAGTTCAGATACCTGGGCAACATGCTAGATAATGAAGGGTCCATAAACACGATAATACATGGCAGGGTACAAATAGGAAATAGGGCATATTATGCTAACAATAGACTATTGACAAAAATAAACTCATTAGCCATAACACAAAATTAAAAATGTATGTCACTTATCAGACCGGTTGTTACTTATGGAGGCGAGACGTTAAAATTAACAAGAAAGGAACAAGAAACATTAAGAAGGTTTGAAGAAAAGTTCGTAAAACGTGTTTATGCCCTGGATAGATGAGGTACTGAAGCATGAGGACATTGAAAGCTTCGTGAAGGCTCAACGTATACAATGGTAGATCACCTAGAGCGGGTGAATGATCTGCGTATGCCAAAGAAAATCCTGTGGCGCAAGTCTATGAAAGCAGAAAAAGTCCTGTGGCTAAGGATAAAATGGCTGGATAGCATGCTAGAAGATGTCAGAAGAATGGATTTGAGGGGGTGGCAGCCGGATACGCTGAGGTGGCAACGGATAGGAGACACTGGAGAAGATTGGTTTTGGAAGCCATAACTCACGTTGGGCTGTAGTGTTAAAGAAGACGAAGTATTTTACGAGGGGACTCGTATGTAGGGAACGTAACACGACAATCAGGTTATGGTATTATCCAATTTATTCTTGCCCAACTGACAAGAATACAGTGTATAACAAAGCAAAAATTATTTTTAGACTGCAGCGAGAGACAAATCAGCGAATGGAACATTTGTTGTAAGCACTGGTTGCTTTAATCGGTTTAAACAGAGATACAATTGGTGCAGCACTGTGCCACGTACAATAAGGTAAGCTGGTTTGTTTTGTTTTAAATTCCGCCTGACAATTTTGTCAGACAAAAAGTTTACTATTTCTTGTTTTGTTTTGTCTGTTAGATTGCATGTGTAATTCCGCGCGATTACAACATAACGAAAGATACCCATACCTTTTCCGAAAACTCCGTGAACCAAGTGTGTGGCGTATCTTCAGGATATGATTAGACTATATAAATATGTACAGTAAAATCCCGGTTATCCGAAATAACGTAGAGGAACGATTTTGAATAACCGAAAATTTCGGATAATACTGGTATACTAACTCGTAAGCAATAAAACGTTAATTTATTAAAATAAGATTTTTAATCCAGAAAGCTGTTTTACTTCCATGTTTCATAAGGAAATGGAAGTATGGTCATACCGAAAAAAATCGTGTTCGAGATAACGGCAGATTCTGATTGTACTACCATCAAAACATAAAAAAAAGTCATTTTTCGGCAAACGATAACAGCCGCCAATTCAAACAGAAAAAAATAATGTTTTGCATATAGTCATGAATTGTAGATGACTCAAGGGCTATTGTTTTTGGTGAAGATCGGTTAAGGGAAAGGGGTAGTTTACCTGCAACGTTTTAACAAGAGTAAAGTGCTTAATTTTATAAATAAAGTATCCTGAAAAGAAGGTCATAATAATCCACTGTAGAAAGGTAGATGAAATATCTATAAATGAAAAGGGTAGTTGAAGGGGGAAGGGGGAAGATTTTTTTTTATAAATTAAAATGGTAGTTGATGGAGGAGGTAAATTTTTATAAGTTTTATATGTGTACTACGTTATTGACACCAAAGAAGTAGTTTATATGGAAACATTTCATTTAACTGTAACAAAATTCTATATTTTTTCATTTTAATTTAAATCATGTATGAGAGAAAATATACCGTTCGTGGCAGGCAAGCATATCTCAATTATCTAATGTTTACGTTTCCATTTTATTATTATGATTACCGCAATAAAAAGGCAGGCAAGACACACACACACACACACACACACACACACACACACACACACACACACACACACACACACACACACACACACACACACACACACACAAAATTCGCGTAATTTCTGGCCTCACTCATGTATATTTTCTTACATTTGCACGCTTTTGTTATCGATTTGCTTCCTGTGGATCGCTGGACAGTGTAACTGCACGTGTTTACAGAGGAACGGTCCATAGATAGACTTTTCGTCTTTAGGGAATGAACCCTCTGCAAGATGCTCAGGGTCCATGAGTGACTTCGGAGCGCGCTTCGGAGGAGGGATGATTATATGCGTAGTTCGGTTTCTTTATAAGAATAAAGTAAGCTACCTACTTTTTATGGATAAAGTGACTGAAAATAACATTATATTAAACGACTACCCCATAATTACAAAAATATCTATAAATAGTGAAATTAGTTTGAGGGTGGACGATATTTTTTTAGAAATTACCGAACCGAATTCAAGTAAATTATTTTAAACATAAATCTTACAACATGGAAGTCATGAATGGTTCTCCATACCGATTTTTTATTTAAGTGATACAAGATCATTAAATATGTTAATGATATAATTATTATTAATTTTAACAATTAATTTTACATTTGAAACACATTAAGAACAGATTTGAAATTTTCTTTTGAGGTTGTTTTTTTCTTGCTACTGTGTCTACCCAATACATACAATTTAATTAGCGATATGCTACATCTGCGGGTCATGATTCGTCGCATAGTTCGAGAAACCGTAGTGAACCCTATAACGAAAACACCTATGGCGAGGGAGAAATTGGAATGAGTAACATTTAACGCATAACTACTTAGTAGACATAAAGACTATTATTTATGATAATTATTATGTAATTATAAAAAATTAATACCTTTTCAGTAGCCACCTCTTGTCATGTGGAACACTGACTTTAATTTGTCCCTGTCTCAGCTTTTAAATTACACAATTTGGTTCATTTTGTTTGGTGTTAAAAACGTATTAATTTTTTTTTTCTATCGTTCCGAGTAACCCGGGTATCGGTTGACCCAGATTCAGATAACCGGTGTGTTACTGTAGTTAATACGTTGACATAGGGTACAATGGTTTCCGATGGTCGCTAAATCCCTTAACAGTAAAATAGTGACCATCAATTAATGAATGATAACAGATTTTGTAATTATTAATTATCAGTTACATTAATTATTTAAAAAATTTTTGTCGACGTTCAACAAAATTAACACTTTTAGCACCATGCCCGTACGTAATGAGAAATGCCGCAGCGGACCATGCTCGTAGCTTGTACGGGCGCTCGGTTTTCGTGTGTTTAAACCAGTTGCTCTCAACTTGTTTTTCTTGGATTTTGTTGTCCTGACGTGTCTGTTGTAGATTAACTAATTGTAATTATAATACGACTGACTCGGAACACTAAGTTTCTTATTGGCAAAAATTGTAAAATTTTTACCTTATAGCCTGAACCAGTTTTCGTTTATTACAAGCTTCGTCAGAGGTTCGTCAGAGACTTTTTTTTGTTCATGGCACACTTGTAGTGAGCCATGGCAGACTTTTTTGTAGTGAGTTTCTGCGGCACACTAACCACGAGGTGGCAACAATGAGTGAGACACGGACCACCGACCTCCTTCAACAGAAAGAACAGCAACTCGCAGAACTTCAGTCAGACGATCACTTCAACTGAAATCTGGTGAACTACCACTTCTCAAGTTCTGGATGTTATCAAAGAAGGAGTATCCAGTTATAGAAATATAGGCAGTTACTGACCTGTTGCGTTTTCCTACCACGTACTTGTGAAAGCTGGGCTTTATGGCACTAACAAAAAGAAAAACCAAAAAATGTAAGAGACTTTTCTCAGTTGAACAGGAAGTGCGTGTGTGTTCGTCTTCAGTTTCACTGTGAATTAATCTTTGTGGAAGAAACGACAAGCTATAGTTTCTCATGAAGAAATCAAATCTTTTATTATAAGGCATAAGCCAGTAAATACCCTGTAAAATAAATTCGTTTAAGAACCTCAATATATTTGTTTCCTTTTTTCAAAATAATTATTGACTAAAATTATTTTAATTACTTTTACCTATATTACAAATTCTCAGAGGTTTCGCGCCACACTTAGCCAATCTCGCGGAACAGTAGTGTGCCGCGGTACTGAGAGCCACTGGTTAAACGTATTTAGCCGTAAGTCGCTAGATGAAAGTCTGTAGCGTGAGGCTAATTCATTCGTTATATTAGCCTGCCGTTATAATTTAGTTCGGTATTTGACCAGTAGATGTCTCCTACAAACTAGTGACGTAATGTGTGATCAGGATCAGCTGTTGCATATTCTATTAGTAGGTGAATCTAAATTAAACAAAGTGTTAAACACATGTGACTTTGTACTTGATGAATCAAATAAATCAACATATGACGAAGATTCCTATCAGTTTAATTCCGAAATTGACTATATGGATAAGACCTTACCAACGAGTCTTCCGATTATGAAACAGAAATATAATTTCCTACACATAACTAAAATGTGTAGTTAACTAATATTTACGTGTGTAACTAAAAATAAATATTTACGTGTATTTTCGTAAATATTTTTTTCTTTCTTTTTTTAGTAGTTACGTTAAATTGGTTCTGTAATGTAGTGTAACGTAATTGGGCCCGAATTGTTTTGTTCTGTTGTAGTTATACGGTTTTCCGTTGTACGCAGACGCATCACAAACATGACCAGTGCTGCAAAAAAAGGGGAGGAAATTGTGTCAGTGATGTTGATACTGATTGGACTGATAATGATATCCAACAAGGTACCGCTGTGTTTGAATGAGAATCTCTTATAATAGTGCAAATTGACAATAACTGTTCAGAATTTTACTGTTTTTCGTTAGAGACTAATTAAATTAGTTATTAACGTGTAAACATAATTGTCATAAGTTTAAATAATGAAGTTTTAAACAAATTTTTTGGTGATGAAAGAGCATATTTAAAATTAATTTGTTAAAACATATAAATGTGATCAGAATATTAATTGAAGTGAAACTTCTTTTGGCACGGTAGGAAACATTTTCGTTACGCGTTACGCGTTATGCGTTATATGCATGAAACTTCTTTGGGCACGGTAGGAAAAATGTTCGTTACGCGTTACGCGTTATGCGTTATGCGTTATGCGTTATGCGTTATATGCATGAAACTTCTTTGGGCACGGTAGGAAAAATTTTCGTTACGCGTTACGCGTTATGCGTTATGCGTTTTATGCATGCATGTGTGTGTATATGTGTTTAGTAGTATACCAAAATGAGGAAATGTACAGTTATATATAATTATTGTTACGAATATTTTAAGTTAACGATATGTAAAAAATAATCTACCTAGTCCTACATAATTTAATGACATATAATTAATTAATTTTCAGATTCTATTATGGCGGAATCTAATGGAAATCCTATTCCAAACCAAAATAATGATGTTGTACCTAGTGAACTTGTGAATCAAATGAAAAAAAAAATTTTTGAAGTCGTAGCAGTTGATGTTCATCACCGTCATTCTTCTCAAGTCAGTCATACCTATATTTTTAATCAAAATGAGCCATCAAAAAAAACACAAGCCCAACGGATGTGAGAATACAGAACCCGGAAAAAGCTTCGAACTCAAGTAACAAGTGACACTTCTGCAATAATGATTCATCAAGATAATAGGATCAATGTACAGAGTAATTTTCAACAAAATTCGCCTGCAACTGGAAATCCTATTCCAAACCAAAATAATGATGTTGTAATGATGTTGTACCTAGTGAAATTGTGAATCAAATGAAACAGAAAATTGAAGTCGTAGCAGTTGATGTTCATCACCGTCAATCATCTCAAGTCAGTCAGACCAATATTTTTAATTAAAATGAGCCATAAAAAAAAACACAAGCCCAACGGATGCGAGAATACAGAGCTCGGAAAAAAAATCAAAATCAACTAACCAGTAATATTTCATCCATTTCCCATTATCAGGACGATAATATTATTGTTGAAGCTAATGGTGGTCATAATAATTTAACTGAAATTATCGAACCGCTTATTCGATACAAAAACCTCAAACGTACAAAAACATCAGGTGAGCGTATTCATCAATAACAGAAAAGGTTTATCAATATTCACTTTTAATTGCCAAAGTCTTACAGCTCATGCTGTTGATCTAAAAGATATAGTTGTGAAAAATTCAAATGTCATAGTTTTATGAGAAACTTCGCTAGCCAATGGAGATGACGTATCTGTTCTTAAATTCAACTGCATTGTGAAATATAAACGATAAATGATTTTAAGTGGAGATTTCAATGTCAATTTTGCATTAGACAAATCTATAAAACTGGTTGAATTTTTAAAAGATAATTTAAACCTGTCTATACAAAATGATAACAAAATATCTACGACAAAATCGAATACGTCAATTGATGCAATATTCACAAGGTTTCTGGATAATATTGAATGTAAAACATACATTTCTTATTTTAGTTACCATAAGCCTTTGGTTACAAAAGTTTATGATGAAATATCACTAAATATTAACGAAATAGATTAATAATAATAATAATAATTATAATAATAATTTCTGTAAATGTACAGTAAATAATAAAATATTTTTAATTTACTAAAAATGAAAATTTTTCTTCTACTGATACCTCTCCCATCCTATTAAATTTTAAGTATACAGTTAAAAATAATAATAATAATAATAATGGATAAACAAAAAATAATGGATATAACCCAAAGAAGTTTCACTTCTTCCGCGTGTACAAACTTACTGATAACCAAACTGTTTTATATATATATATATATATATATATATTATACATATATATATATTACTATAATACTTATAACTATTTTACCTCAAGACGTATTTTTTCCTTTAGGGACATGTTTCGGGAGATCCTGTTCTCCCATCTTCAACCTTCGCCATCTTGCTTCTGGTTGAAGCTTGAAGAGCTTGAAGGTTGAAGATGGGAGAACAGGATCTCCCGAAACATGTCCCTAAAGGAAAAAATACATCTTGAGGTAAAATAGTTATAAGTATTATAGTATTATATACATCAAGAAACGGACTGTAGCAGAAAGTGATTGAAATATATATATATATATATATATATATATAAAATCTGCACAAAAGGAAATTTTAAAAGTGATATACTGTAAGTATCATGTTGTTGAAAGATAAATTTGCTACAATTTTTCGAAATAACGCCAAAAAAAATGAATAACGAGAAAAACAGTGGTTCACCAGGGAATGACACGCCCAACACAGAAATAATTGATAGGCCTACATAATGTATTAGTGTTTTTGTATTAATCTGTTGTGCGCGCGCGCGTGTGTGCGTGTGTGTGAGAGAGAGAGAGAAAGAGAGAGAGAGAGAGAGAGAGAGAGAGAGAGAGAGAGAGAGAGGAGAGAGAGAGAGAGAGAGAGAGAGAGAGAGAGAGAGAGAGAGAGAGAGAGAGAGAGACTAAAGTATAATAATAAGTATTATACACGTATATTCATAAGAGTATATATTATTATAGATTATTACAATATTAATGCAATATTCTTATACTAACAAGAGATAATTGTACATAACAACATAACGAGAGTATTTCGTACAGATTAAATTTCCATGTATTTATAATTATGAATTTTATATTGTTAGTTTGTATAAACAATGACAAATTTTGCCAGAACATCGTCGACACCAAAATTTTAAAATTGTTAACAACCAAATTTATGTGGTTTAATGAACCTCACGAAGTTATCACAACAAGTGTTTGTCAGGCGACTTATGGCCCACTCCATATTATGAAAATGTACAATCTACACGTTGTTGCATAACTGCACCGAGTTTATAAATATAGATTTTGATGATAACTGTATTACTGAATTGTCGACATAAATATTTGTTTTAAAATTGTGTATAATTAGTGATTGAAACTTGAAAAACTGTTTTTTCTGTACGCTTTACAAAGTTACGTTTGTAAAGCAACTTATGTGCCACTACACATGTTGTGAAACAGCTTTATAAGGAGAAAATATCGATAGCTGGAACAGTTAATTAGGCAGCATCTAAACTAGTGCATTACGAGAGAAAGATTTATAAAGAGAAGACAGCGAGGGTAGTTATACTGGCTTAGACTATGGCTAAGCTGCTGCATAAGGATACAAGGAGCTGAAAGAGTAAAGGGATATTTTAAAACAAAGGAAAGTCTTAAGTACACAGGGTTACGACTTAGGCCTCAATAATGTCTAAATTGAGATTGCAAGACGAGAAGAGAGACGGGAGTGAAGCAGTTTTATAAACTGTATTTGTTTGTAATTTTTACGAAACTCCGTACGTGATCGTAATATTAACTGCTGTAAGAAGGGGTTTCCTTGCTATTTCAAGGACCATTTTACTTCAAAATATGTAAATGTCAGAATGGTTTTAGCAGCAGCTATCACGTTGTAATGGAATGTTCCCGTATTATAATAATTTTTCTGTAAACATTACGTTTCCCTACATTTTTATTCAGTTGTGAGGTTTTGTTTGTCAGGGTTGATTTTCGTGTGAAAGTAGTACCCTAAAAAGTTTTGTACCCTAATCATTTTGCAAAATCTGTATATTTTAAAGAAGCAAGTTTTTCACTTTTTAAGTTCTGTAGCATTTTATCATTAAAATATTATATTTTAATTAACTTTTGCTTTTTTCTCTGTAAAATTTAATTTTTACTTTGAGGTTATAATGCACCTTAAAAAGAGATACTTTGCCACACTGTCAAACTGAAATAAGATTATTTGTTCTTGTCCTATACTCGATACCAATTATTATATTCAATTATAACATAATATTCCGACACGGAAAAAAATTATTTTAGATAGAAATGTTTAAAAATTTTACCGCACTGGCTGAAATTAATTTTTGCTCATTATGAGGTTTATCGGAGGCTGCTGTTAAGAGGCTGCCTCCGTCCTGTTTTTGGTGACGGCGCCTCGTTCAAAAGATCGTTGTTGTGTAATATGTTCAAATAATATGTGCTCAAATTTTCATCTAAAATAATTGTGTTCCGTGTCGAAATAATATATTGTAGTAAGTGATTACAGTCGGAGGCGTCATGGACAACAAAATACAAGAATTTAATTATGTATTATAATTTTTCAATATTTTTTATATATATTTTGATTTACTTTAATGATTTTTTGGTAGTGCATACAAATTTGTGTGTGTAAATAAATTAAGTAGTAGGTTGAATATGTATACTTTTTTGATTTCACTTAGCTTCTTTCCTAAAATTTATCTTAAAAAATGACAATACAACCATAGTATTCTTTCCCTACGAGGATGCTTTGCACCAATTTTTATATAAAGAAAGTATTTTAGTTAAACGAACTTTAATATTATGACAGATATACTATCACAGACAGATAAAGCAAAGCTATTAAAGTAATAAAACCTTCACAGACAAGATTATTTGGAATATAACAGTGGAAATTAGTTTTGAACGCAAAAAGTGGAGCAAAGAAAGTCCAGCTTACGTGCCCTCTGAAGTAATACTGTTCAAAGCATTTTAAGCTTCAACAATTTTTAATCATGATAAATTTGTAACTTTTTCGATAATTGGTAGCAGTCCGTAATATTTAATTAAAAAATAAATCTGCGTTACCTAAAGTGTTTTCAAAAAAGCTAAGGGGGACGGGAACTGGCGGCGCTTCGAGTTTCCACGAGCCAGTGCATCGATGAATATGTATGCAAATTACCTGTTACGAGTACGACAGCTTCTCACCGCCCCCGTGTTTTATTCATATGTAAATATTGACTTTTGTACGGGCGAGATATGCGGGATGAATTCATGCCCGAGCGAACGAGATTTATTTACGTTTTTGTACTACGCAGTGCTGGAATTAAGAACCGCAAACTCAAGCGCACGCGCGCTCAGCCAGGACAGAGTTATAGCCACTGTGTAAAGGGAATATTATTTTTATTAAAAATAAGTCGAAGTAACATAAAGACACCGTTTTATGTTTAAAAATACTGTTCAGCCATTTTTATTGACTTCTCCCAAGCATTTGACAAAGTCTAGCATCTACGTCTGTTCCATTAACGAAAAAGGATCAAGAAACATTAAGAAGGTTTAAAAAAAATCGTAACACGTGTTTATGGCCGGTGTTACTTATGGAGGCGAGACATTGAAACTGACAAGAAAGGAACAAGAAACATTAAGAAGGTTTGAAAAAAAAAATTGTAAACCGTGTTTATGGCCCGGTTAAAGAAGATGACGAATTGATAATAAGAAATAACCTGGAGATAGATGAACTATTGAAGTATGAGGACATTGTAAGCTTCGTGAAGGCTCAACGTGTAGGTCACCTAGAGCGGATGAATGATCAGCGTATGGCAATGAAAATCCTGATGTCACAAGTCTATTACAGCAGGAAAAGAGACCGGCTTAGGATAAAATAGCTGGATGGCGTGCTAGAAGATTTCAGAAGAATGGATGTAAAGCGATACACTGAGATGGCGACGGATAGGGACATTGGAGAAGACGGTGTTGGTAGGCAGGGCTAACGTTGGGCTGTAGTGCTAAAGAAGAAGTAAAGAAGAAGGTACACGACTATTCTACAAACGCAAGAAAAAAATCTCGGTTCTGTTCTTACTTTTACCATCGTCGTATCTTTCAGGTTGTTCTTAATTAAACAGGATACTTTAAGACAGCGTACTAGGTTCACTGTTATACCTTTTGTATACAGCCCCGTTATCAACAGCAACGTATGCTGAAGATACCAACAAGATTAGCTGTCCATCACAACCCCAAAACCCCATCACGACACCTAGAAAATAATTTTAATGCAATCCAGCAGGGGCCCAAGAAAGCTAATGTCAATGGTAGTGCACATAACTTTTATTATGAAGAAATGAGATTGTCCGACAGTTACACTAAATTAAATGGATCGAACTAACAAAAGTACAAGACGTCAAATACTTCGGCTTACGCCAAGACAAAAGCGCGCGCGTGCGCACACACACACATTGCAACGATACATATTTGCATATTCGCCTAGGGTAATTTATTTGTGATATTATATATATATATATATATATATATATATATAATAATATATATTGTAACGTCACAAAACGTTCCATACTCTTAAAACGACCAGAAGAGTGAAGATAATACCAAAATAATTATGAATAAGAACCAAGTCTAGGTAACGATGAAGTATATAATAGAATTAAAATCATAAACCATTAAAGAATGGAAGGAAATAAGACATTCAAATGAACAGTAGTAAATCTACTATCAGCATAAGATGACAATACAAAATAAACAGACGATTTGACAGAGACGAATTGACAAAGACTAGTCCCCAAATAGATTGTTTAAGTGAGCATAACAAACCATTAATAAACCAAGTCAAACAGCATAAGTAGAATAAGAGGTGAAAGAAATAATATTGATAACATGTATTAAAGTGTAAACAGCACATTAGCTGAGTAATTGCAAAGTATTAAATTGAATAACAAACAAAAGGAAATGTATTATTGATAATCATGAACTATGAAAGAGTTATAATAAATGAACCATTCAAATAAGATTAACAGTGTAAACACCATGTTAGATCAACCTTCAAAGAAGGGTATGCTAAGGCATAATGAATAATGATAATAGAATAATTAATGAGAGAACAAATTGTAGATGTTCTAATAATAATATGATATCAATGTAATCAACAATGTAAAAACTATATGTGTTTAAAAATACTGTCAGTCAAGGTAAACAAAACCTTATTATGAATTGTGTAAACTAGGAGACTGGCATAAGATGAGTTAAGATGACTCAATGAATAATAAATAATTGATAAAAACTCAAAATAATGACTCACAACTACTTATGTGGAGTCCATAATGAAAAGAAATTTGAGATGATAGACAAACCAATGATGACCAAACAGATTATAAAAATCATAAAAATGTATTATAAAGAGACCATTCAAGGTATAGGAAAATATAAATATAATAATAATGAAAAAGGTGTAAGTCACCATACAATGTCTAGTATAATAAGTATAGGACTTAAGAATAATTTCGAATAAGTAATAATGAAGTAAAGAAGCCTTGAAATAATAATAAACAAATATGTTATAATGATTGTTAATGTTCAGCTGGATGCAGCAATTTTATATAGTAATATGTTAATTTCAATAAGATAATTATGTTCAAAATAGAAATTAAGGATAGTTAAATCAAGGTTAAAAAATAGTAAAATAAAATCTGTAAAATGTAGCAGAAGACATTTGAAAACAATGCAATATTTAAGATAGGCTTTCATTAAGATAGATTTTATTAATGAAAGATGTATCCAAACTGCCTCCATTCATATCAAAATAACCAGAAAGGAATGGGCAATACGATGCTAGTAATAGAACCAAATTTGTAATTAGTATAACTGAGATATAAACGTAAATGTGATAAATTTTGTGAATTTTGGATGGTTACAAGTAACACCAACAATAATAAGACCCACGCTTAAAAACAATTATGTAAGAGCTAAAAATAGAATGACCGCATCAACGACGTCATTTTTAGCCAATCAAAAAATTACTTCAAAAATTAATTGTCGTTGCCTAGCGGCGTTTTCAGCAGACTATATATACGGTTGTAAGAGTGAGGAGAAACACATTTTGTCAAATTCCATTCCAGCAGCTACTACAGGACTCCAGATCTAAATTTTCATCGAATCTTATTAAACAACAACAGTGAAGAAGTAAATACCTTTTAAAAGTTCATCGCAACAAGTAGTGTTAATTTTACTAGTTGTGCGAAATAAAAAGAACGAGGTTAGGTGAAGTACCTAACCAAGTATTTAATTTCAAGAAGTAATCATCGTTCATACGTGTAAAAGTGAAGTGTACGATCAGTGTACCCGATCGTAAAGTGAATTAAATAATAATCCAAAGCGATTATAAAACAGGGAGTACCGTGCAACATATGATTACAGTGTATGAATATTATGTGACTAGTATAAGAAATAATACACTTATGTACTAACGCAAAACATTAATACTATAAGTAATAAGCACCGTCTATACTTTTTTCTATAGGAATTATACGATTCCAAATATAATAATTCATGTACTAGGCTAACTATAGTTAACCTCAAACTTGTAGAGGTTAGACGAACATTTCGTCAATCAATTTGAATATTTTAAAGGTGTCTAACATATTAAATTCAGATCTTGTAAAGCATCGTAACTCGAGACATAGGTATTTTATTCTGTAGTTTAAAAGAATTCACCCTTGAGATATAAATATTTTGTAAACAAACAAACCAATAAGTAGAGTAATCATTGCCAACCTTCTGGGTTAGGAGAGATTGAAGCCAGGTAGATTGTAATCCGTTATTATTGTTAATTTGAATTTATAAAGTTAAAGTAAGCACGTTGTGAGCAATAAACAAGTAACTTGTTAATTAACAAACGTTGTAAGCAATTATTGAAACAGTTATTAATTATTTTTCTCAATTAAAAGAGCTGCAATTTCAAGGCACTCAAACAATCAAGTTGGTGGCTTGGACGTGTGAAGCGCCAACAGTTTAAATACATAAAAAACCAGAAGGAAAATAGTTAATTAAATTATTTTAATTACTCAATCAAAGAAACAATTTAACATCAATTAAATTTATTTAATTTTATTCTTTGAATAAATTCTTTTTTATGGGATAAGAACTTGCGATTCCATATGGCGCCCAAATAAAATCAATTTAGCTCACTTACTTACAAACAGTGCAGTTATACTGTTTTGACAAACCAACAGTATAATAACATACTGAGACCATCTGAACAACCAGTACAGACAGAACTAACCTACAAGTGCTACACCAAAGGTTTTAACTACTTAATAATTTTGTCAAACAACACTTTACTGTACACAGACGATCTAAGTCTACGGAAGTGCTACTGAACTTCAAGTGAACTCCGAAGTGAACCACATTCGATTAACAGAGATTGCAATACTTAATTAATTAATTAATAAAAATTAATTAAACACAATATACAAATTAAACCAATAAATAATAATTAAAAATTATTTAACAACCGAATTTAAATAAAAGATAATCAACCGATACGAGGTACGTACTCGGTGAGTTATAATATATAATAAAGATAAACAGTTGTAAATAGTTTTACAACTATTGGAGAAATCATAATCTGTTATTAAACACCTGTTTTGTGTTTTGAACCATTATTTACAGCTGTTACTAGGGGGAAGGTGTGTGTGTTGTGTGTTTATGTATTTGGTGCGTATGTGTTATGCCTGCTCGCACCTGATCGTCTGCAAGAATCAACTTGTCTTTGTGTCTTTATGTACACACGTATCTTCGTTGTGGTAGTGAGCTCCAGTTCAAACATAAAATACGAATAAGTAAATATGTTTAATTAATAAGAATTCGCACACTGACAATACTTACAGCAAAGTGAATTATGTCATTTAAGACATGCGAAATGACACATGCGTCTGAAGAATGACGCATTCTTCAGACGCATTTGAAGATGAATTGAAGATGACATTCATTCAATTTGAAGATGAATAGTGAAATTATAACCGAACTATGAACAAATTAATTAATTATTCAGCTAATTAATATGTGACGAGCAATTAATTAGTATGTAAACAAAGACATAAGTACTACTTGTGTATTTTATGGTGGCCGGCAACCTTGGTGAAAGTAATATGCGCAGAACCCTGTTTTTTGTCAGTTTAACGGCCCAACTCACTGAATCTGCAAATGTTGATGCGTTTTAAAAAACATTTACCCTGAAACATTAACCGTATAGGCCAGTATTTCATTTAATTATTATTTTCAACACAAAAAGCATCGCCTACGGTGCGAAAACTTCAACTTCTTCTTAAGCCTAGTGTAAACTTTCAAGGTAGCTTATCATATTTAAGAGAAATTATTATAAACTGTGGGTTTAAATGGAAGAAGATTAGAAATAATAGAATGTATTAAATGAACGTCAAGAGATAAGGGCAAAAATTATTTAATATCTCAGGAAAATAAAACAATTCAGGACAGAAAAGCGGCCAATACTAGTAATTATTTATTATTTACATTATGTAACGAATAACATTGTTCTGGTATTTCAAATACATTTTGATATTTGATACAATTTCGAGTAATACTGAGTAAAATTACAAATAGTAGTTAGTTGAATGAAATCCGGAAATGTCAACAATGTGTAAAACCTGAGTTGTAATAATTAAACTGTTAAGGGCACCAATAAAGTCGGCTGTAGCAACAGTAAAAAGCCGGACGTTTTTGAAATGAAGTGTTACAACTTAGCATACTTAGTCTCCCCACTACCCTCACATTTCGCGCAGCTATGAAGCGGCCACTGTAAAGTAACGCGATTGTATCACGAATCTCATGATTCTACAAGTTCGCACATGGACCCAAATTATCAGTGTGAAAATACGCAAAAAGTGTTGATGGGAAAACGACGCGCGGAACAACCCTGGACAAAATCTGACAGGTTTGAGATGGCTTGGTAAGTACTCTTCAACTTGTCACCGTGCCTTGAGTATAAAACCCCGGCAGATTCTGAACGACAACACAGACGCTAAGAATTTATTCACGGGGACACTGCGTCAGTTTGCTCACCGACCACAGACTCCAATCATTCCCAACGGAGGAAGATTCTGCCCTACAGATGATCTAAGTGGAAACTCTAGCATAGAAATCATCACCAGCATCATCAACATAGTCAAGGACACAAGACGCACACGGACGGTAACGACCACAAAAATAAACAGGTGAAAAATGAACAATTAATCTTTTTTAACAAAAACTATAAACAGAATTTAAAAAGTGATATGAGTAAACACAAAATAACGAGTAATATATAAAAATTTGTTATATTAACATTTGTTTTCTATTGAATTAAAATGGGTATGCAATAACTAGTATGTGTTGAACTAAAGTAAATATTATTTTCGATTAAAAATTTGCAAGTAAGCTTTTAATTTTTATGAAATAAATTTTTAAATGGTATTTTTATACAGCACTTGCAATATTAAAATTAATTATTTGAACTCAATGTTTACGTCAGATGCCAAAGTATCTCAAACATTGTCTTATATCTGTGTTCATATATGTGTTTAATTTTTGTTATTTTTATATTATTTATGTGTGATCTATAATGTGTATAATACAACTAATGCTTGTAAAACAGCTTCATTTAAAAATTGACATTTAATAAATATTTTTTCTAATCTTTAAAGAATTTATTTTTTATAAATTAGTGGTTTTATTAGTATTTATTGCACGCCACAAAGTATTTCTCCTCTCTTCCTACATAAAAATGTATTGTGCAAGAAAGGGACTTAACGTAACAAACACAGAAATCCCACGACCTAGATGGTAATTTATTCTATAATTACATTGAGTACTCTTCAGAAATACAATAATGTAATGTTAGAATATATATAAGGAAAAAATCAGCTGATTAGCAGAAACTTTCTACAGACTCTTGAAAACAAGCTACTCGTTTACAAAATGATAATCACCGTGTGACATACAACTGTGAGGAACTGCAAGTAAGCACAACGTCGATATTCATCGGCAGTTTTAAAAACATAGTGCTTAGACCCATCGAAGATGCTCTACGATACGTCCCAACCAGCGCAATAAACTGTATCTGCGAATAGCTGTTGCGTAATACGAAGTCTGCGGATACAGTTTGAATTGCAGATCAGACTGAATCTAGTCAAGAAACTGTTATACAATCGTCGCGTCGCTTAAAACGGTACGACCTGGCAACCAGATTTGGCAAAACAACTAATTTCATGTACAGACAGTACGGTCGTAAGCTGATAGAAAAGGAAATGATTCACAGAAATCATGTCCTACCAGACACTGTATATGAATGCTATCATTCGAATTAATGTAATTTTATTGGGCAGATTGTAATAACATTGTGTGTGTGTGTTTAGTTTAATAATAAATAATGGCTTCCATGTGTCCCACCGAAGTAGCTTAGGAGAAGGCAGGGTAGGCTGCCTTATGTGAGCCGTACGGCATACATGGAAGGCAGTGTGGCCAGCATTACGCTTCAGCCGCCCATTATTATCCCCAGGATGTTATCCCAGGTACTCATTTTCAATAGGCCGAGTCGACCTGGGGGCTGAAAAATGCACCTTGATTTTATGGTGCGGGCCCGGAAATCGAACTCGGGACTTCTAGGCTAGTTAGTAGCCAGGTGACATACCCACTGGTATGTACCCATAATGCTATACCCACTAAAATAAAATGAACTTTTATAAAGCAATGGTAGCAAAAGTTAGATGGTAACGTGCCGGGACGGATCAACAATCAAGACTAGTGAAATGATATTAATATGACTGAAAAACAAGATCGGATACAATACGAAGCCGTTCGGAAAGAAGTGAGTCTTCACTATCACTGATTAGTTAAAAAGAAAACATAATTAGAAACTTCACGTAAATAAAGGAAACAAGTGTACCCAAATTTGTAAAAAAAATATAAATCGAGGTGAAAGACGCCGGTAGATAGATGCCATTGAAAGGGACGGAACATGAGCATCTACTTGTTCCGTGTCAGGGTATAAAACTAACTTCAAACAGAGCAGTCTGTTCTGCAGTCGAGGGTTTACTGACCTCCACATAAATCCCGAAAATCAAACAGCAACGCATTAACTGCTCCACACATTCTGATTCTTGAAGGTGCTACAAAAACGAAATCGAAATTAAAATGAAATGAATGTAATTAAGTTAGCTTGTAATTTTGACGCGTGAGTGAAATTAAATAATTAAGTTGATGTGTCTTTATAATTTATGGTTATTACAACAAACTACGTATATTACAGGAACGTTACGAAAATCATAAGTTTTATTAATCCGTAAACCGTTGTTTAACGATGTGCATAAACATGTCAACGACATAACTACACTCATGCGATTAAAAAAAATTAAATTACGACTGATAACAGTTTCTTTGATGCCGACGGATAACAGTTTAAATGAAGTGAATTTTTGTATGTCTGTTACAAGTAAGTTACTACCTATTTCTTGAACTTTGCATGAATCGACGTTTGAAAGATATAGTATTACGCATTTTACTGACGGCATTTGAGTAAATATAGGCCTTCATTCAAGAAGCGATTTTTTTTTAATTGAACAGGCAAACAAAATTAGAATAATTTAAAATAACTATTCCTCGCCGCTCCTACTTTTCTCTTATTTTTTTTATTTCCCTTTTTCTACTGAGTGACAGCAGGGCCCCCAAACGCGCGGAGCTATGTGGGAAACCGCATTTTTTCTAACCCGTAAGGGCGCCTTCTACTTCAAATTTTAAGACTATACATTACTTTCAGATAAGGTATTCGAATAAAAATAATTGTGTTAGTAAATTATAAATTTTATATAATTAATACCTAACAGATTAAAAGTGTTTAATTTCTTTTATCAAAACAGACCTCAGAAAAAATATATAAATTTAGGAATGAAATTTCGATTTATAAATTTTATTCTTTCCTTCATACTGAATCCAGGGTATTGTCTTGACAGTCCAACTATGCTATGATTCCAACATAGCAATTTCAGACAATTTCCCATCCCAAACTCTGTGGAAGTCACATGAGATATTGCATCCCAAATAATTAAAATAGTGTTCTAAGGTTTTATCATGGATAACTAGCTTCGTTTTAATCAGATACTTCCAAACAAAGCCATGGTCTTTGATTTAGAGTCAGACTCGAAACACATATAATACATATAAATTGCAAGACATTACATAATACAAATACCGCTCTCTATAACTAACCTTCTGTCTCTTGAATAATGACTTTGTCATCCGCGCATTATAGAGAATTGAAGTGTATACGTAGCCACAAAGGAGTATGCCTGAGTCAACTTGCGACTCCCACATTCGAAACATGTCGTCTATACAGATGTAAAAAAGAGTGGGCTAATAGGGCACCCTTGCTGAACACCGTTATTCGTAGGAATATAATATCTCCTGTCAGTCTCCCATTCAAAAGTAAGGCAGCAGATAACCTGAGTGTCCTGTAAAGCAGGGGTTGGGGTACAACAAATAAATGTTTTGGAAAAACTCGACGGCCCATAACTTTCTACAGCAGTGACATCTTTACAATATCAAGAGCATTTACGATATCTATAAAAGCAAAATGAGTTTCCAGGATTAACAACCTTTCTGTTTTCTTTTTGATTTATAAATTGTATTCTTTCCTTCATACTGGATCCAGGGTTTTGTGTCGAGAGCCAGTCCCAACTTTCTAGAAAAGCCGTTTTTCTCATCATATCATATCGCAGATTAGATGCTTCTTTTCGATATTTCATCTACTAAGATCCTACTACCAACGTATTTCAACCTCCTTTCACGATTCATTTCCAGGCGTCTTAAGTAAATATTCATTTTTAAATGCACCGTCAACGATTAACGTAATTTTTATCAATTATCGATTAATTTTTGAGACTAATTAGAAGTTTCGTATTACTTACGAACGACTGTATACTATATCTTTAGTTCTCCATTATTTGGCAGCAACTAGTTTTGTTTTTTGTTTGTCTTAAACTTTAATAATTATCATTTCTTACAACACGTGTTTGTTCATAATACTTGCGTTGGATGTGTAACACAAATCAGTCACTAAAGTTGGTTGGGGAGGGGAGGAGAGACACTGAAATTTAATGCCTACCCCGTTAATCGATTCTCTTCCCAATGTTAACATTGCGTCGTTTTTCCCATAACTGTGACATTTTTCATTCAGCCGTTTTGGCAGGCGACCAATAACAAGCATGTACATAATGACTTCAAACCCCGCATGGCAAGAAAACTTTATTAAACGCGCACGCACCCACCCAACCACGCACGCTATCCTCTTTGCTATATGGATTAGGTATTCAACTGCTCCTTTCTCAAGTATCCCTCTATCTTCTTTTTCGTCCGCCAATATTTCTCCCTCCACATGTTTTGTACTCGTTAAAGTTGTCTTTTACCGTCCGTCCTTTCTATACGGCTTTTTCAATTTTGTTTTTGCTACTAAACATTTTTATTTATGCTGTATATATTGTCATGAGCGAAGCATTTATAGAGTTTTCAGAATAGTTATATCCTATGTTAATGTTACACAAAGTACTCAATATACGCAAAAGTAAAAATTCTGTATAAAGTTTTTGGTCCGCAATTATAACAAATAAACACTTTAACGAGAATAGCTAAATATGACGCACTCTTAATACATCTAAACCCACTAATTCCGAAATTATTCCGGCCTCTATTATGATCAACCCACACCATCTGTGGCATAAACAAAGACTAGAGAACGAACACTAGACATTTATCCATAAGGGACAAAGGTACACTGCTACGATGTACTAACGCATTCTTATTTATACGAGAAGATGATTAAACACTGTGTTTCTTGTTTAGGCTACATATAAACTGCCGAGTCATCCGAAGCACTTACCGCATAAATGCGTTTCTTATTGAGTAAAGAGAACACGAATCAACGTATCAGCCAGTTTAAGTGATCTGTTTCTTTACATTGAATGTACGACACGGTTCCCAGATCCGGTAAGATCCGGTTCTCAGCTAATCAATCTTTTATTCACGGAATCAATATCGGTCCCTTTTGTTTCGCCCACAGGCTGACTCATACGTGATCAATAAATTGTAGTAAACAGTTTGTTAAACAAGCAGTAATATATGGTACAATTCTAGATATAAAACAAACCTTTTTTTGCATATGAAGTTTCGATGTTAACATAAACATACAGACGAATTAAGTGCTCTAATTAGTTATTCTAAATGCAGTGTACTTGTATTGCGAACGTCATATTAAGAATCAGACGTTTATTAAAAGTGAATGTTAATTAAAGAGAAATTATATAGCAATTGCAATACTGCATTTTAAAAATATATTTGATTTACTATTTGTTACATAAGTATTAGAATTACATATGGTATAGTATTAGAATACACAATTTACTTGTATCTTTTCTACTGTAAAGAAAATCCTTAAATTTGCAACTTTGAAATTCCCAGAATTTTTATAAATGTCAGAGTAATAAATCTAAAGGTAGTAAATGTAGTGTAAGAATAAAAAATTGAATTATGCTTGTTAACATAACAAAATATATTTGGTGTCTTGTTTATGAAAAATAAACAGGACATATTTTAAAAAACAGAACACTAAATATATTCTTTTAAAATAATGACCTAATTTTATTCGTCTCTTTCTACAATCCATATCGCTAAAACACTAGCCGTGAATCGTTTATAATAATTTCATCATGTAAGATTGGAGTTCGATTGCCTGCGTTTGCTACTGTACATAAACAAAACAAAGAAATTGTGTTGTGTGTAATTGTGAAATGCAAGAAATTGAGTATGAGGCCAACAAATCTGTAACATATTTTGATATTCTCCGTTAACCAACGCAGACCTATAGTATGATAAATGAGCGAATTTATAAGAACCGGTCGGCAGTTATTTTACGATTGCTAATGCAGACTTTGTGCAGGAATGAACGAACGAGAGAAAATGATCCAGTCGGACATTTCAGTCGCTTGAACGGAGATGCAAACATGATGTGCCGGCTCACTGAAATGAACGAATCGTCCCATCACTATTATCGAGCATTGTCGTAACACTATTACAAATAGTTCCAGTTTCGAATTGTATAGTTCACGTCTTTGTTAAGTCTTTGTAAGTGTTAATGAAGTATGGACACAGGAGTCAGTTTTTAGCTAGCAATGTTTCATTAGAAGCGATTATAGTTTAATTAATATAACGTTTTTAACAATGAGTCGAATGACAAGTTTCGGAATTTCATCTCGAAGGATGGAATGTTAGATTGTTTTCATGGCAATGGTCCAGTTACACTACTACATAATAGATCGGAGAGAGCCACATGCACTTTGTTTTTAGTCTCTATTCAAGGTTCGCCAAATACATAATCCGATATTTTTAAATTTCATCTTACACGAACATTCCTCTTTCATGGCTAATAATAACAACAACAACAACAACATACACACACACCTGTGCCTTTGAATTACATTTTTGTTCTCTATAAGTTGTTTTTCCTCAAGTAAACAAAGCTTATTTTATTTCATTGTTTTCTTTTGTTTTATTATTGTATTCACAAATTTTACTTAATTTGTAGTTGTCATTACAATCACTTTTCGTATACTAAGTTAGTTCGGCTTTAATAAAGACTGAGACGTGTGTTTTTATTTATTTCAGACAATCTTCACGATTTGTTAGCTATATTCACTCCCTCTAACCATGCTGAGCAACGAATAACTCTGGTGGTTAAACTTAACATGGCGCAAAATAACTTTTCGACAGGCAGACTAGTTGGTGCTCTGGGCAGGTTGATTTCAGACGTTGCCATTTAGGGCATAATCTATAAACATTCCTGATTATTTCTTGCTGTTCTAATGTTGTCACTGTATAGCTTTAGACAACTCAATTGGTAACCAGATGGTAGCTGATGGGGACAAGAGCTGACCGCGTTCTTGTACTGGTAACAAACACGAGTACAAGAGAGTAAAACCGCTGACTGGATAAGCAAAAGGCAGAAGAAGAAAATTCATCGACTTTTTGAATAGCCAATTCATCAGACGTACACTATGGACGCGTGAATCACGCTCGTAACAGAAATCTCTGTTTCTAACACTTTCCTAGTTAAAACAACTAATTTTTGTAATTTGGGTGGATTTGCGTAAGACCGTTTGCGGATTCGGTTCAAGTGATTCAACTTAAAACAGCGTCTATGTTGAATCCGATCAGTTTGCCTCTCAACCAAATGTCGTTCCAATCAGTTGATACCGACAATTAAAAAATTAAAACTGTACATTCCGTCTAAGATGTTGGTGCTCCTCCGTTATGAACATGTCTTCTTTCAGCTGTTGTTTTAGTTCGATCAATAACTGTAGTTCACTAGTAAAAAACAAGAAAGTCATCATAACCATCAGTTGTTTTCAGATTTATAAACCATATTTTTTCTTCTTCGTTTACAAGCAGCAGGCTTCGCACGGCCTACTGTATCTCTAGCTTACAGTCTCCGACCCCTGCTTTGCAGCAATTCCATGACCCGTCGCATAGGGAAACTCATCGGTACCACTTATGTGGCGCCTATGGTTACCTACGCGATCCCTGTATGGCCAAAACCCATAAGAGAAAACTTCTTTCTCTCCTGGACCTAGGACTGTACTGCAAAGCCCATTACCTAACATCTGATAAGACCGTCCGGGACTTCTGCGTATCTGTTCACGGGACGCCACCTGGATACTTTCCCGAAAGTTCTACCGCCGCCGTGGAGCAGCCAGCTAATCAGCGCCCTCGGTCGCAACACATCTGTGCCAGGAGAATCTTGGACACCGGCCTCGGCGAACACTTACGCTCAATTAGAATCTAATTGAAAACCCATGGCCGGTGGCAGGCCACACCCAATAATCCAGTGAATTATACTGTAGTCCCTGTGCAGGAGCTCTGTAAGAAGCTCGGAACGCGGCACAACCCCTGCGTCTTCTTCTAACTTACAGTCTAGTGTTGGCATTGGCACTTTATCTTGATCGTAATATTGTGATTCAAATCCGTGTGTTTGCGGAGTGAGGCGTGAAGGGTTGATGCGTTCTTCAAACTGGCGCCTACGTCACACACGTCCGTCTTTTCTACAAACATAACGCTCAGTTTAATCCGAGTTGTGGTATCGGGACTCAGAAATGGGTAGTACCGGCTCTAGTAGAAGGCCGGAATATTAAACGTGGCAACGTTGCGTCTGAGGCCTATAAGCATAGTGTAATAAAATAGCTAAAGTGAACATGTTATATTTTGATTTAATTTCATAGCATTACTAAAATCATGACTAGGCCTATTTATAGCTAAATCTAAATTATAGGTCTATGCGCTCTTAGTACTATACGTTTAAGGTGAAGAAATTAATAAATTAGTGTTAGAGCTAATTAATTAATTTTGTTCGAATTACTGATTTCGTATCATATGAATGAGTTAATTATTATATTTCTTAAATAATATAACAGTATTTTACATAAAACTTTTAATTTGCAAGAAATGAAGAATTATAAAACTGCTGATAACCGGCAATTAAAAATGACGCGATTTGATTATTGAACTACATAAATTAAGAGATCATCTATCCGTTGCTTCCAATGTTGCCACTTTTAATATTCCGGCCTTCTACTAGAGCCGGCATGGTAGTACACGTTCGTAATTGTCAACCGTTGCTGCAGCCCCACCGTTTTCTCACTTAACTTCCAGCCTCACGGAGATAGGACACAAACAGTACACGTTTGAGATGGTATATTTAATTTTTTCCGATAACTTTGTGCATTGTTGTATGTAAGAGGACAACCGAGTCTGTTTATTACAAATTCCGTCCGTGACGACTTTGTTTCATCTCTGTTCCCATCTTTCATCTCATCTTAATAACGATATCACCTGCGCCGTCTTATTAACGTTACAACATTACTACTAAAACAGCTATTACTTTGTAGTGAATACATCATACCGCTACATCTTATCGCAGCTACCAGCTGATAGTTATGTTTCCGTAAAAAGTTAGTCAAATGACGCGACCACCAATTTGTAACGTACCAAAACATTTGGTAGCCATTAGTCCATGCACTGTGTATGGGGGCGCGGGTTTTTCATCTGTCGTTGGGACTGCGTCGCTCATTCACTTGATACCGGGTTCTTCAAATCAAGTCAGTTCGTTCAATTTGTATGTGGCGGGTTAGAAACTGTCGTTCACGTATGACTCTCTACTACTACTACTGTTACCACCACTACTACTACTACCACCACTAATACTATCACCATTACTACTACTACTACTACTACTACTACTACTACTACTACTACTACTACTACTACTACTACTACTACTACTACTACTACTACTACTACTAATTCCTATCACTCTCTGCAGAGCATAGGGTTTCGACGAAGCTACGCCAACAGACTCTATTTTGGCCGAGGACTCTGAGCTCTCCAAAGGACTTCCCTCCTTTTCTGCTTCCATCTCGACAGTTCCCTTCCACGAAATTCTTGGTCTTCCTCGTTTTCTTCTTCCTTGAGAGTTCCAAAAAATGGCTTGTCGTTCAACTGGCTTTCGGTTCTTTCCCAAGGTATGCCCAATCCACCTCCATTTTCTCCTTTTGATTTTCTCTTTTAATGGGTTCGTCGTTTGTCCTCCAGAGATCTTCAGTTGAAACAATGTTTGGCCAAAAAATTTGAAGTATTTTCCTCAGGCACCTATTGATGAAGACCTGCAGACACTTGGTACGTATGTCTCTCTACACTGGAAGAAGATAGATTAGTGTTTTTATTATTTATTTATTTGTTTATATTTTAGCATTGTCAGTCTGAAACAGGTACCGAGTCTTAGTGTAGTCAAAAACGTTTCTTTCTCATAAATTAATTCAAGGTTGCCAAACGTCCGTCTTTCATATTTTACCACAATATTCAATCACCGTTAACGTTCGAAGATACAAATAGTTAATACGTGGGTACGTAAAAGATACGAATCGTTAAATCGAAAAACTTATAATACGTGGTTACAAAACGCCAAGTCTGAGCAGGACAGACTGCCTCACGACTTCCTTTACAGCGGCCGCGGCGCTGTCACACACACTCATCTCTGTCACGGCATAGAGATATACCGTACACGTAATACAGTTGTTGTTCCAGAAACAATAGCGTGCTACGATACATAAAACCCTTTGTGGAAAGTTTATATAAAAAACGACCCAGTTTTTGTTACTTGACGTCTTTACTACAAACTGTTTTCACCGTTACAAGGTGATGTTTTATTTTAAACGCGAGGGAGTGACTTTGCATGTTTATTACGGTAAATTGTTTTTGTTCACAAAACAAGTTTTTATAACTTGTGTTAATTAATATTTTACTTAAGAGTGACTAGTACATTATATGTCTACATTCGTCTGTTCTAAAACTTATTCATTGGTTTTTTACGCACTGTTAAACATTCTATAAAAGTTTGCGAACACCCACATCGTGCAAATCTCTCGGGCCTACGGGCGAAAGAAATGTTCAGGGTTGACATATTTCAATAAACTAGAAGTATTGGAAACAAAGGCGATATGTTCATTCTTTATTTAAAGGATAAAGTTTTTTATTTATTCACCGTTAATAGAGTTTAGGATTAATGCAGGTCGATCTGTATTATTTTAGCCTACGTTTAACACGTGTATATTTCTCAAATTGATAAGGATAAATTGCTTAAACCCAGAGTCATATAAGTGGCCAAGATTAGCTAGCAAGTGGGAGATAGTTTCGAATTTAACAACTGCTTGCTCTAGAAAGAAGTGTGCTGAGACTACTGTCAATTCACAATTCCAAATAAAACTTTAAATCGTTCTTTGTTTTAAAAAAAGTTAAATTCCTAAGGATATTTTAATGGAACTTAATCTTGTAAACAAAGTTATTACTCCTGGGACGATTAACTATTTTCATCCTGATATAGGCCTACTTAGAGGTCTGACAATGACGCGTCACTAATCCGACAATAGTTAGTGTAAATTATTTGCTACTGAGGACGTTACACTAGTTAATACAGCTTCGTCCAAAAGGATGACAGTCGGCATCAAAGCAACTGTTATCAGAGGCTTGTAACTAATATTTTATCATGCAGTAAATTAGCAATCTTGTTGACATGCTCATTCAAATCATTAATCAACGGTTATATCGATAGCAGGATGACGACGAACGACGGATAGGTTCCACTGAAGGTGATAAGCGGCAGTTGATGAATTATTAATTCAGCGACAACGTGAACTCAAAACGGTAATTTCATCCTACTATCTGTGGAATACGATTGTTGCGCAGAGACGGTGTCGGGAAGTGGCGCATAATTAAGCTTCCGACTGTCATCCATTTGGCCGAAGCAGTGTTCATATTGGTTATTTAGGGGAAGGTTGCCATCATTGGACCACATAACAGTTTTTAATTTTTTTTCATCACATTTTCAACTTAAATTTACAATACAATGTACAGATAGTCTCTCTATTACTTTCTGATTAACCGTGAGTATTTACTTTGTTTTTAGATTTTTCAAATATGGTAGTAGGAACAAAAAACAAAATTTTAACAAACGGTCCATTGATGGCAACTGGTTGCTATGAATGGACCATCGAGTTTCCATCGATGGACCGATTAGGAAAGTAAAGAAAAACTGTCTCTACATAGACCTATTATGTTTTATTATACGTATCTGGTAAAACAAAACTAAAACATATAAAGTATGAAAAATTATCTCAAGAAGCCTGAGACTTAATTCGGGATGTCGCCGCATAAAATTGTAGTAGCCTACCATTTTTTTCCCAGCCGATCTCTTCTCTTTGTTGAATCTGTGTTCGATGTTTAGCGAATTTCGTTCAGCGACTTGAAACGCGAGTTCTCGTAAGTCTTTGGCTGTAATTCCAAAAAACATCTCCTCTAATTTTAAAATGTGGTCTACTAATTCCTTCTCTACCTCAGGAGGCAGATCTCCTAAACTACCAATAATTTTCTTTCCCTCCACAGCAAAATTGTTTTTGCCTTCTAAATGTCACTTTAAAGTTGCTTTGGGCACTCCATACTCTCGGCAGACTTCATTCAAACCCATGTCTCCGTTACGAAAGGCTGCAATAGCACGTTCCATTGTCTCGGTACTCCACTGTCCATATTTCACTCCTTTTGGAATTTTTCTGAAAAACGAAAATTAGTATGTTAATTTATAGACAAGCTACTACAATATTTTGTGTACTTAGGCTTTTTTGCAATGATTACTATTTAAAATTAATAAATTTCATTTCAGCTTTTAAATACAATCAAATGTCTATCTACTCTTCAACTTGAGTGCCATACAACGACCATGTTAACAGTAGGAACCTAACGCCCTTGTGACTAAAAGTGTAAGGCTATAATTTTATTAGTGTTATCATAGTACAGGGAGACTCAATATGTTTGTATTGAAATGTTTTTATTTTCAATTTGCTACCAATTGTTGCTATAAACTTATTTTCAAATGACTTCAATATTCGGGCTAGAATATAATGATGTAAATTTTTCAAGGTAGTCTACAGAGTTTAAATGTTTATATGTTGTTGTAGGTTATACTTTAGGCTAATAGTTAGGTTATTTGTAAAAAAAAGCACTTACATTGAACACAGTGTATATTTGAGTATTATAACACGTTTTTCTAGACACTAACGCAGCTACCAACTCACACACAATAATACGCTATTTCCTCGCATCTCCTACATTCTTAGCGTTATAAAAATTAATATTTGCAATTTAACAGGTTGTTAATTGTACTGTAAACCGTAGATTATAGGTTAATAAAATTAACTAACAGGCCTATCACAAAATATCAGTAAATGGAAAAGTACCAAGCAAACAAGGTTTCTGTGTCACATGTAAGAGGTAAAACTTAAAATGATAAAATTTAGTCTTACTTGTAGTCAAAATATAAAAAAAAAGATACTTAACGTAAAGCGTGTAAAGAAAAATAATAATAATTCAAAAATTTGTTCACGTTTCCATGAATGGACCACCTGATAAACTGGTCCATTCATGGAAACGCCAAGTGGTCCAATGATGGCAACTCGCCATATTGGATTCCTTAGATAAACACAGCCGAAATGACGATTCAAATTGGAACAACCAATATAAAATTTAGAACTTTAAAAACTGCTTTTAATGTCAACAAATTGTGAAATTGTTCAGTAATATATAATTCGTGATAACTGATATTAAAAAAGACTAATCGTTATAGCACAGAGTACAGAAATCTTACCTGAATTTTTATCTCGCAGCGACGCAACTCCAACTCGTTTAGAGCACTGCAGACAGCTGGTGTGAAGGAAACAAAGATTCTACAACTACTACCGCGCATGTGCACGCTTTGGTAGACGAAATACGTAAGAGGTCCATCCATGGAACCGGTCCATTGATGCCAACCTTCCCCTACTACGATTAGTAAGTAGAAGGAAATGCCAGTTAGTCTTCGTTTCATAATGAATGCATCAATTAGATATCCAATACATTTTTTTTATCTGACCACATGGTAACAGGATTTAGACAAACAATGCAGAGTACAGTAAACAAATCAAACTCGCTGTGCTCATTATATAATTTTAATTGGGAAAAGAATGAGATTGAACTCTTCCTTCAGTTACTTAGGGAACATGTTGAAAAGAAGTGGACCAGTGAACAAGAGATTACAACTAAGACGTTTATATAACGAATGAAGCATTCAATGTGTAAGAGAATGGAAAGAAAGAGATTGGAGAAGATAAGTAATCTGTAGCTTTCTTTACTGATCAGGGACATGGACAATGAGGAAACGGAATGGACTGGATTGAGACAGTGGAAGTGTATGTTTTGCAGAGGAAGAAAGTAACGAGATGGATGTATAGAAATTAAAAGATTCTTGAAGAATCAAGAAAGATAGTTCATTTCCGTGCTTTAAAAAAAGAAGAAAAGGAAGGTGCCCTGCACTTACCCTGAAAGCGAATGGACTACTAAGAACGGATCAGTGGACAAAAAGAAGACGTGACGGAAGAGAAAATTGGAAGCTTTTTGATAATATACAATGTGACGTGTCGTAAAATGAGATGAAATCTCAAGCGTGGAGGAGATACGAACGCGAACAGAGAATATGAAGAACCCGCCATACGAGTATGTAAGTTAGGTCCTTACATAGGGTTCATGTGTAAGTTAGGGTGCCATCAGTACTTCTAGAACAATCCCGAACACGATTCAAAACAACAACAACAAAATACGGTGTATCATTAGCATGTCATTCATAATAATATTACTATGTTGTCGAAAAAATTAAATTGATTTTCGAAATGACTTTATGGTTAAAAAAAAACAATAGTTACTTTGTAAAATACAGTTAACATTTTAAACAATAAAAAGCATTACATTCTCATTTATTATGAAACGTTTTCATTTTTTAACGTAAACCTTTAATTGAACAGGAAACAAATTTGAATAACAGATTAAACGTTAATCGTAGAAATAAACAAAAATAATTAAAATACACAATTGCTTCTATTGAAGCCAACCTTTGTTGCGTGCCCACTCTTTCTCAATTTCTAGTTGCCGGTCAAGGTTTCCTTTTTTTAAATGAGGAATAGTTTATAATTCCCAAATGCGCTTTAACATTGTCTAAATACTAAATTAAATAATGAAACATTAAAAACAAAAAAACTTATGCTAATTTTATTTAAACGCAAAAACCAGAACTTAAAAACAGTTGTCAACTGACTTCGAATATATAATTGATGCCAAAGTTAACTAATACGTTTCATAAAATCAACGTTACCAACGGGTTTCAAGGGCTACTAAAATATCGCAAATTTGAAAAAATCCCCCTTGGACGGTCACTTCTGACGTAAAAAAGAGGACGTGTCCCTGAAAACGCGGACGCATGGCAACCCTATATAAGTGCATAAGAGGGGAGAGAGAGAGAGAGAGTGTGTGTGTGTGTGTGTGTCCTAGAAAAATACAAATCAGCCAAAGTTTGTCCTAACAGCCGAATACAAAACAAAAATACAAATCAGTCGATGATCGAATTTTTAAAACGCCTGCAACTTTTTTCACTTTAGACACTTATAATTTTGTTTAACGGGTGTTTTTAAATTTTAAATACAATAAATATTGAAAGGTATAATGTGCAAGTGTATTTCTCGACCACTAGGTCAGGCCAACGAACATCTGGCTGAGAAAACATCTACAGTATTTATTTATTTAAATCACATTCTAAACAAACACACTCTTGTGATGGTGGCTTCGGAAAGCTATTTCTCCTTGAAGTGAAAAGAGACCACTTCTCTGTACCAGTAATGGCTACCATGGTAAAGTTGCACATGCGTGTCTATTGAATGTTTATATGGCTCTTCGTTGCATACATTCAAGTATATTTTGTTTACAACATTGTGCTGTTTCCTGTGAAAACCTCTCTTATTTGCTTGTTTCTTTATATACATATTTGTGCCTATAATATGTATTTCGTAATAATTTACAATTGCTTTGTATCGTCAGAGATAAAGTAAATATATCAATTATTATTGTAATGTCTGTTATAATTTTAAGTTAGTTTAATATTTAAAAACAAATTTGTATTCGCGTAATAACAAAAAATTAATAAATGCTTGCGTAAGAAGCTATAGGCCTATGTAATTATGAAGTTTTTTGTGTTGTTTGAGACTTGTCCAGAAGGACAAGGCTCAGGCTGACTGGGGCCAACCCCCTTCAGCCTAATGAAAGTATGTGACGACACACGCCAGTGCAGGCCGGAAGCGAAGAAGTTGGAGGCACTCTGGAGGTAGAGTAGTGCGTGTGTGTAGCCAAATAGACAACGGAAGTGCCTGAGACAGGGGCGAGTAACGCAGGTCACCTAAGCTGGAGGAAGGCGACAGATAGTCGTCATGGTAGGGCACAAAGAAGAGGGCTAAAGACCAGGTAAGTAGGTTGGGAAAATTAAAATGTTATGTGATCAGGAAAGATGGCAGGTAGAGTACGTTTGACGATGGGAATTAAGAATTTCTATTTCTTTGACGCTGGCGGCGAGGATTTCTAGGAGGAGGTCCATCGGCTATGGTAAGGAGGCGGTTTATGAGGAAGGAAGGTCTACGGATGTTCCGGGCAGTTCTGTTGATGGAGGTGGCTATGGATTGGAGAGAAGCGCGTTGTTTTGCAGTTTGTGAGTATTTCCAGTTGATCTTGTATAGGAAGGAGTCTAGGTTTGGGAAGTGTTTGTTGAGGACATACAGAGCACTAGTGGAGGTTTTGGTTAGTGGAGGTCTGCGACAGAGAAGTCGTAGGGCTCGTCGTTCGGTGATTCTGTAGGGTTTAAGGGGGGCGGGATCGGCAGATGGGATGAGCGTACGTCATAATACAGGCTGTGTAGATGCGGATTAGTTATCCGCTGGAGCAACGATCGTTGCTGCTAAGAACTCTAAGAGATCTGATTCGTTTGAAGGCTTAGTTTGAGGTCGCCAGGTAAGTTTGGAGTCAAGCGTGGCGACTATACCCACGCTTGAAGTTACTACTGTGTGGGCTTATATATGCTTCCTCATGAAACTTATGAATGTTTCTTGCAGTTCCGATACTACAATTTATTACAATATAAATTACTATTGAAAAAACAATTATGTTGTTTTGTCTTACGTACGTTTTACAAAGCAATTCTGCATCTTCAAAGACTAAGAAGTAGATTACCAATAATTAATCTAGTAGTTGTATTTTGATCTAAATATTTTTATTGTTACATTGTTTCTTTCTTAGTCATCTGTTTTAACGGTTGCATTTATAAACTTTAGTATCTAATTTCAATTTATTAGAATATTATTTAAAATTTAATTAAAACAATGTATTTTGTTCTGTTTTTTTAATTTGTTCTTTATTTTGTTTGGTCATTGGTATACTTTTTTATTGTGTTAGTGTATATTAAAGCCGCATATGTAGGTATACAAAATCCTCTTTAGTCACTGGACATTGTAATAACTCACAGACATTGTAAATAATAAACTAATAAATAAAAAAATTTCGACACCTGGGTTAATGAAAAAACTGAAAACGATAAATGTGTCACACACACACACACACACACACACACACACACACACACACACACACACACACACACACACACACACACACACACACACACACACACACACACACACACACACACACACACACACACATTTTCTTGTCTATTATACCTTTGAGCGTGTATAAAATTTCAATATGTACTAACATACAATAATAAGGTGCTAAAAAGTTTGTATATTACTTAATTATCATTTTCTCTAGAGACTGATAGTATTGGAATGTTAAATTAACAATATTGAACGATGAAACACACAATAATAATAATAATATCCAGAAATAGTAACCTTAATGATATCCAGTAAGATGGAATTGGCAATAGCAATGTAGGCGAATATAATAAAAAGAATAACAAGCGTATACATACTTCACATATTTACCCCCCAAAAAATTAATTAATATTTGTCGGGAATGTCGCACGTCACGATTCCAAGAACAAAGTGCGCCTCTTTAAAACATTTAAAAGCTGCCCCATTATAAGCTCAAGTTAGCTTAACAACGGCAGCAATATTGCCAACACAACGCCTTCAAGATATATAATTAACTAAATAACAAACACCCGGTAATATAGAGGCTCTAAACGATATAACGTCTTATCTGTCGTGTTCCGCTTGGTTTATTAAGTAGGCTGTGCATTTCAATTGTCGTCCGTCGAAGACACCTTCTTCATTAATTTAAATGACAGCTTCATTATGCTTTCAGGAGCGTTATACAAAAACGTTGCAAGAAAACGCGAGCGTCGTACGGCGTGAAGATGAACTACGCTGGTACGTACTTAATAAAACATTAATGTATTCTTGATGTCGCGGTGTTAATATCTGTATCGTTTGCATGGCCGGTTTTAATTAGAGTGTAAATAAATTCTACGTTAAAAAATAATGTTTTAATTATGTCGCCTTTAAAAGCTGCGAAAAATCGATATGGCAGTAACATGGGATTTAGGAAACTACTAACATTTCTAAAAACGTTACCGTATAACGTCAGCATGGCGCTAACTACCAAAAATACAAAAGTTCCCAGACCTGTTGCCCTGATCAACTTTTTGACATCACCTTATTTTACAATTCATCAAACGTTTTTTATTTATACAAAATTTATCAATTATATGTGTTTTTTAAACGATACAAGCAATTTCGCTTATCTAATTTCTTTATTGCTTAAATCAAAGAAACCTTCACAAAGTCATTTAGCATTGTAGGCCTACTTCGTAAAGTTTATCAAATGCGTCCGAGGTTAGCGGAAGGTACACAGATGGTATTGGTGTTTTGTAAAAGTTGTAAGAGTATGAATATAAGACGTTAGTATACCGCTAAAGAAGGTAAGTCAAGGGAAGGGATGAAGCAACGCCCAGAATTAATACCTCATGATCAACATATAAACGAAACTATGCGAATTAGACGTAAAGATTATTGAAAATACGACGAAAGTAACAGAAGTTGGAACAGAGTGATAACTGAAAAAACATTCAGCTGGAAGGTACAAAGTTGGGATGGATTTCATTAGATAATTTATTGTGTAACTTCGTCAGAGCTGTTTTCGTAATAGACATACGAAATGTGCAATAACAAAAAGTAATAAACATACTTAAAAGTATATTCTAAACAAGTAAAATTAATAAAAAATCGTCTCATAAATAAGCAAAACGCGTTTGCACAAATACACATATAGTTACATATTTTACTTTGTACTTTCCATTTTATGTAGTAATTGTATATTATGTTGTATAAATACAATAATAATATATTTCTTCTACAAATGTGTATTTATGTTGTGCCCTTATTCACGTTTTATAGACAGAATCTGCACCATCAAGAAAAAACATAAATAAGTAAACGAAAATCTATTTGTAATTTCAAATAGGAAAAATGGGAATCAAGTAGGAAAAATACAAATATCCTCTATCATTCCTCTGATAATGTACAAAATATTTACGAAACGTGTTTGAGGAGACAAAATTAACACTCACATGTACAGGAAATAAATTATTATTGTATTTATACAATATAATAAACAATTACCTTCAGATATTGAAGAGTTTTTATTATATTTATGGCAAAGAAAAATAGTATTGAATTTGTATTGTTAGAGAATAATAAACCACATGATGAAAACATATAAGATGTACGAAACATGTAGAGTTTCATGTATTTTAGTTTGTAAGACCTCTTATTAGACTTTGACTTTGACTCTATTATTTTAATTAAGACTTACAAGCCAGTTTTGTTGTAAGTGCAAACTGTAGTGCGATACAAGAAAACGTGCGCAATCTTCGTAACGTTCAGCTTACAAAGTCGATTACGTGTGTGCCATGTCACGTAGACGGTAATCGAAAATGTACAGAGCCGTTATTAAATAAGATTTTGATCTGGGAAATTGGCAAGAACGTAGGTCATAATATAAGAAACGATTTGCCGTAGCAAAAATGCATATTCGTTGAACGTGAATGTATTTTTTTATTTGTAATTCTATGTTTGACTTACACTTCGCTTGACTTATACGTGAAAAACTAGTTTAAAAAGTAAGATCTTAGATTCCTCTGCAGGTCCAGAACAACCTCTGACTTTACTAAACAATTCATGACTGGAATAGGATGAAATTTTCATGATATGCTTGATATTACCCCAATTAAATTATATTTTTATAGAGAAGGAGTAAACAATATCATTTTATCTCGATTATTCAACTGTGACACATGTGATCTTCTATAGAAACAATAAGTTTGGAGGAAACTGCCACAAGTCAGTGTATATTCACCGTATTGAACACTCCGATCTTGGAGAGATAACCCCCGAGTTATCGTATTGCATGTTTGATTAGGATACATATGTGTTTACAATAAGTTATACAAAGATATTAAAAAAAATATATGGAATAACGTAGAGTTGCACTGTATTTTAGCTTGTAAGGTAGTTGAAAATTAGGCTTGTAAACAAGTTACTGTAAATGCAAATATCTAGTGCAATACATGAAAATGTCCGTAGTTGTAGGTTCTGGTTACAGTAGTCGAGTGCGCGTAGACGGTAATTGGAAAAACATTAAACGCCTTCCTTGGGAGAGCCGACTGCACTGGGATAGCTCCCCTTCGTTTCGGCAGACGCCGTCGAGCGATCGAGCCTCTTGTCATCGCCAGCGCGTCTCTACGTTCCTGCGGGCGAAGCGCTAGGGGACCATGGTGAAGCGCCCCGACGTGGCAATTGGCTGAAGCATGAAAGCATCAACTTGTTCCCATGATGTACATGCCATTATCATGTCCTCGTGGACCGCACCCTAACTCCTTATGCAGAGCAAACGGCCGCGCTGACCTGTTTGCACCTGGCGTTCATCAGGCCCAGGCTTGGGCAACGCACAAAAATCAGGGCGCAAGACGCGCGTGCATCTTCTGTCTGTCTGTCTAAAAACCTTATTGCGCCGTTATTAAATAAGATTTTGGAAGAGAATATGGACACGATGTCGTTTGTACTACAAGAAAGAATCTGCCTTAATTAAGTGTACTAAGTTATTCACTGAGTGTGAATATGTTTTTTCCCGAATAATTCTATGTGTGACTCGTACTTGGAAAGCTATAAAAAGAAAATAATGTAGACAATATCATGCAGGCTCAGAACAATTCTTGACCAGAATAAGCTTACATAATACGGTTATGATTGTCTCGCTTAAATTAGTTTACTGTAAAGAAGGAGTAAACAATTAACCAATTACAGGTTTAAGGGTCTGCATGCGCACAGCCATATTGAATTTCAAAGTGCATAAGAACAATGCTATATTTACAACATTTCTCCCTTAATCGTAAACGGAAAATTACAAACTAGGTGTAATTGTAAAGATCTCAAAAATCTGGACTGGAACCGCTGTAACAAGTTCTAAAATTATAATTAGTGTTTAAAAAAAAAAAATTACATTTTACAATATTTGACCTCGAATAGTGAAAGTAATAAACAAAATCCGTGATTCTGGAGTACCGGACTCGCTTTAGAATTTCATTGCCTTTGGAAAGATATATAATACAATAATGTTTATGTCTCCGATGAAAATATTATTTGGTTTTAAATGAAACTGTGTTCACAACGGTCTGTCAACGGTTGGAGTTAAACAACGACAATAAATATTTAGTTTTGAAACTCCAAATGTAAACGGATATAGTAAGTACTATGGCGTGTGCTACGAATTCATTTATTATAGGCCTACAGATGATAGTATATTATAGAAGACATACATTATTTTGTTTATACATTTTTAAATAAAGTCACACAAATTACTTGTTATTTTGGCTATACAGTACTGGCACGATTATGTTAGACTGTACTGTTAGTAATCATAATTTGCTGATGACCTGCTGTGCGTAGGGAGTGTGTGCGTTTACATTATGTAACAACTGCTGTTGATAGAATGGTGAGTGTATAGGTGCGTGCGTGAGTGGGCTGGTATGGCGTGAAGCGGCATGCAGGCGGCGGGGGGACTATTTTTTGTGTCGTAGTAATTAGTACGACAAGGAGCATTTACAAATTTCATACATACAGTTATCAAGTAATTCCTTCCGCTTCCGCTGCTATGAGTGCGCTAGTATCGACAATGGAATTTTGAATTTAGCGTGCAGACCCTTAATATTTTAGTAAAGAGTTATTAAAGCTCGGCGAATAATTAATTCATCTCGATTATTCAATCGTCACACACGTGGTAATCCTACCTAGAAACGATAAGTTTCGAGGAAACTACCTAAGATTCACCGCATTCAACGCTTCGATCTTGGAGAGATAATCTCTGAGTTATTTCAATATTCTAACAAGTGTAGGTCTACTGCGTGTCGCATGGAATACATTCCACGTTATTGGAGGATTGAACGCATAAGCTTTTAGAAAGACATATTTCGAAACGATAAATTTTGAGGAAACTGCCTAAGATTCACCGCATCGAACGCTTCGATCTTGGAGAGATAATCTCTGAGTTATTTCAATATTCCAACAAGTGTAGGTCTATTGCGTGTCGCATGGAGTACTTTCCACGTTATTGGAGGATTTACGCATAAGCTTTTAGAAAGACATATTTCGAAACGATAAATTTTGAGGAAACTGCCCAAGATTCACCGCATTCAACGCTTCGATCTTGGAGAGATAATCTCTGAGTTATTTCAATAGTCTAACAAGTGTAGGTCTATTGCGTGTCGCATGGAGTGCTTTCCACGTTATTGGAGGATTTACGCATAAGCTTTTAGAAAGACATATTTCGAAACGATAAATTTTGAGGAAACTGCCTCAAAAGATTCACCGCATTCAACGCTTCGATCTTGGAGAGATAATCTCTGAGTTATTTCCATATTCTAACAAGTGTAGGTCTATTGCGTGTCGCATGGAGTACTTTCCACGTTATTGGAGGATTGAACGCATAAGCTTTTAGAAAGACATATTTCGAAACGATAAATTTTGAGGAAACTGCCTCAAAAGATTCACCGCATTCACCGTTCGATCTTGGAGAGATAATCTCTGAGTTATTTCAATATTCTAACAAGTGTAGCTCTACCGCATGTCGCTTGGAGTTTTTCCATGTTATTGGAGGACTGTCCGCATACGGTTTTAGAAAGCATACCGGTACATACGGTACATTTGAAGCGTACCGGATTTGAAGCATAAGCGCAAGCGTACCGTTCTTCTACTGTACGCCAACTACACCGTGAACAAAAAAAATAATTCCCATCGTGTTTAAAGTTTAAAACCGTCGGATTCATCCGTGGTCATATCGAGTATAACCCGTGAATTTACTGTACTCGATAACGACCCGTAAGCCATGTTGAGAGATTCTACCATCTACAGATCGCTCGTAACAGAAAACGCAGAGAACTGCTAACCAATCAAATTAAATTAGTTGAAAGATTACACAAGATGTAGTATATTTTAAGAGGCGCCGGTAGTATAGTTCAGTAATCGTACGTAACGTAGGAAGTATTTCAGTGGTGCACACCAAACTCATTCGCTTCGCTGTTTCGCTGGTATCGAACGAAAGGCTGAAATTAAAACGCCCGCAGCGCGATAACAAAACATTATTAAAAATTTCTGACCCAACTGACGCATTGTGTATGTAGACTCGCTACTGCGACCAACCATCTGTAGCAACAACGTACTTGAGGAAAGTCACTAAAAATTTCTGCCCGATTAGCTTGACCGAGATCCACCTGTTTGAACGCGAATACGAGTGCATAACAAAATAATAAACTATTATTTTCTCCAATAATAATTCAATAAATTCACTATATTTGTTTAATGATTTATTTATAATTTATTTTTAAAGCAGGAGCTTAATGGGTTACAGAATGTGCCGTTCGGCTACTAACCTAGAGGTGGCGGGTTTGATTCCCGGGTGTCACCTAAAAATAAAGTGCTTTTTCAACCTTAATTTCGGTTCAAATTATGAAAACAAGTATCTGGCCCACGCAAAGAACTATAAATTAAAGATTTGAAACAAAAAAGAATTAAATATAATATGGTACTCCGGATATATTAATAATATACCAATCTGCGGATTGCTAACTAAAGGCGAAGAAGAATATGGTATTTTGTACAATTACAATCAAAACAATAACTTAGCTTGTAGTTCAATCATCTACGTCTAGTGAGGTGTAAGGTAGTAATAGACGATTAATGAAGTAGTAGTTGTTACTTAGTAGAACAGTTAATGGAAGTCTGTAATCAACTATTCAACCATAACAACCATTAACAAATTTGATAGGTAAGGAAATGAACTACCAAAATTACAAAAGGAAATGGAATATTATGATACACAAAACAATGTTGTATAGAATAACAATATATTCCTAAGCTTCTAAATGAAAACAAGAATGTATTGTAACACATTTTTGATTAGGAGAATCTCCTAAATCAAGAGAACAAGGAGATGAAGAAGAAAAAGGAAAGAAGAAGAATAAAATAATGATGATAGAGCAAAACTATTGTTTTATTAGGAAACGATCCAGTTTAGATAGATAACTGTGAAATCAAGATTATCGAAGAAGCGGTTTAGTTGATATAGTGACCTCTGATTGCGATAGGGAAGGCAATGGGCAAATATGGTCATATGGTAGCCTACCATATACCACACCATATAGTACACACCATTATATTATGTGATTTAACAATGGTACCTAAGAAATGAGACACCACCAAATTTCTTATGTCTAACTGTCCCAAAACTGTTGTACGGTAGCGAATTCTGAGTGCTACCAACAGCACAGTCTGTATAGATGAGAATTCTTAGCACGGTGATGACTTGTGGCCGTGCAAGTTGGCATTCTGGTCGAACTGAATACGTATCGCAGACTAAAATAAAAGGATAGGCTACTAAAGAAGAGAAGCTGACTGAACATATAAACTGAATGGAGGTAGACGGACAGACTTATTGTGCTGGGAATGTTGTAGCATCCAGGGTTGTGAGTTGATGAATGCCATTTTCTTTCCTTACTGTGCGATAGTACACGTGGTTTAGCAGACGAGGTAATGCGGCCGACTAACTGTGCGAAGAAGGGGTCCACTATACCAAGCGCCGACGCTCGTCCTTGGAAGGCGACGACAGGTTCCGGGATGCTCTCTTGCTTTTGAAATGGGAAACTTCTGTAATGGCGCGCCCAACGGTATAGGAAGAGAAAACCATTTTACTAAAGGTAACCCTGAACTGATATCTTCAACGAACTATCTGTTTCAGAAGCAGTTTTTTTGAGATATTGGCACACTTGATTAAAAGAGTGACAACATTTGTACATAGCTAATTGAAATGTGTTTTGATTTGGTGCCGATTGTTTAACATTTAACAATTGAGGATCAAAGAACATGCTTCAAATTTTGTGTAAAAGTGAGATACAAATGCTATGACGTAACAGAAATATTGCAGACAGCTTTTTGTGAGTCTATTAGGCATGAACAAACAGTTTAAAAACGGTACAAATCCTTTTAAGTCAGTTGTCAATGAGGTGGAGATAATGATGGTGATGAAGTTTGAGGTTCTGCGTTCTCAAATTTGTAATCACTAGATCCTGTGGTTATTAAAGAAAACCGCTTGGTCAATATATCACCTGAGTAAAGCTATTTGTAAAGAATAGCTAGATTTATGGAATGATGATTTATGGGACTACACCCGATAATCCGCCAGTCCAAGCACACATTATTGCTTGTTCAAAACGTTTTGGCCAAAAATAACAACATAGTGATTACTCAACCGTCCTATTCACCAGGTGTGACCCACGTGATCTTTTTCCTCTTCCAAAAACTAAAAACAATCACGAAAGGACAACGTTTCACGACCGTCGAATGTAAAACAAAAATCACTAAGCTATATCAAGCCAATATCACAAGTGTGTTCCAGAAACGTTTTGAAGCTAGAAAAAACATTTCCAATTTATTTTTTGTTTCTTAAACAAACAATAACTGCATGAATTTTTTGATAAAAACTGTATGTCAATAAAAAATCAGGTTAACTATAGCCAAAAGATGTGGCTTAAGTTTTTGATTGTTTTTATAGAACACGTGTAACGATAACACGTGTAAACGTGGAACCAATAAGCAGATCGCGCCCGCGCGCGCGTGCGTGTAAACAAATACACAGGAAATTCAACTCAATTTGAAATATCGGTATGGAGAACCATAGATGACTTCCATATTCTAAGATTTATATTTAAAATCATTTTCGAAATGAAATATTACCATAGAAACTACTTCTTTCTACTTACTGCTTCAGCCTTCACCACAGTACTGTGGTCACTAACGTATACCACCTCACGTTATCGCACTCGATTTTCACTGACGATGGAAGTCGATGGCATTGCCAAACGTCTGGTTTTGTGGAAAATATTGGACTAGGCCAAATATCCCGGGAAGGAATTTTAACAAAAACTACTTCTTTGTTGCCGATAACGTTGTATAAAAAATATATATATATATAATAAAAAATACACATATATATAAAAAATATGCATAAAATTAATGGCTTGTATAAGTTAATGATTGATGTCCATTAAGTAGTGCTCAAGTTTCCAAAGTTTTAATATTATGATGTCCGTAATTAAAACATCAGAGCAGGTTTAGTGTGTATGAGGGTACACCGTGGACAAAAATTTTCAACATTTCCTATTGAGCGTTGCTTAGAGTAAAGCTGCGAATCTACAGTGTACGTTTCACAGAACAAACACGCGGAAAAAAAGGAGCGCTCCGAAGTCACTCATCACTCAGCATCTTGCAGAGGGTTCATTCCCTAAAGACGAAAAGTCTGTCTATGAGTCGTTCCTCTGTAAACACGTGCAGTTACACTGCCCAGCGATCCACAGGAAGCAAATCGCTATCCACGCTGGACACTTTTTCGGCTTGCACGCATATGTTGGTATGGGTTTCGGCACTTTCCATTTAAAAAGCGTGCAAATGTAAGAAAATAAACATGAATGAGGCCAGAAATAACGCGAATTTTGTGTGTGTGTGTGTGTGTGTGTGTGTGTGTGTGTGTGTTCCCTGCCTTTTTATTGCGGTAGTCATAATAATAAAATGGAAACGTAAATATTATATAACTGAGATATGCTTGCCTGCCACGAACGATATATTTTCTCTCATACATGATTTACATTAAAATGAAAAAATTATAATTTTATTGCCTGGCAACAAAATTATTTTATTTTTAACAATTACCATTGTTTGAAAAAGTTTAAATGAATTTTCAAGTACTTTACTGTTGTTAAAATGTAAAAGGTTGCAGGTAAACTACCCCTTCCCCTTAACCGATCTTCACCAAAATCAAAAGTCCTTGGGATCTCTACAATTCAGGGATGTATGCAAAAAATTATTTGATTCTGTTTGAATTTGCGGCTGTTATCGTTTGCCATAGAAAATTACCCTTGATAAAAAAATGTTGCAGGTAAACTACCCCTTCCCCTTAACCGATCTTCACCAAAAACAATAGGTCTTGAGAACTCTACAATTCAGGGCTGTATGCAAACAATTATTTGAGTCTGTTTGAATTTACGGCTGTTATCGTTTGCCATAGAAAATACCCTTGTTAAAACATAAAACGTTGCAGGTAAACTACCCCTTTCCCTTAACCGATCTTCACCAAAAACAATAGGTCTTGAGAACTCTACAATTCAAGGCTGTAAGCAAAAATTATTTGATTCTGTTTGAATTTGCGGCAGTTATCGTTTGCCATAGAAAATATCGGTATGGAGAACCATACATGACTTCCATATTCTAAGATTTATATTTAAAATCATTTTCGAAATGAAATATTACCATAGAAACTACTTCTTTCTACTTACTGCTTCAGCCTTAACCACAGTACTGTGGTCACTAACGTATACCACCTCACGTTATCGCACTCGATTTTCACTGATGATGGAAGTCGATGGCATTGCCGAAACGTCTGGTTTTGTAGAAAACATTGGACTACGGCCAAATATCCCGGGAAGGAATTTTAACAAAAACTACTTCTTTGTTGCCGATAACGTTGTACACATATATATAAAATATATGCATAAAATTAATGGCTTGTATAAGTTAATGATTGATCTCCATTAAGTAGTGCTCAAGTTTCCAAAGTTTTAATATTATGATGTCCGTAATTAAAACATCAGAGCAGGTTTAGTGTGAATGAGGGTACAATGTGGACAACAATTTTCAACATTTCCTATTGAGCGTTGCTTAGAGTAAAGCTTCGAATCTACAGTGTATGTTTCACAGAACAAACACGCAAAAAAGAAGGAGCGCTCCGAAGTCACTCATGGACCCTCAGCATCTTGCAGAGGGTTCATTCCCTAAAGACGAAAAGTCTGTCTATGAATCGTTCCTCTGTAAACACGTGCAGTTACATTGCCCAGCGATCCACAGGAAGCAAATTGATGTCCATTTTTTCGGCTTGCACGCGTTATGTTGGTGTGGGTTTCGGCACTTTCCATTTAAAAAGCGTGCAAATGTAAGAAAATAAACATGAGTGAGGCCAGAGATAACGTGAATTGTGTGTGTGTGTGTGTGTGTGTGTGTGTGTGTGTGTGTGTGTGTGTGTGTGTCTTACCTGCCTTTTTATTGCTGTAGGCATAATAATAAAATGGAAACCTAAACATTACATAACTGAGATATGCTTACCTGCCACGAACGATATATTATTTTATACATGGAGGAGGTCAGTGACATACACACGTACTGAAGAATTATATATATAAAGATATTAACTCATACATAATTTACATTAAAATGAAAAAATTATAATTTTATTGCCTGGCAACAAAATTATTTTATTTTCAACAATTACCATTGTTTCAAAAAGTTTAAATGAATTTTCAAGTACTTTACTGTTGTTAAAACGTAAAAGGTTACAGGTAAACTACCCCTTCCCCTTAACCGATCTTCACCAAAATCGAAAGTCCTTGAGACCTCTACAATTCAGGGACGTATGCAAAAAATTATTTGATTCTGTTTGAATTTGCGGCTGTTATCGTTTGCCATAGAAAATACGCTTGATAGAAAAACGTTGCTGGTACACTACCCCTTCCCCTTAACCGATCTTCACCAAAAACAATAGGTCTTGAGAACTATACAATTCAGGGCTGTATGCGAAAGATTATTTAATTCTGTTTGAATTTGCGGCTGTTATTTTTTGCCAAAAAAAAAATTTCCCTTGATAAAAAAAACCGTTGCCGGTAAACTACCCGTTTCCCTCAACCGATCTTCACCAAAACAATAGGTCGTGAGTACTCTACAAATCAGGGCTGTATGCAAAACATTATTTGATTCTGTTTGAATTTGCGGCAGTTATCGTTTGCCATATAAGAAAAATCTACACACAGACAGACACACACACAGACACTTTTCGGAAAACGACTTTTTTTCATGTTTTGAGTGTAGTACATTCAGAATCTGCAATAATCTCGAACACGATTTTTTTTGCCATCACCATACTTCCATTTCCTTAAGGAATATGGAAGTAAAAAGAGATGAAAAAATCTATGGCGCACCTTTTTATGATGAACTTTCCGGATTTTTTTACCATTCTGAATAATAATTTAACCATGTACAAAGTCAACCGCGTTGAGTATTTTTTACAGGCATATTACGTCTTCAAATTTATTAAAATTTTTCATTTTTTCGTTATAATATAATCAAAACTAGCGTTATTACTATTGCTGCTGAAAATAATATTGTAGCATAAAGCAAATTAAAGTTTAAAGAATTCTCTTATAAAAAATGAATTGGTAGGTCCGAGAAATTAGATTTTTCCACTTATTTGGACCATACAAGTTACCATTTTTGAACTAACATAACTCGGCCAAAAACTAATACATTTAGATGAAACAAGCGGCACTCTGAAGTTTGAAGTCTCAATATTAAAACCCTTCACGTAACATTAAAATCTTATTAAGTTTTGATAATCTTTCAGTTCTTAGACACTGGTTAAAGTAATTAGTTGTAAGTAGTAAAAATTAATCATCTTAAAAAAATATATAAGAAAGTTTATAGTCTTCAACTCGTCCTACGAATTGAAAAAGGAAAATTTTAGGAATAAAAGTAACATGATAGAGGAACATTCTGTAACGATTGCTTTTGCTGAAATTAAAAACATCAATTTTTTTTTAAATTAATAAATTTTCGTTTCTTATAATATTTACCATTTTCATTCTATACATTTCAATGAAAATCAGTTCAGTAGTAGAAATCATTAAAATATTAATAATTATTTTTAAGTCATGAATTATAACATAGAGACAATACTATAATGCGATTTTCTAAAAGAAAGAATTAAACACTTATATGGCTTTAGGATGTTTTAATTGATAAAGTATATTCTAAATGCTGTAGGAAAACTGCACGTTTTTAACCACAAAACTTGCAATATAGAGATCAACTATTCAGATATTTTGGTCACCAAGTTCTTAAGTCATATTGGGTAGAGCTTCTTTACGTGGTCAAAAATGAACTACATTCAGAGTGTGTTTCTGATACAAGTCTTCTGAAAAATTAATCGTCCTTGCAAATTATTCAGTAAAAAATACATTTTTCAAATAAGTGATAACGAATATCAACGAAGAAGCTGCAAGAATCTACGTAATTTACGAAATATGATTTTATTATTTTATTTTCATATACACGGCAAACTGTAAATGATAAATTTTTAGTAAATTTTAATTTCATTAGAAAGCGAACATCTTTGTATTATGTCCCTTACTTTTTTACTTGCTGTACCCTGGGTTGACTTTTTGTACATAAAAACAAGCACGTCATTACTTGTAAAATGATAAGAAAGTTTAACAGAGGTGTAATTAAAGCTTTATTAAGCACTCAGTAATTTTTTTCTAATTTACATTGGTAAGATCTTGACTGATTACAATTTGTTTGATTAGTAACGACTGATTAGTTATGACTAATATATTTAATCAGTAATGACATTAACAAAACTTCCAAACATTATAATAGTTCTTAGAGGATTTTAATGTTACTAAAAATTTAAACCTTTTAAAAGCCCCTTATTGATACTGGGATTCTAATTAAACAACTCGTGCTGGCCTTCAGTGTGCGCTTTTTCCAATGTAAATGAGCTAACAAGCAAGTCAAAGGTACGTAAAAGCAATGGTGGAAAATTGTCAGGCTTACAAGGACTGTGGGCAAATTGGCAGATTGCCTAACATCGCTAAGTTGTAGACAATTACAAAACAGAGGGGAAACTAAATTATATGTAGGGAATAATAGCCCTATAGTCTAAGGCTATAGATATAATTCATAGTATTGTTTCGGTTCCTTTAAGTGTTGTATTTACACCTGTGATTTATGTTCTTCTTCCACTTTTATGTAGACTTAAGTTCTGTTCCCATCAAAAATTCGCACCATCTTATTTTAGGAAGATATCTGTTCCTCTTTCCTGTATGAAGAATAGTACATTCTTCATATCTATTTTTAAGAGTAGGTAATCGGACATACTCTCTACATTCGCACGCTACTCTTCTCTGAACCTAGTCACCTAGTTTGTTGGGAGCAGTATCTTTCCCTTAGTCATCCCGTCTATCCCCAGTATGTTAGGTTTGGTATCTGTCTTTAGACGTTCGTCTCGGTTACTTCCAACATTTGTGTTATTTTCTTTCTCAGTGTCATCTCTCGTTTCAGCAGCGTAGGACAATAATGAGCTCAGCATCGTCTTGCATGTGCTCACCTTGCCTTCAGTTCTTAGACACTGGTTCGACCATATTGCGCTGTTCAAGCAACCTGATATTCTTGAAGCTTCACTTGCTTGATGGGAACGTTAGCCTCTAGATCTTGGAGGGAAACTATTTGTACGCAAATGTGTCCGCTCAATAATTTTGTCATGTAAGTGGAGTTTACAGTGTAGGCCTAATGGTTCTTTAGAAACATTCTTGGTTGAGAATCTAAAACTTAATTTTTGGGAAGTTCGGGTAATTTGGGCACACATGTTTGACGTTTTGTCTTCGATTTCCTAACATCTGGACTCCTTAAAGTTCGATTATTTTGTTCATTACTAAATTGAATAATTAAAGATATATAACTACTAACTCGGATCATTAATTTTTTATTGGTAAAAATGTAAAACTTTACCTTGTAGCCTGAACTAGTTTTCGCTTATTACTAGCTTCAACAAAGGCTACGTAAAGAGCTGCTGACGAAGCTTGTAATAAGAGAAAACTAGTTCAAGCTACAAGGTAAAAGTTTTATATTTTTACCAATAAAAAATCGGCGGGGGCTGTGTCGGAGCCACGGCCGCAAATCTTCAGAGCGTAGAATACGTCTCTGTGCTTTAGGGTTGTTAATGTGTTATGAATAAAATGAACAAACACATATTTAGTTTTACAAAGTACAAAATTTTATTTGCAAAATCATCACACAAGTTAATTAGTTGGTTCAAGCAAGACTTTATTTATAATGGGCCTATAATAGGAGAAGTAGTTGATATAAGGTAAGATATCAACGCTGATGTTTCTGGTGAAAGCCAAATCGATGGTGGTGTTACCCAGCGTAGTCGGTGGCATCATCAGAAATACGTATAAACATACATTTTATAATCGCTTAAGACAATTACAAAATATATAGACGTATCTGTATAAAAAATTACAAAATATATCAATATAATCGCATAGTAAAAACATTAAAAACTGCAGGAACGGATAAAGGTATAGTTTCGATGCCGCTAAATGTCATTTGTTTATTTACTTGTTACTATGGTAATTAATTCTGGTCTCCATGGTGTTGACTCAACTTCAGTATTTATTTCCTTGTCTTTTAAGCGTTGTCGGTAAATCCTCTGACGTTCGGCATTGGTCATTTTGGGTTTTTTGAATTCCCCATGATTTTCTCTATTCTCCTGTATGCGTTTACGATACTTTTGAGCACGTTTAGCATCCATATACCGCGACATTTTGTCCGAACACACGATTTTTACAACTTGAATTACGATTATTCAAACCTTTTTATAATATTACCGCTATTATGGTACACTATGTAGATAGTACTTGATGAGACAATTTTAACGACACCTCACTCAACGTTCTATCGCATCGGAAACCGGATAAATACTAATTTTAGTGCGCGCCGAGCGGCGCAAAACATTTCTATTTCTCCCCCCGCTCACCCCACGCTGGATAATGCAATAGCCCGCTTATATTGTGCTATTTATTATCTTTGTTCCTTTATCTGTCGAATGGTACCTCATATAAGCGTGACTCTTTTGTCGTTTAGATAATATTTCAATTTCAAACGTGACGTGAAAACGTAACGCTCGATTTTCTGGTTGGGGTTGCCCATTGCTGGCCTGAAATGTAAGACGTATTCTACGTCAAAAAATTAGTGATCCGAGTCAGCAGTTATATATTTATAATTAGTTAATCAACGGACACGTCATGGACAACAAAATCCATAAATTGAATAGTATTGATTTAGAAGATCTCCTTGTATGTTTCTCTGGTTGAACATGAGAAATGTACTTTAAAAGCCTTTCTTTGTTTTAATTTTCTCAGACTTGTCAGTATTGCTGTTCTGTATTAGTTTTATAAGGCCATTCGGCACATTAAATTTCTCCAGGATATTGAGGACGTGTTTAAGTTTAATTTTATCAAAAGCAAAGGAGAAATATAAACATAGACGATATATTCTCTGTTATTGAACAGGCTAATTAGAATGCCAAAATAAACATTAATAGTTTCGTTATCAAACACAATTCAAACTAACAGAGTTTACCAACAAATAGTGGACAGAACTGTGCGAATTAATATTCAGTAGAGAAGCAACGAGGGCAGTAAGAGAAACGTTTGAGCGATTGATTGGTCGGTCAGTCGGATGCCAATAATTATCAGTAGCTATTAAATTAGAAACAAGAGAGGCTTCTGCGAGCGCAACAGCTGTTTGCTAAACAAACATTACACATGGCATGGTTCCGGGCTTAGTCATTAACACGTGTTCCTTCAATACAATGTTGTGTTTTAGCAAATACAAGCAGGGCTGTTATAGCGTTTGGGTACGGTATTCTTTTTCACTATATAGGATTCAACACGCACAATTGTTTGACATCAAATACAATTGTGTTTAACATCACCAATCAGAAATTGGTGTGTGTTGGCTAGTTTCCTGGCTTAAGAACTACTTGTTCCTAACTCGTTATCTGATTGGCTGAGACTTACCCACTTTTACCACGTTTCAGGTTTATTGGCCAACACGTTTTCAATGTTCTACTAAGATACTCTTGTACAAGTAGTCGATGGTTTATGTGTCAAACATTTCGTTGATATTCGCTAATTCTTTAATAGACGGACGGTACATGGAGAACAATTTTAATATCTGATGTGTAGTATTCCATTCGACTTTTTGGTCTACGACACTCTAATAGCTGGTACAACCACGCGTAAATTTCACTTGTATTTTCCTAATGACTCTGTCAACTTGGTTGCCGGCAATTAGACGACAGTGCTTAAGAGACCTAAACAACAGAATATGAAGAGGCTCAGTGGGTAGTAACTTAGACATCAACAGTTTTACAACTTCCAAATCAACTCAGCCTGTAGAAATTAGTATCTGGAATAAGATGGTCAAGTAACGGGCAGCTGAAGCGTAGTGACTCTTTATCTTCTTTGTAAGCTTGTGCCAAATACTACTTTGATAGTACAAACCGAAGCCGTTGTTATTAAATAAGATATAAAATAATCTCTGTTTCAGGGTTTGTATAAGATCGAGCGTTTTTAGCTGAAATTGTGAACAATCTATAACACACTCTACTTATTATGTAAGCGAGACAATAACAAACTTTAGTAAGTGCGACATAAAAATTAATGGGAAAACAGAAAGAATCGTAATTGAAGATGCCACAGGTATAATGAATATTCATTGAGGAGGTGCAAAGCTGAGTGAAATAAAATCTTTTGTATATGTTACTTGGGTGTTAAAGTCTCAGTACACGGAAAATTTGTCAAAGCACTAACTTTAAAACGGAATAAGTAGAAACAGCTAACACGAGCGCGTGTGTGCGTGCGTGCGTGCTTAGTTTTGCGTTTAAATAAATAGCGATTTTAAATAAATAACATTTACAGACACACTAAAATTCTGCAAGATCTGACAGAATTAAAATTACAGAATCCAAAACAACTTACATATTTGTGGAATGAGTTCAAAGTTGAAGTAAAAAAAAAAAACAACTAAGTAAAAGAAGCTCTCAAAATAACGGTTTCTAATACCAAAATATAATGAAGAATTTAACAATGAGGACTAAATACAATGATATCGAAAGAGCTCAAAAGTTCAAGTAATTAGGTACAAGTCTGACCCCGAATATTAATGAAAAATCATAGATTGAATAAAAGGGCGAAAAAGATGGAGATATAGTTCAGGCGATGTCACAGGCGTACAGATCCACATTACTTATTAATCCAAATATCATGCCAAATTCAGACACTACAGTACGGTAGTTGAATCGAAATGGTTATATGCGGCAGACACAGCATGTAAAATACGCTTGGAAACACTAAACTTGTGATAATAATTTGAAAAGTAGTGAAAACCCCTTGTAAAAAGAAAAAAAAGGAAATTTCTAAGAAAAATACTAAAACGCAGAAAAATATCGGCAGAGTTTATATTAGATGTGAGAGCAAACTGAGAGTTGTATATCTGAGAAAATCTTGACCACGATAAAGAAAATACGAAAGGGTTTCTAGGATTTCTATGGACACCTTAGAAGAATGGAACGAGATACCAACCATCACCTTCCAGGCAAGTAGAAAGTACCGTGGGTGAACGAAGCTCATTGGGACCTGGAAAAATGCGGAATCAGGGAAGAATGTTGTTACGACGGTCTCACTGATCGTCGTATGGTACAGTGGAAACAAAATACAGACACCAATGAAGTCAATAATAACCAGCTTTAATTAACAATTTGTAATCAACCCGTACAATAATCCCAGTTAAATTTGTCCACACGCAATAATAATGTCAAATATTAGAGTTTCACACTGATTATAACACAATAATCACTTCGCCACAATACTTCGAAACACACTTCAATAAATTGCCACTTATAACCGACTTCTAAGCGGTAGCTGTCGCCTGTTTATAGCTTGCAGGATTCCAAAGTAATGTTTCATAATATACGTCCTTAACAAGCACTCGAAAACTCTGGAGGATACTCAAGCGCGGCCCTGGCAGAAACACACAGCTGCTCGACTGGAAGGAGAACATGTAGAACGAGTTGCAGTATATTAGACACTGAAAGTGTTTAGAAGGAAAATTGCGAAAGTGTCTGCAAAAATCCCACGGACAACCAAAAGGGATTTATAGGAATAGGAACGAAAATAAGAGCCAGCCAGAGAATGAAGGAATGCTAGCATAGGAGAAGAATTACAGAAGTTGTGTAATCGTAGGAAGTTGTTTACGGCAGATGGTTGAATCGTAGGAAAGAAGGAAAACATTATTATAACTTACAAATTTCAGATATTAAGTGGAAGGTATGGGTTTTAAGGGCAATTGCCGTTTTTATGCAAGATAATAAACAGTACCAATGACGAAATAGTAGAAGTGATCATCTTCACCTTCAATTTCCTAGGCTGCACAATCTCTTTAAACCGGGAACTACGTACACTGAAATTGAAAAATTCAAAGTTTTAATGACTTTGACTGACTGTTAAATGTACGTAAAAGAATAAAAAAAAAATTATAAAGACACAGAGAACTGATGGTAATAAAAGATTACCGAAACTAGTATTATATTACAGTTAAAAACAAGCGGGGAGAAATATATAAGGGTGAAAAGAGTCGGCGTTTGGATACTTGAAAACGGAACAGAAGATTACATAATCTGAGTATCGACAAAGGAGATTTTGTGTGTGTGTGTGTGTGTCTGCGCGCGTGCAAGCACGCGTGTGCGTATGTTTAATAAAATAGGCTTTTTCTGATGGGTTTTGAAATCACTATGTACAAGTTTGTTATTGGTTGCCTGCCAAAACGGCTGAAAGAGAAATATCACAAGAATGTTTTAAACGTCAGAACATACAGCGGAGCTGCAAAGAAAATTGATTAACGTGATAGGGATTACATTTCAAAGTCGTTCCGCGCGCAGCTTGTGTCACTCCGCTGACTGATGTTACACGTCGAACGTAAACATTATGGCGAACAAACAAGTATTGTAAGAATATGTAACCAACAGAACTTTGAAGAATATAAACTAAATATAAACTATGAATCAAATAACTATAAATTAAAAAATATCATAAGTCGGTTTCTGAATGTTACATGTATTAAAACAAATAAGTAAAAGCTTATTAATGTTTTGATAGTAAATCGGATAATAAATATTAATAAACTGATGTTAAATAACAAAGCTGCAGTTATTTTACAAGGAAAGCAAACAGACAAATTTCAATCAACACTGGAATAAGATAGGGAGATTCTCTATCGGCCATCTTATTTAATTTAGCCTATCATTACATTCGGCAAATTAAAAAAAAAACATATTGACAAAATATAAAAATAAATATAAGTATAAGTATAAGTATAAGTATAAGTATAAGTATAAGTATAAGTATAAATATAAATATAAATATAAATATAAATATAAATATAAATATAAATATAAATATAAATATAAATATTGTAACAAGACCAAAATCTGTACTGGTAAAGACAAATAATAAACCATGAAGAGTAGCACCGATATAGAAACAAGCAGTAGTATTACTATCAAGTAAAATTTAAGTCCCAAATAGAGAAGGTGTTGACCAGTGGTGCACAACCTTTCAACATCCGAGGGCCACTAAAAACTTTTAAATGATCATGGTGGGCCACAAGGCGACTTCCCTCCATTTCGCCAACCACCTACCTAACCTTTCCCATTATCCTAATATTTCCAGTAGCATTTCCGTGAAAGATAATGCTTCTAATTGAAGAGCGTTTTCTAACATGTCTCATAAATAAGTAAGTAAACTTAACACAGCTACATTTAAACTAGCTCTATTGAATAATTAAAAACTCACCTGAAAAATCGTTTGAGGTCACAAAAATAATACAGCCATCAGATTCCAAAATCGAAATTTTAATTTGTAAAGAAACACTTTTAAAACAATCTTTTAAAAACACGTAATTTTAAAAAACCAGTTTTACTTTTTTTAGTTTACTTTTAAAAGACACACAATTGCAATAAAATTATTAATTTGAAAGGAAGCACAAAACTATTATTTGTTAAAGAGGAAACTAATTTAGAGCCTAATGAGAGACTTGACACTGTTTGTTTTTCACTAGTCTGTCTATATCGGGTTCAATGTTGGACACAGCAATTCGCAAGTTTCCCTAAAAATGTTCATCAGTCAGACGGGAACGAGCTCTTGATTTGATCTGTTTCATCAAAGAAAAAGACTGCTCGCATAAGTAGGTACTTCCAAATAATGTTGCCGTTTATAGGGCATGATTGTTCAATGCTTTCATTTCCTCAGGTAAGTAATTTTTATAAAAATCCAGTAGAGAAACCTCAGAAAATTTTGTCTTCAATTCAGAGTTTGATTGAAGATCAATTAGCTCCATCTGGAAATCAATGGGCACTATCTCAACATCAGTAGTGAATGGTAAAGCAAACATATCAAACAATTTCTCAAATTTTCTCATATCTTGAAATCGACGTTTAAACTCATTTGAAGATTCTCTATAAGTGAGGCATATTTAGTGAAGTTAATGGGTTGTTCAGAACTTGCTGCAAAACTGTTCATTGTAGAAAAATGTGTCAGTAGCCCAGACGTCAGCTGTGACTGCCATAAAATCAGTTTAACCTCAAACGATTTTATTAAGTAAAACAGATTGTGTATCATGTTATTTTTTCCTTGAAGTTTGGTATTTGGCTCAATAAGATGTTGGGTTATGTCAACTAAGAAAGATAAAGCGCACACCCATTCATTGTTCTCAAAGTCTGCTACCAAAAGATATCAAAGGTCTCATCACGGCTTTTCAAAAAGATAATTATCTCTTTATGCAGGTCATACACTCGTTTCAGCATTGTTCCTGCACTAAGCCAACGAACTTGTGTAAAATAAAGAACATCGTCATACTGGGTGTCTAATTGTAATAGGAATTCTCGGAATTGGCGATGAGTGAGTCCTCTGGAACGAAGAAAATTTATTACTTTGATCACGGCTTTCATCACATGCTTCATATGAATAGTTTGTCCACAAAGGTTCCCTTGGTGTAAAATGCAGTGGAATGCGACTATATCATTGCCCATGTTTTTACAATCTGTTGCTAAATAGTTCACTACTCCTTGCTTCTTTCCCACCACGGCTGGCGCACCATCTGTTGAAATGCCATATAATAGTTTTAGGTCTAAATTGTACTTTTCCAAAATGTTTTTCACCTCACAATAAATATCTGAACCTTTGGTTGTATCTTTCATAGGAACTAACGCCAGTAATTCTTCTGTTATGTGAAAATCTTCATTAATACCACAGATAAAAATTGAAAGTTGTGCTGTGTCAGTGACGTCTGTGCTTTCATCCATGGCCAATGAAAAAAATTTAATTCTAATATTTTTTCCTTAAATGTTTTTTCAATGTCTGATGCCATTTCTTCTACTCTTCTGGATACTGTCATACGATTAAGACTAATTTTTGAAATAATACTTTTTTTCCGGGAAAGCTATATTTGCTACTTCTTCCAGACATTCTTTAACTAGCTCTCCATCTTTGTGCGGCGTCATTTTTTATCTAAAATTTTAGATACAACAAAACTTGCTTTAACTGCAATTTCTGAGTCATCAGTCACTTTCCTGAAAAGATTTTGTTGACTTGTTAGTTTACGTTTGAATTCTTTTACCTTATCCTTTCACAATTATCCCGCCCACTCTTTGCATTTGACAGCATGTTTTGTATCGTAATGTCTCTTCACATTGTACTCTTTCATTACACCCACGGTTTCTTTGCAAATTAGGCATGTTGCTTTACCGTTATACTCTATAAAAAATACCTCTCGCTCCATGCCTCTTGAAACACACGGCACTCGTCAGTCACTTTACGCTTTTTCACAGACATGATTGTGAAATGTTACAAAAAAGGAATCACTTAAAAACACACGAATGCCAAATACAAATCGGTCTCTACTGAAACTGAATAACTGAATAACTGAACTAACGCTTAGAGGTGGGCCGATATACCTGTAATAGGTATTTTGGAACGATATTTTTGTGGAACGGATGTCAGTGACTGAAAAGTTGAAATACCTGTTATTCGCGGCGACGCTGTTCCGAGTCGAGACCGCCGCCCTCGCTGTTCCAAGTCGAGGCACACCCCCTACGCACCCACACAGACACACACACACAAAATGTACGCAAGATCACGTAAACCAAGGCCAAATACTAGGCGTACAAAAATATCGCTGGAACGCAAGGAACAGCCAGTAACGCGTATTTAAAATACTAGGTATTTCAAATACTAGTGGTATCACCGATACACAAGGAACAACGCGTTCCAGAGTAACAGTAGTATTTTAGTAACACCTAATATTTCAGGAACACCTAGTATTTCAGGAACAGGTAGTATCAAGCATATTTCGAGTAAGAACTAGTATGAGCCACTTTTTCGTCCTGTATACTTCATTCTGCGCAAAGAGACGGAGCTGTTTTTAATAAAGGAAATAATTTATCCTGCTGTTACATTTATTCTCGTGTGATATGCAGATATATAATACAGATTATATGCTAATAATTATATATTATACTAGTCACCAACTTGTAATTAAAATCGGTTGGTAAAACTTTATGTTTTTACTCAAAAAAACTTTATGTTCCGATCGTTAGTGAAATAGTTGAATTTAATTATATTGAGTTATAACCTATAGAGTGGCTGATGTTGATAAGCTATATTATACTTTTTATTAATGTGATTTTAACTTCACTACACATCTCACGTAAATGATGAGATTGTTGTAATGGATATTTATGCACTTTATCTAGTTCTGTTCCTTAAATAACTGTAATGCATTTAATTTACTTTTGTTGTTGCTTATTATTTATAAGTTTTTATTTATGTATTTATATTTATTTTATTACAACTTGTTTTTTATTTTTATTTGTAAAATTTTGTTTATTCTCATTCACTCTTGTGGCTTACTGTTATGTTTTTATTATACGTTTCTGATGTTTTTTCACATTATTTTTCGTGGTATTACGTGTAGGCCTACTCTAAATTATTTAATTGCCCCGAGTTTCGCAACTGATTTGTCTAACCAATGTTAGTTTGTTTACTACTAGTGAAAACTTAAATTGGTATTCCCAAAGGGAGATAGGCCTATAAATTCTCTTGTTTCTTATTTTCATTTAAACAATAATAGTTTAATAAAGTCACAGTGTAAAGTAACACTGTTAATACTTTTAGTTTCAATTTATTTCTTATAACAAATTATATAGTATAGGTTATATAATATCTTCAAATAAATACACAGCAAGTAGGTTTATTAATAATTATATTAATAGGTTTATCTTGGTGAAAATAAACCTACTTGGAGTGTATTTATTTGAAGATATTACATAGGAGACCTGCAGGAAAGTCAAAACGAGTTACTTACAAAGGATAATATAGGTTATGTATATATAGTATATAATAACAGGTATTTGTACCTGTTATTTTTTTGGAACGGTATTTTCATACCTAGTATTTTAAAATAACAGTTTAGCCCACCTCTACTAACGCTACACGCTACGAGAATTGCTGCTACCTACTGCCAGCTGCCAGCCTAGTTCACGCATGCGCAGACAGTGAGTGTCCCCCACTACCACCACCACCTGACCTTGGTCAACCTAATTCCCGATCAAACCAACAAATCTGGGTAAATTTCCATACACAATTTTAAACATGTGGACTTATAATATATTTTCCTCCGGGCCGCATAAAGTGAGGTTGAGGGCCGCATGCGGCCCGCTGCCCGCGGCCCGCGGGTCGTGCACCGCTGGTGTAGACCAAATGAACACACCAAACCCAATAACTGACATGACTATGACCAACAACTATACTAGTTAGACAATGCCCAGATAGATTAGAAGCAGTAAATAAAGAAAATAATAATAAAACAACGAGTACAGTACAACTTAGGAGTAAATAAAATATGTAACAAATTTATAGTAACTATAGTTCACTAAATGTAATTAAGAATAAGATGTAAAGGGATTCAAGGTATAAAAAAAAATAATACAACAGTGTCAAAGTGAAAAAAAGTGAAAATGATCAATAACCATCCCACAGACAATATAATAAGGATGAAGATCAAAAACGAATAAGGACAGATCCAAAATGGACTGTAAACACAAATATACCATTGTTATTTGTTAATCACACAGACAATTGTTTAAAAGTGTGTTGTTATTTAGCATTAGGTGAAGTTGTAGTCATTAAGACATGATTTTTAGTTAAGAGTTTCGTTTAGTTTTGAAGGAGTTAATATTACTAGAAAGCAAGGAATAAATAAGTTCAATTAATATTCATATTCATATAAGTTCATTCCCAAAATGTCATATCAATCAGCCATCCATAATTCTAAAATGTTCTGTTTTGTAAAAGTAAAATCCCCAAAACTAGTTATTAAGTTACAAATACAGGTCATGAGTGGTACCAAATTGCTCATAATATTACCAGAAAAAAAAACATGTAAATTATATTGTCTTATTGTGTAATAATTAAGGAGTAATTTGGGTGTAAAATATAAAAATAATGTATTTTTTATAACCGGTGTCATGTGACACCTAAACCTCACAAAATAGACCAATAAGGATCATAGTAATTTTTGGTCAATTCAGTGAAATAAGAAGAAATTTAAAAAAAAATGTATTGTTAGACACGAGAGAGTTCGGTTGAGTTCAGTGCACATACAAAATGACAAAATTTATATAAAGGAAGCTAATCTGAGAAGGAAGAAAATTTACTGAATTAATGAAAATAATATCTAAAATTGATTAAAAATAATATTAAAAATGAAGACATAACTAAGCACGAAACAACTAACAAGAAGGAAGAATAAAATAAAACTAATTAATAAACAGTAAATATCTCTACCATTCAACTAACCTACAAGTAATATCCAATATACGATTTATCGCTATCAGCACCAAGAACAACCCAACAACATTTGCAACCGATAAAAACATTATTGCACAAAGAAAATATAAATAATAAATAGTTAACACTTAGTGACATTTATTTTATTAATAAAAACCGTGGGTAAACATTTCACACGATTAACAGCAGACCAAATAGACGCCATATTGCCTTGTCAATTCTTCAAGCCCATGATGCTTTGCGGCATTAGACTAAATTAAGGGAGTTCTAGTAATGTATTTTAAATTTTAATTACCATTATTTATGTTATGTTAGATGATAAGTATTACTATACTTGTACTGTAATGTACTCCTTGTTTCTCTTTTAATGTAAATGAACCTTGCATAGCACTCCAAAGAACTTGACAAAATAATATTAATTAAAAAAAAATAATAATTAAGAAATCGACCCTGAGACAGAATTGATCTATGCTATTGTTAATGTCGAATGCATAATTTTCCACTAACTTAAATAAAAATAAATATTGAAGATTATTATTACCAAATACAATTCCATGTGTTTTATTTCTCGAAGGTATTAAGTTAATAGGTTTCACGCTGAACGAGCGAAGACAAAGAAGACGTCAGCGTGTGGTAATTCTGAAGATAACTACGAAAATAGAAATAACCTTAATCGGTACGTTCGAGATGGTAATCGAATGCACTCATTAAAGTTTCTACATTACAACCGTGTTATTCAAACGTCTGAGGCAGAGAGCGAATAATTTTATTCGCCGAATCATAGAAAAATCGATGAAAGAAATCGGAAACATAAACAAACAAACAAATAAATATAATTAACATACATACGAGGAATAAACACCAACAGCTATACTCATTTACAAAAATAGATACAGCAAACCAATTTAACAGTAACGAGATAGTAAATTGGATTACAAATAATAATTAATAAAAGACGAAAAGCCAGTTTATATACAAAGTGACGCTTACAACGTGAGGCGTTATAAAGAGGGGAACATAATAAAACATAGTTAAAACCGTATCTTTACTAATTGGCGTTCAAACGTGAGGCTTTCAACACTCATAAATCTCGTTTAGTTACAAATTGGCGCTCAACTAGTGAGGCTTAAATTAGGGAATTAATAGACGAAAGAAATAATATAATAACGGAACTAACTTCCTAATTTTAGCTGGCGGCTGCTATAGGTTCAGGAAAGTAGCAAGGATGCAAAGGAGGGCGATATCGAAGAAACGGACGAAGGAGGGCGAAAAAGAAGTCGATATGGAAGAGAAGGAGGTAACATCGGTTGAGGAAATGGAAACAGTGGTAAGAGAGGAATCCAGAGGAGACCCGGATTTAAAAGAAATCATGAAACAAATACTGGAACAAAATAAAAGTATGAAGGAAGATTTAAAACAAATAAATGAAAAAATAGTCAGTACAAATGAAGGTACTAAAGAAGATTTAAGACAAACAATAAACGAAAATAATAAAAAAATGAACGAAAAATTCGACAGGAATGATGAGAGTTTTAAACAAATGAACGAAAAATTTGACAGTATCAAAGAAGAAACTAATGAAAATTTTAGGAAACAAAGCGAAAGTACTAATGAGAGTTTAAAACAAATAAATGAAAAAATAGTCAGTACAAATGAAGGTACTAAAGAAGATTTAAGGCAAACAATTAACGAAAATAATAAACGAATGGAGGAAAAAATAAATGAAAAATTTGACAGGAATGATGAGAGTTTAAGACAAATTAAGGAAGATAATAAACAAACTAATGAGAAGATAGACAGTATTAAGGAAAATAATAAACAAACAACTGAAAGGTTAGAAAATAGAATTTACAGTATTATAGAGAGTACGAAAGAAGATTTGAAGCAAATAAATGAAGAGAATTTAAAACAAATTAACGAAAAGTTTGAAGAAAATAATAAGCAAACAAATGAAAAAATTGACAGTATAAGGAAGAAATAAATGAAAACTCAAGGAAACAAAACGAAACTTTGAATGAAAAAATAGACGGTATTAAGGAAAGTTTTGGAAAACAAATTTACGAAAAAATCGAAAACGTTAATAAAGATATAAGACAAACTATAAACGAACAAAACCAAGAATTGAGAGAAACCATTAATGAGAGGATTGAGCAGGTTAATGAGACAATTAACCAGAAGGTGGATAAAAACAATGAAGAAAGAAAACAAGAAATAGCCAAATCGAATGAAAGGTTGAGACAAGCCAACGAAACCATTGCACAAGATAGGGTAGATTTGGGTGCCAAAATAGACCATGTAAAGGAAGATAATCGTGTTCGAATGGAGGTAATATAAAAGGAGCAAGAAAACTTGGGGAAGATACAGAAACAATGCGGAGAGAGGTGTGACCACATTGACGCTGCAATGACCAATATAACCGGTCAAGTCCGTCAGAACCAAGAAGAAATCGAACTGATTCGAACCAGACCGACTAATGTTGCTAGTATATCCACAATCGAAAATCGCGAGGGAATTAACTTCAAAAATTACAGAAGAAACCCCATGGAATTCCTAGCGAGGATCGAAGAACATTTTAATAAACATCGTATAACCAGATGGAATTCGAATCGAGAAATGTTGGACGAATATTTTAGGGAGATGACTGACAATTGGTGGACGGCGACGAGAAATGACATTACCAATTATCCACAATTTAAAAAATTATTTAAGGAAAAATACTGGTCAGAATCCACCCGAAACATCATACGGGACAACATCTGTCATGGGAGATATGACGTCAATCGAGGTACTTGACCAACCACGTACTTCCTAGGAAAGGTGTGTTTGGCTAGACACCTGGAGCCGAAAATACCCGAGGAATGCCTCGTTACTAAGATGGCGTATCATTACGATGAAGGAATCGCTAGAGCCCGCCTAGGCAGTCAAATAAAAACAATACATGCAATCGCCGATTTACTGGAGAACTACGAACATGAAAATTATTACCGAAGAAGCAGACAGAGAACCGATCGATAAGAGAGGAGAAATAATAACCATGGAAATAATAATTACAATACTAATAAGAATAGGAATAACTATAACTAAAATAATAGTAATAATAATAATAACCACCAAATGAACCCCAACCGAAATAATATGAATTCAAATAATAATAATAGAAGCAATCAGTATAATAATTATAATAATAATCACCCATATATGCCTAGAATCAATCACATACGAGCAGAAGAGAATGATTCGAGGAGGTACCAGCATCAAAGAAGGAATAGTTTCGATAACCATGACAACCGACGGGGAACTAATCATTACGATAATCGGGCTAGAAGAAGTCGAAGCCAGGAGGATAGCCGCGTACTAAGGACATATGAGCCTTTTAATAACCCTCAAAATGAACAACCAGGCACAAGCCAAGAATTCCAGACGAATCAACCGGCATTCCCGGATAATAATAATGACAGCAACAATTTAAACGGGAGGAGGCAGTGATAAACCCTCGCGACCCATCACTGCTCCAATCTACTGGGTATAGACATAGGCAGAACATAGAGACGAACAACCAAAAACTCACAATTATATACAGCAACTATTTAAAAAATTTCCATGAATAATTATTAGAGGAAATGGCTACTAATGTTATCAGCCATAATCATGAAATTATTTACATAACCGCCGAAATAGAAGGAGATCCAACCCAAATTATGATAGATACTGGTGCCAACGTGTCACTAATTAACACCACTGAATTAGAAAAAATACAGAAGCAATGTAAACGAATATTACCAACACTACCTGTCAATAATATCATTCTAATAGGAGCAACTGGACGTCAGAATAAAACGGTAAGAAAACAAGCGTCATTAGATTTAACAAGCAAGGGTGTCGTCGTTAATATAGTATGTTTAGTCGCAACCGGCTTACCATTCAGTTATTAATAGGATGTGATGTACTGAGGAAATATTCAGCCATCATCGATCTGAGCAGGGAGAAGGTGTCCTTGTACTCAGCAGGTGTCGTGTGGACGGCGGAGTTAATAGGACGCGATGGTGCCCCTCCTAGCCGTGCCCACCACCAACTTAGAGAATTAAATTATTTAAAGGATGACACACCATGCGAAAATGTAATCTATAACATTACCGATGACGACCTATGGAATAAAAAACTACAAGAAATAAGGGAATTCCAATGTGAAGGAACAGGAGACCAATTGACAATGAACCAGGTAGACAATCTGATTAGAATATATGAGACGTATCGGCACGTATTTTCGGAGGAACCAGGGAAAATTAAAAACTATCAATGTAAGATTCAATTTAAGGAACCGGTGGAATTCCACAAAAAATCTTATCCAATAGCATATTCATTGAAGGAGGCGGTTAGGGCTGAAATTAACAGAATGATAAATAACAATATTATTGAATATAGTCAATCACCATTTACAAGTCCAATAGTAGCAATTCACAAGAAGAATGGACAAGTCCGACTTTGCTTGGATGCTCGCGAAATTAATACAATGATTATAAATGATCGAACGTCACCCGGGGAGATTCTAAAAAAGTTCCACGGCACGACGTTCATCAGTACATGGAACACCGTTTGTGGGTACTGGCAAGTGGAGTTACATCCGAAGAGTCGTCAATACATGGCTTTTATTTTTGAGGGACGAAATTACCAATTCAAGAGGCTGCCTTTCGGACTAGTAAACTGGGTAGAAATTTTTGTCAGATGTATGGACCAGATCCTTGGTCAAGAAGCGCTCCAATTTTCCACTGTTTATGTAGACGACCTACTAATTACCTCATCCAACTGGGAAGAACATTGTCATAGGGTGGAACATGTATTAAAAAAATTAGCAGCCAAAAACATTACCTTAAAACTGGAAAAGTCAAAATTAATTGCAAGGGAAGTTCAATTCCTTGGATTTAACTTGAATGAACAAGGAATTTCACCATCAAAAGAAAAGGTCGAAGCCATTCAGAAATTCCCAACACCTAAAAACAAAAGACAATTACAATCGTTCTTAGGAATCTGTAATTACTACAGAAAATTCCAAAACAATTATTCAGAATTGAAATAGAAATTTCAAGATCAATTATCTTCAAAGAACAGGTGGACATGGGGACCTGAACAAGACATTACTTTACAATTAATAAAAGACAAATTTTTAGAAACAATAATACTACATCATCCAAATTTCAATCGACCATTTTTCTTAAATTGTGATGCCAGTGATATCAGTCTCGGAACAGTATTATACCAGGAAGATGAAGATGGTAACCATTTGGTCATCAGCTTCGCCAGTAGGGTGTTAAACCACTGCGAAAGAAAATATAACGTGACCGAAAAGGAATTGTTAAGTATAGTATTTACCTGTGGTAAATTCCGGACTTACATTTTAGGGTATCCTGTGACCCTCAGAACGGATCATAAATCCATTTCATTTTTAAGAAGTTGCAAACTGAGTCATGGTAGACTTACAAGGTGGATACTCGCCTTACAAGAGTATAATATCCAATGGGAATACATTCCAGGAAGTAAAAATGTAATAGTGGACGTGCTATCACGAATTAATTTAGATACACAAACATTTGAGGGAGAGAAAGAAAAAATAATTAAAGTTTACAACATTCTCAAGAGTAGATCAGATCTAGAAACATTACTTCAAAACATCAGAATCCACCAACAGTCAGACCCAAAATTAATAGACATTAAGGAGCGGCTAGAGGAGCAAAATGACATTATAACCAGATTTTATTGTATACATGACGGAATATTATTTATCAAAAATACTTTGAACCAGGAAAATTGGAAGGTGATTATCCCCAAAACCATCGGAAGGGAATTAGTTTTGGATTACCACATAAGGTACATAAGGTACCTCGTTTAGTTACATTATATAAATAAGAACAGACAGATAGCAATAAATGGTGGAAGTAAGATGCAGTAATTGAATGACAGAGAACCAGGCGTGAATCCTCAGGTGTTGCATTCGTAGTTACGAAAAGAAAACAAAACATCTGTTCACATCAATAGTTGTTAATGAAAAAAAAAATCCTTAAGTAATAGATAATGGTACATTTAAATCAGCATCGAACATTTGTTACCTACGCTCTTTTTTAAATAAAAATCTATAAACTCAGAATAAAAACCAGAACCGGAAAAGGAAATGGAAGTGTTTTTTGGTTAAATAGCCGTCCGTTATTTACATCTAAAATATTATGTCGCAGTTCGAAACAGGAAAAACAAGTAAATTTTTTCTCCGAATAAAGCCATTACTAACATCTAAAATATTTAGTCGCAACTCAAAACTATAAAGACATATATGTCTCAAAAAGACTTCTGACTTGCTGTAATAAAATTTGGATGCTTTGGAGAAGAAATCAAGGGTAGACTACTTAAGAATCTTCAGCATACTTACGAAAATACTTAAAAAAATATTTTGTCTGGTCCGCGTAGAAGTACAAGACGATTCGTGGGAAATTAGGATGGAGTTAGCGTTAATGCCTTAATATATTTAGATTCATAAATTTTCAAAGCACTGATCGTGTTTATCAAATAAGGCCGGCTATAAACACCACAAGAATAACCGAGGGGAACCAAGAAAGAAATGGTTGGTGAATGTAGAGGAGGACCTCAGAATGAGGATAATTCCAACTGGCGAACGTTTCCAAGAATTACAAGAAGTGGTAATACAGAAAGCCAATGGTAACTCAGGGTTTTAGCACCAGAGGGGGAAGAACATTATTTGTTTGGCTAGAAGTAACTGTAGTACTGGTGATGACAAAGAACAACATTTAACTGGAAGTATTAAAGAAGAAACGGAGAAAAACTTTAAATGCCTTCATAATAGGATATCAGAGCGATCTGCGACAATTCCCCTCCCTCCACCGCCGGACAGGGAGCACTGACTTTTTATTTTATCTTGGTTGCTCCTGTTCAAATAATTTTATTTTCAGACACTCTGCGTTTGCAGGACTGTGCCTACTTTGGTTTAATTAATCCAGTGTTTTATATATGTTGTTTTCTTTTAAATAAACATTTGGCAATTAAAGGAAACAATATCTAAAATTTTCACCAAGGAGGATCAAGATTATAGTTGGTCATTATGAGGAAAGGAACGATTTATAGTAGGCTATTTGCGCGGAATCATAAATTTTAACTTCTCATCTGCTGAGTGAATCAGCTGTATGCAGACTAATAGTAACGTCAACGACTAGTAATGTAAAAAACATTTAAGAAAATACAGAATTGAAAGAAGAAACAAAAAAGTTAAACAGAAACAAAACAAAGGTAAAAACACAAAACGTAAGTGTTAGCCAAATATATTAATACAGGTTAACTTGGTCAGAAAATAAATAGAATATTTTGCATTCCTTAATCAACAAACAATTGTAGAAAAGAAAATATCTAAAACACTAGATTAGTTTACTTAAGAAAGTCTTAACCCTGCGGACGCAGAGTGTTATTTTTCGTCTATAAAGAAATTTATTTGAAGAAGGTCAGTATTTTGAAGAGCCAATTTTAACAACTGTCCGAGGAGCAATTGTCACGGGAGGTGGGCAATTGTCAAGAGCAAACGTCTGGGAAAAATTATCCTGAAGGATTTGTTGCAACACCTATCAGTGGATACAAACCTACAGAAAATGTTAAATGTAGTAGAGGATAGGGAAATATAACTTTCATGAAGAATAAACAAAAATGACCGCTAGCCTCATGTAAAATTATAATCAAGGACTTAGAAAGTCTTACGTAGGGTTTGACTCTGAATCATGAGACTTACTTTAATTACTGTAAAATTACATTAATAACAAACAGTCAAAGTTTCAGGATCATACCATGAAGGGTTTCTGAGAAAAAGGAATAGGAACATCAAAAAATTGTAATTTTCGCTAAAATAATCGTAAAGTTAGTAAAGTCTGATGATGACATGTACTTACTTGTTTAGAGTTATTTTACTATTAAAACATTCCATATCCATAGTCTTGATTTTCTTCTTGTTCTTTTAATTTTCTTTTCAGTTGCCTTTTTCTCTTTCTGGCCTCTTTGGTTATATTTTGTTACTGCTACTTCCGCTTTTTGTATTCTTATACAATCCAATTGTTTGAATTCTTACCTCCATATTTACTAATTCCTAAATTTAACTTTGAATAAACGTCTAGTTTGGTTCTATAGGCCTCATTAAATGTCAAAAGTAAATTATAAATTCAAAATTGTAATGCAGTTAACTGTACAAAAACATTTTTCGGACCACTTGTTCACACAATATGATTAAAACTCTCATTAAGGTTTGCGTGCGGCCGTGCAAATATTTTTTTAACAATTCAGGATTAGCAAGGTCTTAATAAATACATTTTATAATAGACATTATTTCTTTTGGCAGAGAGTGCTCATGTTTGAATTGAGTAGCTGATGCCTGCGCTTTATTATATCTACACCTTCGGGCATAACTCGTGTTGTGGTTCATCACCACTAGGTAACTTATGAAAATAAGTTCATGGTTTCTAAATTGTTACTACCACTTCTTATAGTCAAGCCATAATATAAATTGCAGTTTGTCTATTTCAGCATCTGTGAGATTATTTCTGCCTCCAATTGGTTTTCCACCTTCCAATTTCTTGGTTTTCGTATCTTTTTTGATACATCGGAACCGACTACCTATTGTTTTCTGAATGTGTACTGTACAGAACAACCGATTTCCCAACTCTGACATAATAAAATTTCCTTACTAACCATGTAAAAATAAGGAAGTAAAACTTATTTTTCATAAAGTTCAAACGTTCCAATAAAATAAATATTTTTTGCGCCTTAACGTTCCTTTAAACCAAAATAATAAATATATTTTAAAACAGAATTGAATAAGAATAAGAAACAAGCAAAAACAAACTCGATTTTTATTCATTTTTACCGGTTCTGGTCTTCTTAAAAAAAAAACTAACTTTTTGTAGATTACAGTGACACCAAATTTTGATGATTTTAATATGAAGAGAAAAGTAGATAAGATAAATTGTAGGGAAAGGTAAAGAACGAAGTTTTGTATCGCTTTGTAGGAGAAGTACGAATGGATGCAAGAATTTAAAATAATGATATCGAATAGGCAGACACGTCTACCGTTATCGTGAATCAACAAGTAGCTTCCGTAATCGGCAAGAGAGAAGACTTTTGGTCCGCAAGAGAGAAGAGTTGTGGTGCCTTCCAGGTTAGTGCACCGTTCCTGGAATCCTTTATAAGATGGATTGACAGGAACAGTCTAATCAATTAGCGACCGGTTCTACAGCTATTAGTGCGCATCGCATTTAGCGAGTGTTACCAAAACGTTTATTTGTTACAACTACGACATAGTAAATTTATTGATTTCGTAGCTGTTATTAATTGCCATGTGTTATAACAAGGTTGTTTATTGTTTAACAGGGGAGAATTATCATAATTATCATAAAACAAGCGTGACTTATTTTTTGATTTTATTAAAAGTTGTGATTGTATCTGTTACTATTTTTGGTGCGATTTAACATTTCTCTCAACAATTAACTATATACAGGTAATAATAATGTCTCTTCTGACAAATTATCTCTCTCCAGTGCTGGATTTGAATATACTGATCGGTTACAAAAGGTATATGTTACACGATTTAAATGGTGTCGACGTAATTTTACTGTACATTCGCATGAGTCACATTTGAATTACGTGTAGGTATAGGTTGTGTGAAGGTAATGAGTAGCTATTTCTTCACGATCCCGGTGCAGAATAGCTTAGCGGTCCTGCCTACGTAAGGTCATGGATTTCCCCATATACTTATAAATCCAATGGGGTCCAGGCAATCTTGAGTAGTAAATCAGCCATCACGTGGAAACTCAATGACGGAAATGAGAAGAAAAATGTCGAAGTACAAAGTACAAAGTACACAAAATGCCCATTGACTTGTACTGATGGATTGACTGTATTTATGAGTGAGATAACATAGACAAAACACTGTTTACTTACAGAATCACGCAATGATACGTAATAAACATAGACAAATTCAACATAATAAATAATTATGTCGTTATTGCCACAAAATATTTTATACGTTCCGTCTACCTACAAAATAATTATTGCGTATTATTATCTGTCTTACAAAGAGGGAAGAGGAAAACCTGAAAATTTTAAACGAGAAAAATGAGTTTGGTATCTAAGAAATGTCAACAAAATTTAATGCATAAAATTGTAGCTAATATTAATAGAGGTGAACAGATTTTGTAAGTAGTATGGCCAAAAATATTAGAGGATAAGTACAGGAGGCGAGAAGAAAGGATTACAATAATCACAAAGTGAAAATCCGAAAGATTACGAAAAAAGATAAGTCAACAAACGTAAACAGGAATAACGAAGTACGGTGAACTGTAAACAAAATGGTGGCGGACATAAGGAGGATGATGCTAAAAAAGTGAAGATGAAATTGGGGAATTTACACGAAAAGAAAAAATTTAGCACATATCGATCTTAGTGTTCAAATAGGTACTGCAAAAGACGAGCTGATTGCATATAAAAAATAGATTATGAATAACAATCTCAGGAACGACAAAATTGAATTACGGGTTGTAAAGCCTTAATCTACTGTTCTTATCCTGAGAGACAACCCATTCCAGGGAGTAAGAGAGAATTTTAAGAAGGAAGAATTTGATTTTTGGTTATAAAAACAACAAAATCAATAAAAAATTTATTAACTCATTTCTTTATCGTCAGAGACAATAAAGTCTCAATAAAGTTTCATTATCTCTCCTTTATTTAAAATGCAGCCTTTTAAAACAATTTAATTCTTGTACTTGAAATACTTTAATCCTCATTTGTGAAAAAATACAATCATTTTAAGGAACAATGAATATTAATACAAAGATTTTCAAAAATATATAAACACTTGGTACATTTCACAGATTTATTTAACTCTGACAGCTGTTTCGACTTCTTAAGCCATTGTCAAAGAGATGAATGAAATGAATGAAAACTTAAACAGAGGATGTAAGTAAGGGTAGTGGTGGCCATCTGTTTAGGGCGTGTATTGGAACATGTGTGAGGTGTAAAGATGGAGAGGGGTATTTTTTGTATTTTTGTGAAGATGAATTTTTGTATTATTTAGTACAAAAATAAATTTTAATTTAGTAAGTTTAACCAGTATCTAATTATCTCAGCAGTTTCCACACATGCATCACACATACACACACACACACACTCTCTCTCTCTCTCTCTCTCTCTCTCTCTCTCTCTTACACACCTACACTCTCGTGCGCCTGTACACACGCACAGAACACGCTATACATCTTATTACACACACCTCATACATATCTACTTTAGTGAGCCGGCATGGATTCACGCAACTATTTAAAGGTGGGGTGGATTTTAACGTTTAGAACGTTCTATTATTTAACAGGAAAACTAATAAAATTCACCACTTTGTTGTGGTTCTCACTTGACAAAGGTCTTCTAAAATCACGTAGTCACTTAGTGGTATCCTTCCTACTACTGATAACACCGTTTGTTGTAGTAACGTTTTCAAAGAATTAATTTTCTTAGGATAAAAGAAGCCACTTGATAATAATTTATATAACACTTTAATAAACAATTGGATTGATGAAAATTGGATCTCATTTATTTGTAAATAATATTTCCATTATTTATGAAAATATTTCGTCAATATTGTCGTGGAAAGTAACTAGAAACTACACAGGAATAAAAAAATTAAAATTATTAATTAAACAGAGTTTTGAAACCTACATATAAAGTTCTACCCATTAAACAGTCTGAGGTTCCCATTATTAAAAAAAAAGTTGCTACTTTGAAGTTTTCAGCTATAGGGTATAGCTAGTAACTCAAAATTTGAAATCTTACAGCACATTCTGTACGCTTTGCACAGAAACTGATGCATCCTAGTATGTAAAAAACAGCTAATCTCGAAAGATAAAAATGTTTCATCGATTTGATAAGTGTAATGTTATATACTGTGAAAGACTACGCGACTACAGGTCGTGAAATAATGCACATGAAAACAGGTATCACTGAACAGACATAGTCGACTAGATGTAATATTAAAGTTGATTTAATCTGTCTGTGTTAATAGAGTTACGTTAGTATGTTACAGACATACGTTCAGCGTAACATTCTCTGTGTGTCATTAATCATTTGTCAGAACACTTACACTTGTATAGCTGTTATATACTACTGTCCTATACTAGGTTACTATAAGGTTAAAGACGTGAAACAATAGTAGGTTTAACACATATTTTTATTTTATTAACGCTAAACATTTCGTCCATTACATGTTGCTGGATCATCAGGAATGAGTGGCACTGAGGATTCTGTCCAGCCACTGGAGATTCCCTATTAGGTATTGGACAGATCGTTGGACAGTTGTTTTACAGCAATTAGTGTGCATCGTATGTAGCGAGTGTTAACAAAGTGTTTATGCGTTACAATTGCGGACCAATTAATTTATTGACTTAGTGGCATTTACTGTTTGGGTTTGTATTTTTCATTGGATAGAATAACAAAGTATATATCAAAATACCGTATTTTGAGTATATATCACAAATAAAACGAGTGTTGAAGTTGAAGCTCACTGTTCTCACACTAAAAACATATCAATCCTATAAAAAACAAAAAATAATATTCAAAAATATATAGACTATAAGCTAAAAAAAAGCCTGTTTATTGCTTAATTAAAAACTATTTAAGTATACACAAATCTTTGGAATTAGAGTGGAGCATTAACTCGGTAGTAATGTTTGCCTGTTTCAAACTTTATTCTTGACTAAGGTCATATAACGTTTATAAGGTACAAGTGTGACTTAGATTAAGCTGTGCCAGTTATTTTTTTAAATGATTTTTCTAACAACTGGAAATATAATTCAAATTTCACAAAGAAAAAGCGTATGCATTTCCATAAGTTTTGTAATATTCAGCAAGTCTTGTGTGAAGCAAATAAATAAGTTTATGTGGATAAAAGATAACGAAAAAGTGTAAAATTATGTTTGTTAGTACGCAGCCTCTTTGCATTGAGTGATTTAATAACAAAAACTGCCTCATCGACACCACAATTATGAAGACTGCCACGGCCTCAATGGAAACGTTGACTGAAACTAGCGGAACAACTGAACATCGGGCTTACAGCATGCACAATCTTGACTTTAAAAAGTTCAGATTCTGATAAAAAGCAATATTTTCATGGTAAGCCTTAATGTGAATGCTTTTTCTTATCCGTTACAGGTTTTGTTTTTAATAAACCTCCATTCTATTGTATGGCGTCGTTAGTATTTACGAATATGATTCTGTCACATCGAAAAGTGCATCGTTAATCAAAACAAAAACAAATGTGTTCAACCTTAAAAGTATAGTGTTGTTTTAATAATTGGAACCACAAAAATTTATGAGCGAAATTAAATAAATTCTTTTCTTAATTGCTGGAAAATGTTTAATATTAAATAAAAGACATTTTTTATATTAATTTTCAATTAATATAAAATTGAGTAAGAAAGACACGAAAAGGGAATTAGGTTTTGATGGCGATAGTAGTAAGTAGGAAGCAGATTATTAATTTCTGCGACTGTTAATTATACTGCGCTTTATAGCAATTTCATTTCATACATAAGCATTGCTTGTTATAGAATCTAAATTAAATCTTTTGTTTCATAAAATTTGTTTAATTGTAAAAATTACTATAAAAACGATTTTCCAAACAAACGTTGCGAAACAACAGAGTTCGTAACAGCCAGTCGACCGCTTTACAAACACATTGATTTTTCAGCCTGCATTGAGATATCCGTTGTTCGCGGCTCCGATTCTCCTCCGTGACAGTTGTTCTGCTATTTTTAAAACTTATTAAACAACAACAACAACAACAGTATCGTACCATATATTTATCAGAAACCACTGGAAGCGCTGCAATCGTCATGTTTCGCGCACGTTCTAAAACTATTGATGTAAACCTTAGCGTTCGTACGTACAGTCGCACACGTATAAACAAAATATTATTTTACCATAAATTTACAGTATTATTTTATATTCATAATTTACTGACAATCGATTTTCATAGTATACCCGTAGGACTTGTGTAGCTACGCTACCGTTTACAACCGCTAACAAAGTGTATGACAGTTATCAGAACTGTTGTTGGCTTGATGAAAAGTAACAATTATCACAACAATGAAACGAGATACGCTTTAAAAACATGAATTTTCTTAGTGCAATTGTTAGTTTTAAAACTAAAACAGCGATCAATAGCGAGGTGCGACCAAACAGTGGGAGCAAAGTTATTTCTACGAAAGTCAGAACTGCAGGTGGAATTACCTGTAAATCACATTGATACCAGGACGAGCAGTGCGGCGGCGTTCGGGTTAGAGCAGCGCGGAGCAAGTAGCGGCCGATGCTGAAACGTCTCGACTGGGCCACACAACAGCGTTGCAGCCCCAGTACCGCGGCGCCTCAACTTGCGCATAACGTACACCTACCTAGCAACAGGTACACACACACACACACACACACACACTCCGTATAGCTTACCAGCTTCATCCCTATACACACGTGCCAAATAGAGACCCTCCTCCCCTGTTTCGAATAAACCTCAAAGGAAATAAATTTCAAAATATAGGCGTGTTACTTTTACTACAATGGGTCTCAAACTCTTTTCATCCAATGTGTTTCTATTACATTGTGTAATACGCAAATCGTCGTTTGGCATTGAACGCGCGTGTAACTCCAAAGAGATATAATCCGACGTTCCGGACCGGCTGTGGTCGATCCCAAATATATTTTTCACTCTAAATACGGATTAAAAATACAGATATCTCCTTTTAAATTATTTGCGTCTATTGGAATCGGTGCCGCGATATTGTTATTAAAATTAGTGCACCATTTAAATCTTTAATTAAAACATAGTGTAACCTATACCACAGTATCTATTTTCTGTTTCGTTCAATTGATTTTATTATATATAAGATTATGTATATATTGTAACAAATACAAATACAAATCTATTTGTGTTTGAGGAGCCCCGCGTTCTTGGAGCGCCAAAACGTAACACAACCACTTTTCAACACAAGTGTAAATTAATTTATATAGCCCAACGTTCTTTGGAGACAAAATGTAACAACAAAAGTAACTTAATTTGTGCTGTGCTAACATTCATACAACATTATTAATAACGTGTTTTTATAATTGGAGTTTGGGTTGTAATCATAATAAGAGTAGTCCTTTTATAAATTGTAACATGTTTTCATTAATTTATTCAAACGAAATTATAAGTGTTTAAAAAAAATAGCATTTACGTCGCCATAAAATATTCATTATCAATTGTTGAACGTTTCTTTGTTGCAGTACATTCATCATAAAATACGTCTTATATCTTATATTACCAAAAATCTATGTTAAACATTTCTTTGTTACACTATACATTCTCGACTGCTCAGTATGACTGTGTGCTTCATAAGTTTGTTCTTATTTACATTATTACTCTATGCTTGGCATACATCTTAATGCTTTATAAAATTTTTAATGGACTAATCGAATCGTTAGCCTTTTTCTATATTTCCAATTACTTTACTTTATACATTTCGTGTGATATTACACACTTATTACTTTACACACTGTAAATGAAAATTTAAAATTATTAAATCAATTGTTAATCATCCAAGCAATGATTTAAATTAACTTTAAATTAATTGGTCATCATTAAAGAAAATTCTTACTAAAGTTAAATTACATTCTCTTATCTCTATCTACACATGACATAAATTCTCTTTACTTTTTAAATTTAAAAAATGTCTTTTTAATGTCTTTATTTTTTCATAATTATAAATTGGTTATTTGTCACCTCAATTCTGCAGATTGTACCAACGTCCTCCGATGATCTGTCGGTCCTCTCCTACTGGATTTCCTCTTGCGTTTTCCGGTTCTACTTGTCGTCCTCCAGTCACTCGTCCTTCATGGTCCCAACTGATGGCTGTAGAATAGAATGATATGTTCCTTTGCATCAGCTGCTGTTGTTCTAGTAACCGCCTCTATTGCTCTGCATATCGTTCCTCTGCTTGATGTACTCTCGCCATTTGTCTAGAGTGTTGACGTTTATGGTTGTAGAGTGGTTGTATACGTCCGATAATTGTAGTTAAAAATTATTGTTTTTGATTATTTGAATTAACGTATTGTCCATTAGACTTTACAGTTTATAAACAAAAAATCTTGTCTATACTGGACATAGCGTCCCGCTATGTCTGAAGACTGATTGAAAGTAATTAAAATTCGCGTCGCTGACGGACAGAGCCTACTGCCGCAACTGAAAACTGATTGAAGAGTAAATTTGGCTCTCCTGGCCCCGTATTTATATTCACCAAAAAAACCACACCTGTCGGCTCAGGATTCTGCATGTCAGAAACTGTCCTTGGCGTCAGTTCCCCCACTATCGTCCAATTTCACATATTCGCACATTTTTGCCAATTGCAATGTCTAATGCGGATTTCAAAGTGATCTAACATTGTCTGATTTAATTACACATATTATACGTAATTATCATAGAGATCGCATCATTAGTGTAATTACTGTGCTCTTAAAATCGCACAGAATTCTCACTGAACGTCATAATCACACCATTTTCGCACTGCACATGTGTCTGATTTTTATGCATATTTAGAAGTCTTTGCAATCTTTCTAACATTTACGGTTTACTTATAATTAAATAAAACTCTAATTTAGTATCTATTTGGGGTGCGATTGCAAACTTGCAGGCTTGAACAGGCTTCACGCACACACACTATTTACTACTGTACACTCTCTCAGCAATAATCGCGTGATCATGCATGTTCATTCCTGCGTCTAACTCAGCTTTCAACTTCACACCTGCTCGTCTATTAGATATTACTAAAATTAATCTAAATATTATTTTATTTAATACATGCACGTTACAGCATATGCTTGTATTGTCGCAATATATATACTGTATTACTTTTTTTTGTATTTATTTATTTTACGCTAAACAGCCAAACCGATATTATATTGTCAACTTCTTTTAAAAAGTCAAAACTTTAAATTAATTGCTAATTTCATAATTAATATTAGCAAAATCGTGTTTGTAAATGTGCTTGAAAAGAGGCTAAATTACTACTACACCATAGTAGAAATATCGGTATGGAGAACCATACATAACTTCCATGTTCTAATATTTATATTTAAAATCATTTTCGAAATGAAATATTTCCACAGAAACTAATTGTTTCTATTTCTTTCTTCAGCCTTAACCACAGTACTGTGGTCACTAACATACACGACCTGACGTTAGAGCACTCGATTTTCGCTGATGATGGCAGTCGATGGCACAGCCGAAACATCTGGTTTTGTAGAAAACATTGGACCACGGCCAAACAGCCCGGGAAGGAATTTTAACAACAAAGTACTTCTCTGTTGCCGATAACGCAGTACACATATAAAAAATTATCCCCTCCCCCTTCACCTGTCATTTTCATTTATAGAAAATTACCCCCTCCCCCTTCAACTACCCTTTTTATTTATAGATATTTCATATACTTTTCTACAGTAGATTATTATGACTTTTTCAGGATACTTTATTAAGTACTTTATTATTATTAATTACTTACTTAAAATTAAATACTTTACTCTTGTTAAAACATAAAATGTTTCAGGTAAACTACCCCTTCCCTGTAACCGATCTTCACCAAAACCAATACGCTTTTAGTCCTCTACAACTCAGGGACATATGCAAAAGTATTTGATTCTGTTTGAATTTGCGGCAGTTATTGTTCGCTATAGAAAAAATTCTACACATAGACGCACAGACACACACAGACACTTTTCGAAAAATGACTTGTCTTCATGCTTTGAGGGTAGTACAATCAGAATCAGCCCTTATCTCCAACAGGATTTTTTCACCATCACCATACTTCCATTTCCTTATGGAACATGGAAGTAAAAAGGACTTCAATACTTGCGTACAATAAAAACTTGCTAAAAACGTAATGAGTTAAAAATTAAAAAAAAAGGATTAAAGTCGTTTGTCTCTATTGTTGTAACAATTTTATTCTATTATTCGGTAAATATAAGCAGCATACTCTTTTGGTGTACAACGGGAACTACACCCAAAGCAGCTACTTAAAACCACATTTTTGAATCGGCTTTAAATTTGCTTTGAGAACAGATGGGCTTCTGATATTAATCTTTTGTTTACCTACCACGTCAACTCTGGTAGTTTCTTAGCTACAAAGCATCTTTGGTAGCTATTTGTATGTGAGTCTTCACAATTGGCATACCTTGCTATTTTATTTCCTTTTTTTGTTTCAATTTCTTGTTAAATCCTTTCCAGTACATTTGACACGTCTTTCTTGTCTATTATAGTCCTTTTGTGAGTGTCCATACACTTGACACCTTTTACATTGTGGAATTAGGATAGATCTTTTCCCCAGTGGTTCAATTTTTACTCTCAATTCTAAGATATTAGTAATTTTATAAATTTCTTCTACGTATTGCCTTCTGTCAAAAGACAGCATGAGAGAGGGAGATTTCTTTTAATAATTTGTTCACTATATCTTTCTTTTTTGTGTATTGTTACATCTCGAATTTCAAATTTCCTTGCCCTAAAAAATTTAACAACTTCTTCGGGTTGGCATTCTGAACATACTTCTATTACCGTTACCTTCATAGGTCTTACATGTTTGTCTTCATAGGTGAAATATTGTCATCCATCTAGTGTTATTTGGTTTCTAAGGTGTCTATATTCTTCACCATTTTCTACATTAATTTTATAGATGCTTCTTGTCATAAATGTAATTTTAGATTAAACAATAATTTTATTTACTGTCTTTGCTACCATTATATATCCCCTCAGATTTCTTTGTTAATATATTTATCGATGGTGGAGGAAGAATTTTCTTTGCTTTTGCTTTTTTTCTGTCCTTTCTGAACTTAGTTGTTGATTTAGTGGCAACTGAGGAGGCACTACAGGGGACATAGCAGCTTTCTGTTTTTTTTTTACTTTTTCTTTTTCTTTCCTCTTTTAAAATCCATTTGGTGTCACTCAAGAAATATTCTTGATTTTTCTCATACGCAGTTACGTTTTCAGATAGCTTTTTTCTCTAGTCATCAATAGGTCAACTTTGTCCTGTAGTTCATGAACTAAGGTTTCAAGATTTTTAATGCAGCAAGTCTTTTTCTATCAATCTTACATATTATATGATTCATTTTATGTGTCTGGTTGTTATTTGGATATTTTCCTGTTATTATCTTACAGTCATCTCCAACAGAACCAACCCTTGTTCTTATCTTCATTGTATCACTAACATCTAGCAATACGGTCTTTCTAGCAGCCAAATTGTCATCTACTTTCTATACATGTTTGTTTCCAGTTTCATGCCTTATCTCAAGCAATAGATGGCCCTACCCATGCCAGCCTGTCTCCTGCATTTCTTCGGAGTCGGAGGTCGGAGGTACATTTCCAGCATACCTGGTCTGCCACCTGGGGTAATATTTCCGTGGTTTTTCTTTCCATTGCTTAAAAACTTCAGTTTATGCCTACGGCCAGGCAGAAAAATATATAGACAGTTAAAATAGAGATCCCTTTCTCTCAAATACTCTAATAACTTGGGGTCTGGAAAAAAGAGTGTGGTCAAGAGAGACCAAGTAGGGAAGATAAAAGAGAAATTATCACACCAAGACTAGTTGAGGAAGAGTGTAAATCCAGCTAGGATACGCTGAGATACTAGTTCCCATACTCATTCCAGATATGAGTCCTTGGAATACATGAACTGACGTATGTTGACGAAGCTACAAGACAAAAATGAAAGGTGGGATGACTGTTGTATGTGCCGATTTACATTTTGTTTTAATTCAGAAGATTCTTTCTAAATAGCAAACTTTAAATTATAAAACATAGTGAAATTTTCAACTTAAGAAATTTCAATTCCAAAAACAAATGTAAAGGTTGTTGAAGGAAAAGAGCACATATACTGTAATAAAAATACGGCGCGTCACGTAACGAAACAGAACCAGTGGCGTTTCTAGAATTTGGCCTGGGGAGCAGTGTCGGGTCGGCTTTATACAAAATAAAAAACAAGTAACGACTAATTAACTTGTACTATCTTTACAGTGGCCGAAGCCACTCCCATTAAAGTAAACGGCAAAACACAATAAAAATATGCGTTATTGAAACATTGTTTACAAGATATTTACTGACTGAATTGATTTTCCTATTCCAAACGTATATACCCTAATGGTGTGTAATAAATTTCTTTGTAGAGCCTATATTTAAAAAAAAGTTACTAATATATTAGCATACGCAACTGAGTAAATAATAAAATAGCATAAAAGTTAAGAAATTAACAAAATTCCTTGAATTTTTTGACGCTCTGGCGTGGTTCCGTTCGCTCCTCCCCGCCCCGTAAGTACGTCTCTGAATAGAGCACGTCAACTCCTTTAATTTCCAGGCTACGTATTTCCCAGACGCTGACAGGAAAGTAGGAAGACTAAATCACTGACTTTTGCGTGACTATTAGAAGTACGGTAAAGAATAATGGTCGACCAGAAGCGAAAGTTAATTCTATGATAAACCATCTTATCCTTTCTTTTAGAAAGCAAAAGCCAGACTTCAACTAAAGCAAACATAAAAAATCGGTATGGAGTACCACACATGACTTCCATGTTCTAATTAATTATAAAGTTATATTTAATATGTACACTCAGAACGAAACTAAATATATCAGCATGCTTTTGGTAAAAACGTTTAAAAAGGTAATAAAAATAACAATTGTACATAGTTGTTAATGTTTTAAAAATAAAAAATTAAATTGATTACATTATCTTTTATTTAAACAATCCGAAAGCGAGTACCACTCAGCATTTGTAATCTGTGAATTTCTGAAAACAAAAAAATTATTTGTTTACGTATCCGTGGTTACGTTATTTTGTTTACATGGAACGACATCAATTGTTAATATCTTGGTGACGTTTCTGTAAGTTTTCGATCGAATAAATTTATAACATCAATACAAAAATTACCCCCTCCTCCTTCAACTACCCTTTTTATTTATATATATTTCATCTACCTTTCTACAGTGGATTATTATGACATTCTTTTCAGGATAATTTTTTTTTTTAATTGAATACTTTACTTTTGTTAAAACGTTGCAGGTAAACTACCCCTTTCCCTTAACCGATCTTCATGAAAATTAGTAGGTCTTGAGTCCTCTACAACTCGGGCATAAACGCAAAAAATTATTTGATTCTGTTTGATTTTGCGGCAGTTATCGTTCGACATATAAAATTCTACACACACACACACACACACACACACACACACACACACACACACACACACACACACACACACACACACACACACACACACTTTTCGGAAAATTACTTTTCTTCATGTTTTGAAGGTAGTACAATCAGAATCTGGCTCTTATCTCGAACACGATTCTTTTCGCGATTATCATACTTGTTTTTCCTTACGGAACATGGAAGTGTAGAAGTGTAGCGGGCTACACGAATACGGGAGGAGATCGATATACCTACACACCTTGTAAAATGAAAACCACGATTTTTAATGACAGCAGTTGAATCAGGTCAATCATCCACTGAGACTGCAAAACAGATATTTTTTCGGACTAATTGTAATAAGAAACAAAATTTACACTAAGTGAGTTTTACATAAGTGTCAAAGCGAGTTCAGCGATTACAACAGATACCGGCGAAATGAGAAGTACTTGACATTACTAAAGATAATCTTCAACTGTTCGACGAGTTTCAGCTGATCGGTAGCTCCCTTATTTTTGTGCGGTCTCTTTAGCCCACGTTAGTAGCATTTTCACTCCATTTAAAGTTCGTCAGCATTTCACATTTTTGTTGTCTGATCCTTTTTCCCTTGAGTGATTACTTTCTGTGCACCCTTCTTCATCAGGGCGCTTATTATAAAACTAACTCTTTCTTATATAACTAATTAGAATTAAACTTTCTAGTATCTCATTAATCTGGGCATCAATATTGTCTTTTTCACTTTGTTATACAGCAAATTAAAACCTATCGAAAAATATATTTCTTTCTTTTCTTCAGGATCCAATTTTCTGATCCACAGGTGACAACACTTCTGGTCGGATTGTCGGTTCGTCTAATTTTGAAGCGTATCTGAATCCTTGCTCCATCTGTAAAGGTGATCTAGGGGTCATTGTACCAATACCCTACTTGTAGAATAACATAATGTAGGCCAAACCCTTTAAAGGTACACTGATTCCAGTTCCTATCGAAGTACGAAAGGCACAGTTTTAAATTTGAATTGACGTATTAAGGAAATTATGTTAAATTCGTGTCAGATAGACGGGTAATAAAACGGGGTATATTCTCGTTCTTATGTATTGTTCTTATACTGGCCCCATTGCTAAGAAATCGACGAGGTTTGATCAACAAAATCATGCAATGTTTGTTTGTATACAAAATTAACTCTTTATTAATATGTAAATATAACATGTATAAATTTACTGCCGCCTTTAAAATAATATACTTGAAAGTAATGCAGTTATCCCAACGTTCGTCTAGTCTTCAAAACCTATCTGAAGGTTTTATCTGATTTTCGATTTAGCCTAAAGACGCTCATCGATTTTTGTGTTGTTCCTTCAGCATGCTCAAAAAAGTTATTCCTTTGTAGTTTTTTATTATTTGGAAGAGGCAAATCACTCAAGGCCGTATTTAGCGAATACACTGGCTGGTACGATTACGGAGTTATTTGAAGACAACTGTCTTAAAAGCAGCGCATTACTGTGAGCAAATAGGGTTTGTAAATTGTCCTTTCATAAATCTGGCCGCATTCTAAACTTTCTCGCAAGCTGCGAAAAACGCACAAACATGCTTGTTAGTACTTTTCATTGATCGTATCTCTTAGCGCAAAAATTCATAGATCACTACGTCACCAGCTTCAGCTTTATTATCCTCTTCAATTTAAAAGGATTTTAGTCTTGGAAGTGTTTTTACTACGTTTAAACCTCTCGTTCATCCAAACCAGACACACCAAACCCTTCTGTAATGTATAAACGATGATATACTATGGAAAAGGTTTAACACGAAAACGGTTAACAGGGAGTATTGGTTAACGTGAAATATGGCTCAGGTCCCGATCGTTGCTTCCATTTTACAATTACAATTTGTACTGTTAACACAAACGTTTTCCTTGGAAAATATCGGTTAACAACGAAAACGTTTTGTTAAAAATAACTTTTTTGCTGGCTTTCAATAACTGCACAATAAATAAATTCGTATATGCAAGCTCCAAAACAGTGCAAGTTAAAAACTGTGAAAGTAATGAGAGTGCCGACGAACATGATACGGAAAACAACAGTGAAAATTTACGAGTTCCTACCGCTACCGATATGATTTCGTTGCCGAGACGTGTTCGTCGATATTTGGAAGCCGACCAGTAAGGTGAAATGTTTGACCACATCGATAAATTAGAACAATTTGTTAAATATAAAGTAGTGCAGAATTGTGTGTAAAAGAGAATAACGGAGTATTTTGATAAGAATTGTACATTGTTACTGTAGGAACTTTAAAACATACTACATTACTACGTAAGGCTAAGTTAAGAACAGCTACAGTGCGTGTATACAAAATTTTAAGAAAAATTAACTATATTTTTCACAAAAATTAAACAGATATTATCCAAGAGGATAAATAAAACATTTATATTTAAATATTTTTAGAATAATCTTTATTAATTTATTTTACAATACAAAATATTAAGTAACCTATAGAATATTTGTTTATTTATCTCATTTTGTTTTAATTTTTGTACGTTTAACACGAAATTTTGGAAAAACAAAAATTCTTTTAACACGAAAAAAACAGGCTGGTTCCCGTCAATTCGCGTTAAACGTTTTGTAGTGTATTTTACTTCATTCTTCACACAAAATATAAACCAATGGAATTTTGATCATGCATTGTCAGATGCTAAAAAATTGCCTAATACATCAAGTCACAGTTCATTCAATTATCTGTGAAATTTAAACTATGCATAGAACTTGGTTGAAAATTCGGACAGCTGTTACGGAGAGGTGTACAAAAAAACAAAAACTTAGTTTTTGAAGAGGTTGTTTTTATAGCTGCAAAAAACTTTAAACTTTAATGACTTTTTTTTGTCAAGCCTCGTATATCTTTCGTGTCAGACAAGGGTGTGTTGAGCGGAGAAAATGTAACAGGTGTTACAAGATTGTCAAATAGCGCTGATGCTCATTACTACGGTCCATTAAGCGTCTCCGCTAATTAAACAATTAACACACTGCTAATTAAATTTCTGAGCCTACGTTTTGTAACGCATTTATTTTCTGTTCCTACAGCTTTTGTTGGTCGCGATCGTCTGTTTAAAAATTTACTGTGCTTACAAATAACCCCACATATTATTCTTAATATTTCGAGTGTGACTAATTAGTTTAGGCATTAAATTTGAGCTATGTTATTATGGAATTCTACTCGGAAGGTATTTTTAGAGAAGCTTTAGATGCGGGAATCTCTCTGAACTATAAAATAATAAATACCATACGGAAGATACCGTTATATTCGCAGATAGGTTAGAGGGGCTGCAACAACTAATGAATAGAGTGACAGAAAGCAGCAGCGATATGGTCTAGACATCAATGTTAATAAAACGAAGCTAATGATTGTATCTAAGGACAATTTCACAAACTGCACCCTTAATATAAACCAAAGGCCAGTTGAACGTGCAAACCAATTTACATATGTTGGTACTATAGTCAATGAACAATGGGACCACTCTCAAGAAATGAATAGCAGAATTGGAAAGGTAAGAGCAGTGTACACTAGAATGACCAGTTTATTCAAAAGTCACGATTTAACAATAAACACAAAGATGAGACTTCTACGCTGCTACGTATTCTCGGTCCTCTTCTACGGTGTAGAATCTTGGACTTTGACCGAAGCCACAACTAAGAGATTGGAATCTTTCGAAATGTAGCTCTACCGTAGAATACTGAGCATTTCATGGACGACACATATAACTAATGTTGAAGTTCTTAGAAAGATGGAGAAATGTAGGGAAGTTATTAACACAGTGAAGATAAGAAAGCTTCAGAATCTGGGACATCTCATGAGAAATGAACAGAGATTTCACTTATTCCAGTCCATACTACAGGGAAAAGTACTTGGAAAGAGAGGAGTTGGGCGACCGAGAATATCATGGCTGAGAAATTTAAGGACCTGGTTTGGCATGAATACAATTGACTTATTTTGTACAGCAGTGCAGAAAGTTAAAATAGTCTGTATGATATCCAACATCCGGAACGGATGGGAACTGTCAGAAGAAGAGAGTATGGAATGTTTATTGGGCGGGCTGTTAGGCTGTGGTCTGCTGTTTGTGTACAAGCGTGACGTTTTGGCCCCACTATCGGACGCCATCTTCAGTGTCAGAAACAGTTGGCACGGTGTCCACCAAGTAATAATTCCAATTGAGCCGGACGTAAATGCATTATAAGCCGTCAAATGTTATATTTGGTTTTGTGGAATTCCCTCATGTAGCCTGAAATGTTTTGTTCGTAGTAACACAAACACAAGAAGGATTTACTTTGCAATATTATTTGTTACGTGACGTGGAACGAACGTATAACAAAAGCCGTCTACCTTCTAATGCACAATACTTCACTCCCGTGTAGAGGAAATATTGATTAATACTGAATTTCGCTAAGTCACAGGCAACCACAGAGAGCCTTTTTGTTTAACATTAATGGAATTTTGTGTGTACCTCTTTACTACACACATATATTTCGAAAGTGTAGCTGCGACCCCTGGCAAAGGTTGACTGATGTGTGGGTTTCAGGTAGCTTCAAGGCTGTGCGTGTGTGTGTGTTGATAAATAAATTCTTTACAACTTAATTGTACATAATAAAATCGGATGACAAAGGGTTTATATAAAGTCCCACCTCTCGGACTTTATTGTTCATTGTCTCTTTGCGTTACTCGCACAAAGTGTTTTTTAACATTCCCGTCCAGCGTTTGTTCGTACCCTGTAGCGACGTCTGAAATCGGCCCCTTTGTTCACTTAATATTATTTTTTTTGTTTCCCGCATTTAATAAAGTCGTTTCCTCTGGTTTCTGTACGTTTGGAAATAAGGAACGAAGAACAAAGTTACTGTTTTGTCGGCGCTCTCTTTCATTGGCCGCGGAAATTTAAATCGGAAAAGACACATTCTTCTCTTAAACGGCATTGTTTGCGTCCTTATTGTCTCACCGATTTATTGTTCCCTCTATAGCCGTCACTTCTTCTTTACATTCCCGTCGTTACATTATTATTTTGAGGTTACCGACCTTCACTTTTACATTAAATGACCTTCATTTAACAAAAATGTAATATATTGTGTTTTAACAGGTTTTTGACAATGTGACAATGTTTGTAATTGTTTTAAACATGAGAACTCGACATCCTGATGCCTACAGAATTAATAAATTTTCAGCATTCTCAGGAGTGCGTGATTTTGTTCTAAACTGATATGAAAAATAGTTGCTCAAATTTCTCTAAACAACAGCAGTACCAGCACCACATTTTAAAAGTGAAGCAGCTTGGGTAATTAGAAATGAATTCAGCCTCAAGAAATGAATTCCTTTAAAAGTGAAGGGAATGTATTAAGTTTCACGTGACAAAGTCACCCACTGTGCTCATATCATAATATAATTACATTCCATAATTGCTAACACTATTCTTCGTATTTGAATGTTAATAATAAATATTTTATATTTTTTGAAGACGGCTATAGTTTTTGTTATTGTTACAGTGTTTCGACAGGTTATTTTACAGTTGTATCATGTTCAGAAGTAGAACAGACTTCTTTAATTTTATAAAGTTATTAGAATTTATAAAATTTAAAGTTTTAGTTTCTAATACTTTATTACCTGTAATTACAGAGATATTCCTTTTGTCTGATTTTTTTTATGGTTGCATTGTTATTTCTAAATTTGTTTGATGTTGTTTATTATTTGTAAATGTTTTCTTACAATTTTCTTTTCTTGTCCTCCAAAGTACTGGAGTGGATGAGTAATGCCTTATGGTCTCATTCCTTGATGAAGGAAAATATCCAGCCGCACCTCCAAGTTGTGGGGGATGGGCTACACCTATGGATGGTTAACGCGGCTGTGGAGACCGAGTGACAGCCGGTATAAGCTGTCCCTCCTCTTCTTGTCATTGTCAATTATAGGTTAGGGCACCCTCTTCCCCTTGGGGTGAGGAATTGCCCCTAAATACGGATGACCTTCCATTGGTCAACGACGTAGGGTGTGGGAGGCAAGGAGAAACCACCACATTAAAGATCCTTTTGGATGTCTCGACAGGTAAAACTGGTCTCTTTATTCTGGTAAGACAGCCAGTTTGTGGGAGAACACCCAGACAGAAAATCGGGCTGGCTGTTAAGCCTGAAGGTGGCAGGCCCACCATACCCTGCGATATGCTAGTAACATATCCAAGGGACAAAATCACTACTAAATTGCCTCAAATAAGGAATAGCCGGACGGATCAAAAGTTGCTGACCACAGCTGTGAGTAAAAGGAAAAACGACTTGGTATTGCGGAACAATTTAAAATTGGAGTATGGAATGTAAGAGGACTTGCACATAAGGAAATGTAACTTCAACGGGAACTTAATTTAACTGATGTAGATATTGCCATCATTCCTGAGGCTAAGAAGAAGCTTAAAGCTTCGACCGAATTGGTGGACTACGTATTAATATACAGTGGTGTAGCTGCTGGGAAGCGTGCAGCTGCAGGAATAGCAGTAATGATAAAGTTGCGGTTTAAAAACAGGATTCATAGTTACCAGTTTGTAAATGAGCGTATATTAACAGTACGGTACTAAATCATAAGGGGTACACAACACTGGTAGTGTATATAGCCCAGAAAATGGTCGCAGAGAAGACTCAGAAGCATTTTACAGAAAGTTGTCAATAATATACACATGAATGATTATGTGATAATAGCAGGTGATTTCAATGCACGTGTTGGAAACTCCCCTATAAGAAATTTCATAGAACGTCACGGCGAAAGAATGGAAAATGGAAATCGACGATGCCTCATCGATTTTGCCATATTCAGTAATTTTAGGATAACCAACACATTTTCCCCGCATAAAGAGATACATAAATATAATTGGCAAGCAAGAGGATCTCGTTCAATAATTGATTATCTTTTAGTTAATGGGAAATTAGGAATTTAGTGGAGGATACAAGGGTTTTTAGAGTATGTGACGTTGAGTCTGACCATTTTCTGCTCATATCAAAAATTAGTATTCCAGGTAGGTAGAGAAAGGCTCGATCTACAGAGCGCCAGTGCTTCAAACAAACTTTTAAAGTACACCTGCTCCAAGATAAAAGTATAAGATACCTGTACCAGTCCTGGTTGAGTCAGTCTGCACAACAAAAACCCATCAGTAGCAATATAAATCAAGAATGGGGTAACATCAGAGACGTCATATCACAAGCAGCATTTGAAGCACTGGGGACAAGACGTAAAAGGTATGGAAACCGAGGCCTATAGGTATGGGATGACGATATTAGACAAAAAATAGGTGCTAAAAAGCAGGCATACCTAAAACATCTAAGCTTAAATACTGTTCAGACAAAGTGTGAATATAAGCGCTGCTGTGCCATTGCCAGAAGAGAAGTCAGGAAAATCAAGCGAAGTTCATGGGATAAATATGTAAGTGATATAGAACACGATGTACATGGCAGGCAGGACAAGACTTACAAGATGTTAAGGCATTTAAATAAAACGGAAAGGAATAACCTGAAGGTTAGTAATATCTCATAACAACAATGGCTTGAATAATATCAGCAACTATGGACCCAGGATCAACTGGAAGAAACAACCTTTGCTGAAATCAGTGATTGTGTGGACCCAATAACAGTGGATGAATTGTTAGCTGCTCAACACCGCTGTAAGAATAGAAAAGCACCAGGTACTGATGGGCTGAAAATGGAACTTATAAAGGTGTGCACCAGCCTTGCTGCATGATCGTTTGCTGCAGTTCATTAATCTATGCTGGACCACTGGTCATGTTCCTGACGATTGGCGGATTGCAAAGGTAATTCCCATATTAAAAAAAGGTGATCGTAATGACTGCAGGAACTACAGAGGAGTCAGCCTTCTTACTACTTCATACAAATTATATGCATCTATATTAAGAACACGGCTGAATGCGATAACTCAGACCATACTTTAAGAAGCCCAGAACGCTTTCAGGAAGGGCAGATTATGTTTAGATTGTATATTTACAATAGCCCAGCTCATTGAAAAGCGTAGAGAGTATCAGCTGCCCTCATACATAGCTTTTGTCGACTTCGAGAAGGCTTTTGACAGAGTGAATCGGAGCAAACTATGGTCAGTAATGGCAAGAAAATGGATCTCACAACATCTAGTTAGAACAATACAGAGTCTGTAGATAAAGAATAAAATCTTAATAGAAACCGGGAGACCGAGAACAGCTCCAAGAGTTGGCCTGATCAATTGTGGAGTACGACAAGAGTGTCCATTATCACCTTCTCTTTTTAATTTATATATTGACGATGTCATAAAAAACTGGCAGATGTGTCTTCCAGACCATTTTGTGATTGGTCACTCTACAATTGACACTTTGTTGTTTGCGGACGATCAAGAACTTATTCTGTCGAACTTTGAAAACAGATTACAGATGGGTATACATTTGTTAAATGGAATCTGGAAACACTCTGGATTGCAGATATCTACAATTAAAACCAAGGTGATGGCTTTTTGTGGAACTGATCCCGTACGGGCAAAAATTGTTATAGATGGTACTGTCCTGGAAAAAGTTAGCAGTTTCGAATACCTGGACTACAGTGTGTCTTATAATGCAAGCAACGACGTGGCGAATAAGTTGCATAAGTTTAACTTTATGTGCGGGAACATCAGGCGAACCCTTAAGTCAGCAAGTAAAGGAACACGCCTAAAATTCTACAACGTGATGGCTCTTCCCACACTTCTTTATGGGTCTGAGAATTGGACTTTAACGAAAGGCCTGGTCAGTCGCATCCAAGCGGCTGAAATGTGATTTCTCAGGCACGTGGCAGGGTATACTCTCCATGATCATAGAAGAAACATATATATACGTCAGGAACTGAATATTATGACTATACTCGACAGGATCGCCCAGTATCGGCTGAATTGGTGGGAACATCTTTGCCGAATGGATGACTGCCGCATCCTCAAACAACTATGGAACTATAAGCCGAGGGGACGGAGAGGTGTGGAACGTCCGAGGAAGCGCTGGAGTGACCAGCTGTAATATTTGCCTATTTGAGACCGGAACAAACCATTCTTGGTTTAAACCTTGAGGATGATGATGATGATGATTTTTTCTTTTAAGGGTTTTTGTTAAATTTGTTATTCAATATATTAATAAATATAGTAATTTCTTCGGTTGTTTTTGTTGTTATTTCGTTTTCCATGTGTTCTTTTTTTAATTCATAAGATTTTATTTTGTTTTAATAGAGTATTAATTTTAAGAAATTAGTCTGACGAAACATTATACAATAATATATGTAATAAAAAATAGAAAATTATGTTCTTGTTAAAAAAATAAACAAATATTTATTATTAACGCATAATTGTATAACTTAATGTGCGATATTCTGTAACGTATCAAATCTTAAGTTTTTTTTCTCTAAAGGATATAAGATAAAAGGATGCCGCCAATAGTGTGCCTGTAACAGGAATAGTTACGTGGACCCCTATCGTAGACGTAGGGTCGTCCGCGGACGACAACACCACACCACGTGTCTCATTATATTATTACGAGTGCCATCAATGAATTAGTATCATCACTTTCCTTTTTAAAACTCCCTGTTTATACAAATTTTTAATAATTAAATAAGTAATGGTTTGTCACAGTATTCAGTGATGGGATGGGGAAGCAGAGAAGACAGATCAAAACGTAATTTATGTGTGTAATTTTGGCAGGCAGAGGCGCTGCACCCACCCAGGCTGTCTGTATGCGCTGGCATTCTGTTTATGCATCAGTGAGTGGTGTTGCATTGTGATCTTGTTTACGCTTGAAATACTTTTCATTTCAACGTCGTCATCGCTGTGTCCTTTTGCCGGCTTAGGTCACTGGAAGTGTTTCACTTTACCAACGTTTTAATGGGCGTTCCAGACTTATATCCCTCAGGTTTATATCGACGCAACATTCTAAGTATGTGGTTTCATCCATTATAGACAACTATTCTTTCCAATTTGCCTTACATCGCTGCAGTTTCTCTTCTAGTGGCTTTACATTCTACTCAATCCGTACTGTTGCATTTCGTAACCTATCCGCTGCCGTATGTTCTCTAATTATTCTGAGTAATTTCAGCTCCCAATGTTTGGAGTCTTTGTTTCTTTAACTTTGTAAACGTACACGTTTCACACCCGTATGTCCCTACAGGGGGAGTAAGTATTGTACAAGCGGACTTGGTGTCCCATGTAACTTTGTTTTTAAACGTCTTTGCAGCACACGCGGCTTGGTATCAATTTTGTTGACGTGATTTCGATCGTGTTCAACGTGATTATCACAAACAAGATACCGAAAGTGAGAAACTTGCTTTAGGGGCTTATTTCGTTGAATTATTTTGTCCAAATCGCCTCTTTTACCCTAGTCAGCTTTGTTGTATCTGCTCATATTCTTTCTCCATACTCTGTTACAACTTTAAATACAAAATCTGCTTCTGGAGGTCGTCTTTAGTTGGTAGAATCGTTACCAAATCACCAACGAATAGCAGGATGTGCAAGAAGATCAAATATGGAACCATGCGCGGCTATTTTTTTATCGTTTGATTAATATAAATATTAAAAAGTGTGGTTAATAAAGGACACCCTTTTTTACACCCCTATTTACAAGCTTAAAATTATTTCCTCCAGTCATTTTAAAGCTTGTGTCCTGCTAGCAGTTTTGTATCACCTTTATTAAGTGCTCTGGAAAGCCTATTTTTTAAGACTGGCCACAGTTTTTTCCTATGAATATAATTAAAGTCTTTATTAAGGTCAACAAAACTAGTTGGCTTCGTAGCTTATATTCCTTGTTTTCCTACGAGTTAGTGTTGTGCAAACAAGTTGTCTACGGTAGACCTTTTATTTTTAAAATTTCAGCTTAAAAATTTGTGAGTATTATGTACTTTTAGTGTTGAAAATTAAATAATGTAACAATAAATATTATATTTAACGTTTAGGTTCGTAACTGGAACACTATAAAGCGTTGTGTTATACAATACCATTGGAAACGCCCACTTTGGGAGCTTCTCTGCTGCAACTACTTAGTCCATTCATTTACCCTCATGTGAACTGAAGTTGTACAGTATGTAATTGTTCTTGACAAACACAGTCTCTTTACGATGATGAATATAATTGACATCTTCATTGACAAGCATAGGTCAAAAGACAACAGCTAAAGAGTCCAGCTAAGCTACAAAAAATACAATAAAGACTTTACACGATACTTCCACCTATTTAATTTTAAATACAGTATATTATGAATACACTCAAAGTAATTTTTTGCATAATTAAATATTTTATGGTAGAATATTAAATGTCCTGATAGAAAAAAATACGATCCTGTAGCGCTTTCCCTAGTTTCAGACCCGTGATTCCGCCGCTGATTATCTTATTTTTTCACAAAAATATAATTTTTATGACAAACCTAGTATTAGAAAATTATGTTTCTACACAGAAATTCTAGTTCGAGTACATACTGAAGCTGGATTGATAAAGAAAAAACTAAACCAGATAGTGACTGGAAAGACACCGGTTAGATGATAAACCTAATAACGGTAGCGATAATGATGATGATCATGTGTGTGTGTCTGTGTGTGTGTCTGTGATTATATAGAGTTAATGTTACCTATCAATGATCTAGTGCAGTCATAGACAACCTTTGAATTTATGTGAGAGCATATATAACTGAGGACCAGTTCGATGGGCGCACCTCCTCCCCACCTCATTAATGGAAAATAGAAAGGTGTGGAGCTGGACGTTACAAACATTAACTGTTGCTTTATAATACCCTTGCCCTTATATTTGGCGATGTGGAACACCGAATCAAAAAAAAGCTTTGCAGTATTTTTTTATATAAATTTGTGAAAATTTTTCACATTATGAGTAGGTCATCAACAATCTGTCATCATGCACACACACGTTTCAACTAACAGAAGATAAAACAAAAAGTGTTAAACAAGAACACATTTTAATAAAAATAAATTAAATAACTTACCACAATAACACTATTTTTATAAAGTGCACAGAAATGTAAATCTTTAAAAAATCAGGTTTAAAACATAAATGAAAATTTCAGTTTCTTTTCTTGAAAAAAAAACTAACTTACAGTATTAGAGAAAAGTAAAATTTGAAACTGCTTGTACTATTTTATAATTCAGTACTTCGGCGCGGTAACTTCGTTCAATAGAAAATAAAAATTACAAATTGGTTGGCGGGCGCGTCAAACTTTATCGACGGGCGCATGGTTGCTGACTGCTGATATAGAGCGTTGCGTAATTCTGCCGCGTAAATACACGTGCAAAACGTCACGCAGTCACACAGCGATGCAGTACTATCTACCACCACCAGTTCACCTCTGCTACTGAACAAGGAATGTGGTGACGTATGCCATTCCACTGCACGCATCACTGTAATACTACACATTTAAAATACGTTTAACACAGTTTCGGTGTGACTTGACTGTCTCTCACAAAGTATTTCTTGTAGCGAATAAAAAAAGACATTTTAACAATATATTCAATAAATTACACTTACATATAATGTACGAACGTTCAATCTAATACGCACACAAAATTACAACTAAATACGTCTTCTGAACGTCTGAACAACGTTTTCAGGACCAGTAATACCCCACCAACACAAGCACTTGACCCCACTATCATTCAGTAGACCCCCGCTCCTCAGGCGTCTCTGTAGCAAAGCTGGTGTGCATATAGTACTTTCTCAGCATAGCACTGTCCCCTTCATAAGCCTGTTCGTCCCTAACTAGCAAATCCTTGTGTTCGTTGTTTTAAGTTTTTTATTAAAAGTCCTCTATCCATTTCCAAAGCACTTACTCCTTCTCTTGCAAACAGCTATTCTTCGATGCCTTTTGTTTTCCCCAACCGTTTCCTACCTCCTAAGTAAAGTCTTCTTCAGCGACTTTTTCTGTGCTCGCTTCTTTCATCTCAGGAACAAGCAAAAGCTTTTCCTCGACAACCACAGTTGGAATTCCGATCACCTCTCTTGTCACCGTTTCTCATCCTATCGTTTTCCTGTTGCTTGGAATGATTCTATTAACTGTCTGGTATTCTTTTTTTTTAATTAATTATTACTCACACTATTCACATTTAAATTAACGTGTTTTTTATGAATATCCCCTAAAATAATTACGTACTTTCGGACACGCGCACTCTACATGCGTACAAGCATTGTTTCGCACCATTTTACGGCACTAAAATTGTTTTATAAGCCTAAAAATACTTAAAACTAACATTTTTAACAATGTTCCTTATCAGCTAATATATAATGTTCAAACTTGCAATCTCATCATAATCGCACACAGTGTCTTTATGTGCTATCATATGCTCTTAACTCTACTCTTGTATAAAGTGTCCTCTGTTTCCATTGTTTAAAAGGTCCAGATCCCATTTTCGACACCACTCTTACGACGGCCTCCGGATAACAGAATAACTGACACCAGATGAAGTCACTAATTCATTAATGTAAAGACAATGGAAAACAATTTTCAAACAAATTGTGGTCCGATACCCTGACACAGCATGGGATTGAACCTGTTTGACTGCGATTAGGCGAACCCAGGGTAATCTAGCCGAAAGAGTCAAGAGGGGTTTGGGTAGATTGTTTCGTATATATTGTCACGGACGGAAAAATAATTGGCTGCGGTGTATACAGTTTTTTGAGCAATCTATAAATGAAAATTACAACACTGTCACCGGTTATACACCGATAGAGTTGGATTCTGGAAAGCAACCGAATACATTTTGAGATGGCCATATAAAACAAATAAATACTTCGAATCTGCTTGTGCCAATGCAGATCAAAAGTATGCAAGCGGAGGAATGGATTCGTAAAGTACCTATCATGAGATCTGAAGAGTTCAACACTACACATAAATTTCAAACATTTAGAGGGGGAGAATTAGTATTGCAGAAAGAACACAATGTCAGGAAAACTGAGAACGACAGAGTAACTAAGTTCTTTAGACTCTACAATGGACTTTATATCCTACGCGAGCAAGTAGTAAAAATACATGTATTGTTGGTGACGAACAAATAAATAAATTTTAGTATTAAATTTATGGTGAATAAATAAGTATTGGTAAATTTCACGCTTCATCACTTCGGAAATATTTTCAACACTAAAGTGTGCAAAATAGTAATATGCAAATTAAGTAAATATATTTATTCATTGTTTTTTTACAATCAACATGTGTCTTCATTGTGACGCATTCTCCACTTCCCATTGACATGGATTGGTCCATATATTCTCCTTAAAATTCTCCTTTCAAAGGTACCGACTATGTTAGCGGCTTGTTTGTTCAGAGTCCAAGTCTCGTTGCCATATGTTATAACCGGTCTAATCATAACTTTATATAATGTGACCTTGGACTGATGGTGGATATTCCTTGTCTTAAATATAGTTGTCTATATATATCATCACGCATACTAAATTAATGGTGAAGTGAATATCAGTGCTCAAATGTGCCCAAAATAGCTTTAAACGAGTGCCAAATGGTTGAGATACTAAGAAGTCTGTCATCGAGTATGTGACAACTTGGCAAGCAGTTATATTATCGTTTGTGTGACGGTCATCTGATAACACCGTGACGGACATACCACGCAATCACCTTACAATGATCCACAGTGATTTGAAATGTCTTCCCTGTGATCGTATTAACATTAAGTGACGTGGTTTCACGCTACCCCGTTGTCAAAGCAACTATGTTTCACTTTCCTTCCGTCCTCTTTTTCCGAATTGTTGCGTTCGCTGTTCTGTCTACTGTTTCTTATATGCAAGATGTTTCGGATTCACACGTTTTGGCTTTTGTTACATTCTCTGCCCATTTCTTTATGTCATTATGTAATGGACGGAACTGTACCTTTATCCGTTCCTGCAGTGCATTTTTGATGTTTTTAATATGCGATCGTAACATGGTTGAGGAAAACATAACGTTTGATGTGAGTATACAGTGCTTATAACACAGTGTTAAGCGTTCCAGAAGTGTGTGCTGGGGAGTCCCGCTGATCGGAGTGTATTGCTGCCGCTCGATCTGTGTGCTGTGACGCGCGCCCGCGATCTGAATTCCTACGCATCACGATCACTTTGTAAAACACCATTATATTGTTAATGTGTTTTCGTTTCGTTAGTAACAAAATAAATAAACGTACGTTTTTTATATAGTAATTTTTAAAAGTGAAGACGGATTGTAAACAGTTCAACGCCTTTTCTTTAACAGTTAAACGAATTCTTAAACATTGTAAACAAATTAAACATTTTGTTGTAAACAAGCATACACGTGTAACATGTTCTTTAATAAACGAAGCTTTTATTCAATTGCGTGAATCTAATTTCACCTGCCTTATTAAACACACAGTAATACTTAAAATAAAGAACCTATCGTTTTTGAGTTGACAAATTAACAAAACTACAACAGAAAACGTAAATTGAAAAATACAAATATTTACGGTTACTGGAAAACACAGAAAGAATGTATTAACGAATGACAACATACGCTCTACATATTATACATAATGGACCTTTTTTTTTTGGTTAGCCACAAAACGAGTACTTGTTGGAAAAAGGAATATTACCAAAAAAACGAGTTCTGCCACAAGAATAGTGACATCTTTATATATAAAAATTCAGTGTACGTCTGTAAATGTTCTTAAAACTTTTGAACCACTTATCCGATAGAGCTCATATTCGCACCATATGTTCGTTAGGTTCAGAGTAAGGTTTACATGTGCCGAGTGTGAGGTTGGCCCGAAGGGGGGGGGGTAAAAATTGGAAAAAATGAAAATACCGCATATGGGGTATAAAATTAAAGGTAACAATTTTACATGCATGTATGCACTATTGAAAATTTTTGGGTGGTTGGGGGTGTCAGTTTGGCCGGGGGGGGGGGTAAAAATTGGAAAAAATGAAAATACCGCATATGGGGTATAAAATTAAAGGGAATTTCCATGCAAGTAACAATTTTACATGCGTGTATACACTATTGAAAATTTTTGGGCCCTTGGGCTTAATAAATGGGCGGTTTGAGGGGGGGTTGTCAAAAATGGAAAATATGAAAAACTGCAGGACCGATTTCAACCAACTTGCCAGATATATTTTATGCAACGGGAGAAGCAACATAGGATAGGTGTTTTGGTCCACGTTGGGAGGTGGGGTGAAAAACACAGTGATTAAAAAACACAGTGGTAAATATAATACTGTATTTACATTTTGTTTAGTGGTGAATATAATACTCAATTTACATTTTGTTTAGGAATGTGCTGCAAACAACAAATCAGTTACCGGCAATTCAATATAAACTCAATGGTAGGTTCTATTTACATTTTGTTTAGGAATGTGCTGCAAACAACAAACCAATTAAAGGAAATTCAATATAAACGCAATGCTACGTGATGTATTTATAAAATTGTTACAATTAAAAAGTTTTATTTTCATATATACATTTGTGAAATTTGTGATAGAAAAATGCCAAGAAGAGGGCGGGCAAACATCGGTCGAAAATCACAACATGCTCAAAACGAGCAGGCGCGACGACAAAGAAGAACGGAGGAACAACACTCGCAGGAGAATGAAAATATTAGGAATTTAAATGTACGTTCACGCGCGCAAGAAAGTGGAGAGCAGCGCAGTCAACGTTTAGAAGCAGACAGATTAAGACACAGGCAGGCACGTCAACGTTTAACTAATGAAAACAGAGGCCTTCATCTATTAGCAGAACGACAACGAATTCAAGTACGACGGGCATTAATAGCAGCATCATTTAACCGCCTTGCATTTGAATACGATCCAGAAATTGAGTACTCATCGCATTCAAAAATAATTATTGGAGATATGAATAAAGTATGTCAATTTTGTCATGCATTAAAATTTAAAAATGAAACTCCTGGAATGTGTAGCGCTGCCGGAAAAGTTGTTTTACCAGAATTGCATCCACCGCCTGAACCATTAAATTCATTACTAATAGGTGATACTGCCGATTCCAAATTGTTTCTACGAAAAATACGAAAATTCAATTCTTGCTTCCAAATGACATCACATTATATTTTTATATAAAATCATTTATATTATTACTCAATTAATATAAAAATACATGAAATAAATTTATTAATTTAAAGACAAAATGTTGTTTCTGTTAATAATAATGCTCCATGTATTTATCACTATGCTGCTTATAATATTCGTCTGTCCCATGAAAACGTTCATCATCAGCCACCATCAACTTGCGCGAAGCCAAACATTCATCAATAACTGCCAATTTAGATAACATTTGACGTCAGTTATACTTCTACTAATTATTATTAAATTAAAAAATAAATATCTACATCATTTTTTTGGCCTCAGCAAAATGAAAAAAAAATTTAGAGGCAGGACAAAGTCTGCCGGGTCATCTAGTGTATACTAATAGGCAAGGGGTGGGCCACCCCGCTTTACTTTCGAGTTGGGTTTTTCCGTAACCCCCCCCCCCAAATCGAGTGTTACATTACACACGTATCGCTTTCGATGTGTAATTTCAGTTCTCATGTTATCAGCAATTTTATCCGTTTTAGATAAAAATTGTTATATATTTCTCCATAACAACTTTGTCGTATTTTGTTGCTTCTCTGCTATGTACAGTTTTTCCTCTAACGAGGGCTTTCGGTTTCGCAACCATTATCAAGTTCTTACTACAACAAAATTAAAATACCTACTTCCTTTATATATACTAACCCTCCTACGCATATGTTCTTCTATATGTATGATATAAGATGATATATATAGCAATGGGAAATAGTATTACATATGTCTGATTAGAATACATATGTGTTCATTATGATGATATTAAGAGCATGCAATTTGTCCTGTATTGTCGCTTGCAAGACACTTTGAAATTAGGCATGTAAACACGTTATTGTAAATGAAGATATGTACTGCAATACATGAAAATGTCCGTAGTTACTTAAGTTCTGGTTACTGTAGTCAAGCGCGCTTATGTATGTGTCGCGTAGATGCCAATAATTAAGACATTGAAAGAGGACTTGGACAGGACTTTTTTGTTCACTCTACAGCAAACAACTTGCCGTAATTAATTGTACTATTCACCACGCGTAAACATGTACTTTATTTTTAATCATGCTGGGTTATATTTTTTTTTTTTAATAACAAGCACTTTTTTTACATTTTAAACAAAAAATTTCCTTCTTAACATAATTAAAACATTTAAGCAAATTAAAATATCTAACATAACATAGATAATAATTACTTCATCTGTCAAACTTCAAATTTCCCGCTTATAGTAGCGTATGATGATTGTTAAGTAAAGCATGGATTCCTCCTTATCGTTAAACAGGTTTACGTTGTTTACTTCCACAGCTAGTCAATCAACCTTTTATTCATTCCATTTATACGTTTTACAATAATTTTTTATTTATGTTTATTTACTTAGTTTGCATATTACTATTTTGCACACTTTAGTGTTGAAAATATTTCCGAAGTGATGAAGCGTGAAATTTACCAATAATTATTTATTCACCACAAATTTAATACTAAAATTTATTTATTTGTTCGTCACCAACAGTACATGTATTTTTACCTACTTGCTCGCGTAGGGTATAAAGTCCATTATAGAGTCTAAAGAACTTAGTTACTCAGTCGTTCTCAGTTTTCCTGACATTGTGTTCTTTCTGCAATACTAATTCTCCCCCTCTAAATGTTTGAAATTTATGTGTAGCGTTGAACTCTTCAGATCTCATGATAGGTACTTTACGAATCCGTTCCTCTGCTTGCATACTTTTGATCTGCATCGGCACAAGCAGATTCGAAGTATTTATTTGTTTTATATAGCCATCTCAAAATGTATTCGGTTGCTTTCCAGAATCCAACTCCATCGGTGTACAACATATAACGAGTTGTTGGGAATATACAATTAACATTCGAAGAATTTAACACGTTGTTATGTCAGATTGAAGCCTGTGTCAATTCACACCCCCCTTATACCACTTTCTTCCGATCACAACGACCTTCAGCCGTTAACCCCAGGGCATTTTCTTATTGGTTCCTCAATTACTTTCTTCCCTGAACCTGACTTATCTGTAACCCCGTTCAACCGAATTAACCGCTGACAACGCGTTCAGCAACTGATGCAATTCTTCTGGAAACAATGGTCCACAGAGTACCTGTCTACACTACAACAGCGGACGAAATGGACTTCTTCCGCAACACCAATACATGTGGGATCCTTGGTCCTCATCAAGGAGGAGTTCAGACCACCCCTCATGTGGAACCTGGGACGTATTAGAGAGCTGCATGCTGGTGAAGATGGAGTTCCTCGTGTCGTCACAGTGTAAACCTCACATGGACTCCTGCGGCGGGCGATGACTCGTCTGTGCCTTCTTCCCATCGAAAACAAAAATTGAAAGGCCACATCTTTCAAGGCGGGCGGGATGTTCAGCATTCTTCAACTCCACGGCGTCCTCCAAGTGTGTGCTGCGCTCCGCAGGACGGAAACTGGTTGTGTTGTGTCGAGTTAGTCAGTTAGTTACGAGTTGGCCTCGAACCGAGATAGACACAAGAGCACAGTAAAAATTCAGATTCATGTATCATTCAAATTTAGTGTGTTCATAATAAATTTACTTCAGTGAAAAATTACCGCGTTTTATTCTCGAACACTTACTCTGATATCCCACATCCGCTATGATGAAAAAGAAACAAGGTAAAGAATAACAAAAAGTTAATGTAAAGCGTACTTCCGAGAAGGTTTATGTTTAGAAGCCTAAAATCCCAAGAGAAATTTTGGCATATTGGAATTAAATGGAAGAAGAATGAATTAGTCGATGAAAAAATTCCTTTCTGTCAACCTAAAATGAATTTTAATTGTATAGAAACAAAAGAAGAAGAAGTATGTGAATCCGACATATATTGTTACGACGGTCTCACGTATCGTCGTGATTACAAACAGCTGTTTGAAATCAAGAAAGGCACTTTTATACAGTAAATCAATTTAAATTTGTCCAACGCGCAACAATTAATGTCACCTTATTACAGTTCCGCACTAATTACCACAACAACTTTACACTAAAACGGCACAATAACTTCGATCCACACTATAATGTCGTCACGTCTGAACTGGGCCGCTTCGAAATCCAGTATTTACACCTCGCCGCCTTGCAATGTAATGGACATAGCGGTCCTGGATGCAGACAGGGTAGTCGGGTAAGGTCTGGAAACGACTAGTGTTTCTCGAATAATCCAGAGCGTTCCCGTAATTCTGCCACGCAAATGTACGTGCAAGCGTCACATAGTTACTCGGCAGTGTGGTACTATTTATTTCGTCAGAGTAGCAACATAATATGCAAGCGATATTCAAAGTAATAAGTGTTACTTCATGTTAAACAAAGTAACATCAAAGTAAAGTATGTTAAACCTCATAAATGACGGCTCAAGTCACCAAACAATTCTCTTACCACAGACACCTACAGCGTCACAATTTTGTTGTAGGCTACAATACTTGAAAACAGACATTATGAAAATAATTTACACACATAACTATAGTTACAAAAATAGTAGCATGTAATAACAGACAATCGATGAGTACAGTATTAGAATTTTTTATGTGTGTTGTATAAACGAATTTCAGAGCAAGTACACAGCGCACACAAAATTGAATATAAAAAAAAGTACAGAACTCACCGGAAGTGGAGCGCAGAACAGTACAGACCACGTCCGCTGCACTTCCGATGAGTACTGCACCCTCTCCCCGTCACTAAAAACATTTTTTTCATTCCATTTACGTTACTCGTACATTTATTTATACAAACTATTGATAAATTATGTAAATTGTTAACGTTTTACGATTTTGTATTCTGTATTAATTTTTGGTATCTATTTTCTTAATATTCATTATTTCTGCGGTCTGCTATCAAAATTTTTCTGTCTACTTCATACGGTTTAGTAACTTCACACGTAATGGGATACCTCTTTGTTTTTACACGTTTTAATGCAGACGATTGTCTATTTTAAAGGACACTTTTGTTTACAAGTAAGCATATGTAATTTTACTTGTTTTTTAAACCCTGTTGTGGTGGTAACAAATAAATCTATGTATAAAATTTCAATTATTTTTCTAATGTTTCTTCCAAACATGTAAACATATTGTAACGACGGATCTCTCTCGAAAAGGTGAGAGTGTCGTTTTGTACGCTTCTCGACTAGCCCAAAGTGCCACGTCTGTATCAAACAGTACGTTCCAGATTGTTTCAGAGAGCACTTGAAATACGCATTATGTTGGCACGCTGCAGTAAGGATGGAAAGTTAATCTCGAACACATGCGTTACCTATATAAGCGACAGCAGCTGGCTTTGTCAGTTACGTTGAGCGATTTCCTTAGTGCGGGTCGAGTCATTGTCGTTGTTGGGGCTTAGTGAAAAGTGTTTGCTGTGTTATAATTAGTGTGGAACTCTGTTACTTGACATTATTATTGAGTGTGGGCAAATTTAAATTAAATTATTGTACGAGTATAATCTTGTCGAATACCTTGTTAATTACAAACTGTTATTTGTGATTAATTAAAACTGGTGATTAGAGACTTCATCGGAGTCTGTATTTGTTTCCAGTGTACCATACGACGTTAGTGAGACCGTAAATATAAATAAATTTGAAATTAGAACTAACGAATTTATATGTGACCCGGAAGCTTATTGTAACATAATGAAAGTGGAAAGCCATTGATACTGAATCAAGATTACATGGTGTGGAATGAAAATGTAGTAAAACCTTATTCCGCCTTATAATGTACTATACTTTACTCCATGTCGAGAAAATACTGATTAATAATGATTTTACTAAGTGAGAGGCGTAAACGGGAACGATACCACAAAGAGCCTTTTTGTTAAACATTAATAGAATTTCGTGCGATCTTGTACACCACACAATTTAATGCAGTGGCCGTACCGTACGCTACTCCCTGACAAGCTTTCCCCTTTAGATAAATTCTATTTGCCCTCGTTAATTTTCCTGTAGCTTACCTTTATGTTATACCGCTGTACGAGGGAGGTTTCTAAATTTTACCTCCCATTTATCTTTTACTGTCTCTCTTTATGTAATTCCTACATATTTAATACGTATTTTGACAATCTACAAATTTTGATCATATTGTTACGACTGATCGTCGTATGGTACAGTGGAAAATAAAATACAAGACACCAATAAAGTCACTAAAAACCAACTTTAATTATCACAATTTACAGTTTGTAATCAACAAACTATTCAACAAGATTATTCTCGTACAACAATTCAAGTTAATCTGTCTACACAAGTAATAACGTCAACTATATATAATCCCGCACTACTCTCACTTTTCGCTAATACACCACTTGAAACGCACTGTGTAAATCGCCCGACAATAACTCGAACTTTACTTGAATACATCGCCACTTAAACTGAAAATAAGCGTCGCGGAATGCTTATACTTATACCCCGCTGAGATTCTATAATAGTGCATAATACGCGTCGGCACTACTAGAAAACACTAGAGCGTAATTGCTTGCGGATTTGAACACAGTGCGCGCGGACCGTTGAGTCTGGAACAGCCTCGTTAACACATGTTAAGAATCACGTACGCACACAACATTATAGCTGGTTCTGCTGGGATAGCCGGGAAACATGTACAACGTTCTGTAATAGCGTTCCGACGCTTCAGTCATACCATTCTTAAATTAACATGATTTTTTTAGTAGAAGAATTGTGCACTTAATAATGTCAGTTCCTTCAAAGTTTGATATTGATTTCTGTTGATTCGGTTGGAAATAAGGAAAGAAACGGCTACACCTTGGGTAGCAAGTTGCACTGCCTTGTCGGCGTTCATTCGTTGGTTGCGGAAATTTTAATCGGAAAAGGCACATTCTTTCCTTAAAAGCCATTGTCTGCGTCCTTCCTTTACACTCCTTCCTGTCTCAGCGATCTGTTTTCCCCCTATGTTACTCTCGCAAGCTGCTGACGGCAGTGTTTTATTAAATTAGTTTTTTCAGAAAAATAACTTCCTTAAAACGTTACACGGCAATATTGTGGGAAAACGTTAACCCGTTATCGTCTTTACTGATAATAATCTGTAAAGTGACATAAATATTTTGCCACTTCTAAGGTCTCTTAAAGACTGGAACCACAAACGGTGGAATAAGTCAACACTGACTAATTTCGACAGGTTACTTCTACAAAGCGGCTCGTTAGTTTCCTTTCACAAAGCAGCCGAAGTAACTTCTTGTAGTAACAAAGCGTCTGTCGTGATACTTTTTACCCGCTGGTTTGTGCAGACAACAACTTGGTCATAAATACCTATGTCGGCAATTACTAGTTCCTATGGGGTTTTCATTAATAGTGTCTATATTCTTTAACATTGCCTCCAGCAAACAATACCTTAACTTTTCCAGCCAATCCCTCGTAATACGAAAAGCATTTACTTGTCAACGGGAAAAATTTCTCAGATAAATTTGTAAGATACTTTATTTGGAGAATCTACGTTTCACTTGCAAATAGTATAACTGGAACCGTCATAACTTTGTAAACCATTAAAACAAAAACCATAAGGCCGATATTAGGTACAAGCAAACATACAACCTTTCGTCCTGCAAAGAAGCGTATTAGGGCTAGTACACTATTCCCTCTATACTGCGAACACACCAACATCCAGATCAACTAAGGTGACGACGTTCGTAGATGACACAGCCATCCCGGCCTCGCATACAGGTGACCCTACTGCTTCGGGAAACCTACACATCAACATAACAAAGTCCGAAACAGGTTAAAGTGATGGAGAATGAACACACGTTAATACAAATTTACTTATGAAATATTTAGCTTGACACAAAACAACTGTTTGTCTGCAGTATTAAACAACTCTCAATTGTCACATGCAGAAGGTGTTTCGGCATACGTTTAGAGACACGTGTTACGTGGCGAAAACACATAGTAACAAAAAGTAAACAGCTTCGGCAAGTCTTTACACACATGTAGTAGTTTCTCGGAAGGAGGTCAGAGATGTCCCTGGAGAACAAGAATATGTTACGCCATTGCACAACATTCTACGTATTCCAGCGGAGCCCGGCTGTAATGTGTGTGTGTGCGTACATATTGCTGCTACTGCGAGATGAAGGACAATTACGTGACACTTGTCACGCGTCCGTAGCCGAGACTGAGCCAGACTTCACCGGTCCGCGCGCACCGTGTTCAAGGCGGCAAGAAATTGCGCTCTACTGTTTTCTAGTAGCGTTGACGCGTAGTATGGATTATTCTGGAATCTCAGAGGGGTATAAATATAAGCATTCAGAGACGCTTAGTTTCAGGTTAAGTGGCCTGTAGTTTACTCCGGGCGATTACTCTGTGCGTTCAAATGGTTATTAGTAAACAGTGATTATTGTGCCCGACTCTATTAGTTGACATTATTATTGGTGTGGACAAATTAACTTGAATTATTATACGAGTATAATCTTGCTGAATAACTGTTGATTACAAATTGTTAATTGTTATAATTAAAGCTGGTGATTAGTGACTTAATTGGTGTCTTTTATTTTGTTTTCCGCTATACCATTCGACGATCAGTAGACCGTCGTAACAGTTGTCTCGGTCAGTTGCTACGAAACGATGTTTTTATCTGTTCTTACCCGGTCAGCTGTACCTCTCACTTTCACGTGGTCGCAACTAACCGCAGCAGTGGAAACTAGTAGAAACGTTCCTTTCCAAACTTGATACAGTGTCAGTTCTGTGACTTATTCGTTTGTCCGAGTAGCCTCTTTTTCCAATACTTTTGTTAGGTCAGGTTAGGTTAGGTTAGTGTTTTTTTTTAGTTTGGTTCCTCTGCCTACAACTAAGACCTCTTTATAAAGTTAGTGTACAATGAGAAAGTAGTTGTAATGTACGTGTTGCAATGAGCGGTATGATGTGTTGGAGTGAGGTGTCCTAGCAATTACTGAGTTACGTAGCTTCTAATGGTGAGGCTGTGTTAATGTTTGTGTAGGTTATTATAAGTTTTGTTAAGCAGTCGGCTCAAATGTAATGACTTCTTAGCTGCGAGCGGAGCGAGTAGAAACGGTTCATAGGGCGGGCGGCCACGAGAAGCGGAGCGGAGCGGAGTTGAGCGTAGTGGACTGAGCTTGTAAAATCTAAGCAATGTTGTTCAATGAAAGGGCGGCCATCGAAAACGAAGCTGAGTGGAGTGGAGTGAAGCGACGTCGCACAGGTCTAGTCCACTCAGATTTGCCTCGGCCGAGGTCCGTTTGGAAGCTGACTCCGCTTCCCCCACCACACCGCCTTACCACTGACAACCATACTGAGTCAGTTACGTGAGGGAACAAAAGGTGTTGTACGACCCAAGTGATAAGAAGTATATGGATAACACCCACAAAACTTTCGGACAATATATCTGATTCATCATTCTTGATCAACAATTTTTGTAACTTATTCATTGATATCTGTAAATTTCTATTGTTGTGTTGTAATTAATATATAAATAAAATATCGGTATGGAGAACCATGCATGACTTCCATATTCTAAGATTTATATTTAAAATCATTTTCGAAATGAAATATTACCATAGAAACTACTTCTTTCTACTTACTGCTTCAGCCTTAACCACAGTACTGTGGTCACTAACGTATACCACCTCACGTTATCGCACTCGATTTTCACTGATGATGGAAGTCGATGGCATTGCCGAAACGTCTGGTTTTGTAGAAAACATTGGACTACGGCCAAATATCCCGGGAAGGAATTTTAACAAGAACTACTTCTTTGTTGCCGATAACGTTGTACACACACACACACATATATATATATATATATATATATATATAAAATATATGCATAAAATTAATGGCTTGTATAAGTTAATGATTGATCTCCATTAAGTAGTGCTCAAGTTTCCAAAGTTTTAATATTATGATGTCCGTAATTAAAACATCAGAGCAGGTTTAGTGTGAATGAGGGTACACTGTGGACAACAATTTTCAACATTTCCTATTGAGCGTTGCTTAGAGTAAAGCTGCGAATCTACAGTGTATGTTTCACAGAACAAACACGCGAAAAAGAAGGAGCACTCCGAAGTCACTCATGCACCCTCAGCATCTTGCAGAGGGTTCATTCCCTAAAGACGAAAAGTCTGTCTATGAATCGTTCCTCTGTAAACACGTGGAGTTGCATTGCCCAGCGATCCACAGGAAGCAAATTTATGTCCATTTTTTCGGCTTGCACGCGTTATGTTGGTGTGGGTTTCGGCACTTTCCATTTAAAAAGCGTGCAAATGTAAGAAAATAAACATGAGTGAGGCCAGAAATAACGTGAATTGTGTGTGTGTGTGTGTGTGTGTGTGTGTGTGTGTGTGTATTACCTGCCTTTTTATTGCTGTAGGCATAATAATAAAATGGAAACGTAAACATTACATAACTGAGATATGCTTACCTGCCACGTACGATATATTATTTTATACATGGAGGAGTTCAGTGACATACACACGTACAGAAGAATTATATATATATATATATATATATATATATATATAAAGATATTAACTCATACATAATTTACATTAAAATGAAAAAATTATAATTTTATTGCCTGGCAACAAAATTATTTTATTTTTAACAATTACCATTGTTTCAAAAAGTTTAAATAAATTTTCAAGTACTTTACTGTTGTTAAAACGTCAAAGGTTGCAGGTAAACTACCTCTTCCCCTTAACCGATCTTCACCAAAATCGAAAGTCCTTGAGTCCTTGAGACGTCTACAATTCAGGGACGTATGCAAACAATTATTTGATACTGTTTGAATTTGCGGTTGTTAACGTTTGCCATAGAAAATACCCTTGTTAAAAAAAGGTTGCTGGTAAACTACCCCTTTCCCTTAACCGATCTTCACCAAAAACAATAGGTCTTGAGAACTCTACAATCTAGGGCTGTATGCAAATAATCTTTTGATTCTGTTTGAATTTGCGGCTGTTATCGTTTGCCATAGGAAATACCCTTGTTAAAACATAAAACGTTACTGGTAAACTACCCCTTTCCCTTAACCGATCTTCACCAAAAACAATAGGTCTTGAGATCTCTACAATTCAGGGCTGTATGCGAAACATTATTTAATTCTGTTTGAATTTGCGGCTGTTATCGTTTGCAAAAAAAAATTCCCTTGATAAAAAAAACCGTTGCAGGTAAACTACCCCTTTCCCTCAACCGATCTTCACCAAAAACAATAAGTCGTGAGTACTCTACAAATCAGGGCTGTATGCAAAAAATTATTTGATTCTGTTTGAATTTGCGGCAGTTATCGTTTGCCATAGAAAAAAAATCTACACATAGACACACAGACAGACACATAGACAGACAGACACACACACAGACACTTTTCGGAAAAAGACTTTTTTTCATGTTTTGAGTGTAGTACAATCAGAATCTGCAATAATCTCGAACACGATTTTCTTTGCCATCACCATACTTCCATTTCCTTAAGGAATATGGAAGTAAAAATTGCTTAAACAAATTACTAACTTCTCTTTTGGAACTACCGCCTTCCGATAATTAGTATCACATGCTGTTATATCGTTACGAATAATGTCGAAAAGTTCGTTAAACTGGTCGCGTGACATTCTGAAATAATTTTTAAACTGATCACCAGTCAAATCATCAAAAAAGTGTGAAACCACAGTCACTTCGTCGCCACAGATAAAGACATTCCCACTCTTTCTTGCGCTTAGTAGCTAACACACTCCAAACATGGTAACTGAATTCAGTGTCTGAATCATCAGATTCCGAAATAAGCATAGAATATTCCATCTGTTTGAAATTTATCACGTCTGACATGTTTATAAACACAACTGACAATACACTCCGCTTTCTATTGCCGCCCCCTAAGTGACTCAATTCAACTCCACTGCGCTCAACTACGCTCCGCTCCGCTTCACTCCGCATCTGGTGGCCACCTAGCCAAGCGTTGGCTCGGTGTCTGTGACACACGAGTGAAGTTTATAGTAAATCCCAAGTCGATAGGCGCCCCGAGGTCGCCGTTTCGATGCCTATGTAGGGAAAGTGTAAATATGTAAGAATATGCACAGAGAAAGTTGTTTGATCGCAACGATATATAAACACTGGGAACAACCGTACACATTACCATTCAAGGCGTGAACTCTCATCTCTTCACACGCCTTTGACAGACGCAGCCTGTGTCTATAGCTGACTGGACGATGATTTCAATCGCAATTGGCCGGGTCGCAATTGACCGGGTTCAAATTTTCACCTCGGTCGTAACTGACTGGGTTTTATGCGATTCGGTCGCAACTGCCCGCGGTCCCAACAATAAGAACCTCCACTAATAATAATAATAATACCCTCTAAAAAACTAATCTGAAACCAATATGGACTATGGACTTACGGTATTTAGTTGCGTACTAATTCAAATCCTTTAGTGTTCCGGAATATGTTACTCAGGACAGAGGCCGATACCCGTGGTACGTACCAAACCACGTGATTCGGAAGGAGCTCTTCTGTTCAAGAGGAAATTAAAAATTATTACACAGAAACTGGCTAAAAGCACATTCCAACAAGCTTAGAAGAAAAGTGCTGGATGACTCAGGATCCACAAGACGATTAAAAACGCTTTCGACATACCAAACAGGTTTTTTTTACTTCATTTTAAATTACAGTAATGGGAGCCTTACAGTAATGGTGGAGCATCTTCGATATAACATATATTTCCTTAATTTCGCTCGTACGTTTTGCTCAGTGTTACTAAGAGTTCTTGTAAGAGACTGAAGAAACAAAATAAGGCTAAAAAACTTTTAAAACTCCAGCGGCTAAACTGGGGCAATTAAAAATCAATGCCAACTGTGAACAAAAAGTAAGTTGTATTCAAGGTTATACTGTGAACGAAAGCTAAATTTGGACGGCCGAAACTCTTCCTTATTGTGAGCAAAAATAATTTGAGACGTCTCCACCCAAACCATCCATGAAGATCTTAGATCACCACTTATCAATAAAGTTATCAGAACATATGACGGAATGAAACAGATGGTGGAGCGAATGGAATTTGATTTCTTAATAGTTCAATCGACCAACAGCGAAGCGAAAAGTAGAGAAAACCTGGCCACCGGATATTGTTGGATAAAGTACGGTGAACCGTGGAATGGTCAATTTCCTCTCAGTACGTACAACCAACCAATAAGTTCTGGCCTCCGGCGATGCGCTCTACAGTTCCGCATCCCTATCAGAAACTCAGCATCCTCCCTCACGCCGTCCAACTCGTGCCCTGTATACGCTACCACAAAACAGTTCTAGTGTGCTGCCATTACTTTATACAATTAAATTTTTCTGCTCCCTGCATCTTACTTCCGGATATTTATGGTTTCAGTTTTGCTGGAGTAATTTAAAATTATGAATTTTAATTATTGTTTATATTTGTTTTCCTCCTTCTTTCTTTTACTTTATGTAAGCTTACATTTTACTACAGCCGAAGTAACTTCTTATGTAACAAAGCATCTGTCGGGATACTTCTTACCAGCTGGTTTGTGCAGACGACCACAACCTATGTCGGTAATTACCAGATCCTATGATGCTTTCATTAATTGATTATGTGTCCTAATGAGATTTTTGCCATCGTCGGGTGCGCCTTCATCAAGTGAAAAGGAGTGTCACTCTTCTACTTGTGATTTGTTTTTATTTGATTTGATTCTACTTCAACTTGATTTGATTTTACTCGTATACTCTTTAACATTGCCTCCAGCAAACAATACCTTACCTTTTCCCGCCAATCCCTCGAACTACGAGAGCCATTTGCTTATCAACAGAAAAAATTGCTCAGATAAATTTTAAAAATACCTTATCTGGAGAGTCCACATTTCGCTTGCAAATATAACTGGAATGGTCATGACTTTGTAACAATTTACCTGCGACCCACTAATTATTCGTATCCTATTAATTAATATTATTTTGATAAACGCAAGAGAATAATTAAAATTATTTTATCTTTGTTAAATATTTCGATTTTAATTGCGTATCTAATTACTTTTCTTTTCAGAAATTCCTATAAATCGAGGTGTTATAGAGTGCAGCTTCTCTGCATGTTATTTTTCACACACATACACGCGCGCGTGCGTACGTACAAAATGGCTTTAAAAGTAGGTAGTAGTAGTAGTAGTAGTAGTAGTAGTAGTAGTAGTAGTGGTAGTAGTAGCAGCAGCAGCAGTAGTAGTAGTAGTAGTAGTAGTAGTAGTAGTAGTAGTAGTAGTAGTAGTAGTAGTAGTAACTCATTAATTTTAATTTTAAATAAAAGTTAAAAAGTATTTGAGTAAACTGGTAATTAATTTTATTATGTGACTCGCAGTTTAGCAAAGAGCATTATCAAATCTAAAAAGAGAAAATGCAGGCCTACATAATATAATGCTGAATGTTGAAGAGAATTTAAGGAAGAATAGGCCTTGACATCCTTACAAGACAAAAAAAGCTTTTTAAAAAAGGCTTCTAAAGAAGCACCACTTTGTGTAAATCGGGTCGGGAGAAATTCTGGAAAGAAAAAAGGAAGTGATTTTTATATATGGAAAAAATCTTTTGAAGGGTTTCTAAACCTAATTGGAAATACACAAGAAACTTTAAAGGATCCAAGATTGCACCTTCAGAGCGAGTTAATCATAGATCGTCCCACCTTACAGGATATTTAAAGAGCAATAGGCCAACTTAACAATAACTAAGCCCCTGTAGTTATGGCATGGCAATATATCCCGGAAGAAGCCTTCAAGCATGGAGGGAAACGGTTCGTGGAGTTGCTGGATGAACCGATACTACAGGTGTGGAGAACGGAACAACTTCCCATGGAATGGAAAACGATAATAATATGCTCACTTAACAAAAAAAGTGATAAACTTTAATCTCAAAACCACGGTGGATCTCATTTCTCTGTACAATAACTTGTTTATTTTAAGTAAAAATTACGCTGTGTGTAAATAAACTAATAATTAATTTTAAAAACTAATTAAAAATAAAGCTTTGTCCTCTGAAACTGCATTAGATATTCGCAGGTGTGTGTTTTCCTGCAAACAGAGTGGAGCAGTACTATGAATGCTTTACTGTTTGCTCCGTCAGAGACGTATGAATATCCATCACTCATATACAGTTCGTTCTGAGTCACGGATCTCCGTCCCGATTGTAACGAACGGTAAATAATTTGAGTTTCATTGCAAACAGAGTGGAGCAGTACTATGAATGCTTTACTGTTTGCTCCGTCAGAGACGTTTGAATATCCATCACTCATATACGGTTCGTTCTGAGTCACGGATCTCCGTCCCGATTGTAACGAACGGTAAATAACTTGAGTTTTACTGCAAACGTACAGTTATTATAACGTCCACGCAATATTTCCTTACAAAATAACAAAAATATTCTTGTTTTATAGTTCACTACGTTTCTTTCCAATTAAAAAAAATCCTTCAGTGTAATACTATGTTTCTTTACAAAGTAAACAAAGAGTGGGGCGTACGCTGAACATTTTCAAGAAAGGGAGAGAAACTTTATATCTACTCATTGGAAAGATAGATCGAGCTTAAGGTGAATGCAGAGATTTGAGTACCTGAGACCGATTGTTTGGAATGTGGAATTGTTCTAGATTTTTCAAAGATGAAAAGTTTTGCTCGGGACAGAAGGAGGCGGAGGACCATCAACCAGTCAGGCGACTAGTTGGACAGAGGAGATGAGAGAGAGAGTGAGAGAGAGAGAGAGTGAGAGAGAGAGAGAGAGAAAGAGAGAGAGAGACAAATACAGACAGATAGATATATAGACGGACAGACGGAAGGACAGGCAGAACACAGACACATAGATAGACGGACGGATAGATAGACAGACAGACAGATATAGATAGACGGACAGATAGATAGACATACGGACGGGTAGGTAGACAGAGATAGACAGATAGACAGAGACAGACAGATAGACAGAGACAGACAGATAGACAAACAGACAGGGACAGATAGGCAGGCAGGCAGACCGAGACAGACTGACAGATGATAGACGGATAGACAGACAGACAAACAGAGAAATTGTAGGCATTGCAGAGTATCTTACCATCGAGATTGTACAACACTAACTTTCTTTAGTTAAAACAAAACTTATTTCATTTAAAAACGTTTCAGTTTTAAGTGTGGTTTGCTAGCTTAAGACTAAGACAAGCGAAATAATACATATTTCCATTTCTTTGTAAAATGAGGAGTTGCTAGAATGCATATGTGTTTGTACCGCAATTTATACAGTCATCAGCTACTATAGTAAAACAATTATTATACATTTCGTGCATAACTTCTCACTTCACGTCTAGTAAATATTTATTAAACTATGACGATACCATAGACATCTTTTCCTTGAAGGTTAATAGAATTTCCTGTGCCCACCCACACCACTTATTCTTACAATGTGTTAAAGCATTAAAGAAAACTAAACTTGTTTTCGTGATTTTCACTCGTCAATTTATTTAAAAAATAATATACCACGACAGCTGTTTCGGCACACAGTACCTTCTTCAGATGGTAAAAGCTGACTAGTTACTTACAATAAAACATCACATAAAGCCAGTGCTATTAAAACGATAATCGACTCAAGTTCGAACAATAAACAATACACATTACATATACACAACTCTATACAAATTAGAAAAGAACATACATTTACTTATATAATTTCAAATTTAAAAGCGGAGAGCTATTTAAATCAGTTTGGTTGTTCAAAAGCAAACCTAAATCTTTACGCTTATTAATTTCGAGGGCTTCAAGTAAATCAAGTTTTTTACCCTTTTCCAATACATGTAAAATTTTAAAGTTATCATTAAAATTATGATCTTTTTCCAACAAATGATTCGCATAATTAGATTTACCATCCTGATATCTTAAACTGTAATTGTGATCGTACATTCTTTTTGAAAACGATCTTCCAGACTGGCCAATATAAATTTTGTCACAAGACCCACACGATAACTCATATACTCCTGACTTTTGGAGTTTTTCTACTTTAATCTTATTGTTCTTAATATATCTACCAAGAGAAGATTTCGTCCTAAAAGCTATATTTACATGTTTTTGAGTAAAGTATTTACCAATTTTATCCGATACAGTACCTATGTAATTAAGTGTGTGGAACTTTTCCTTATGTGTTGGAATAGGATATACCAATCTTAATGTTTGTAAATATAGTTTTTTATTCAACAACTGATCTATTAGACTTGACTGATAACCGTTGTTAACTGCTATTTGTTTTATAATGTTAAGTTCTTTTTGAAAATCTGAATCTAAAAGTGGGATACTAATAAGTCTATGAATATACCTATGAAAAGCTGCTAACTTGTGTGAGTACGGGTGTGCAGACGTGTTGTGTATAACCATATCCGTATGCGTAGGTTTATGGAAAATGCTAAAATTGAGTTTATTATTTTGTTTTGTAATTGAAAGATCTAAAAAGTTAATACTATCATTTACTTCAATTTCTATTGTAAAGGTTATGTTTCTATGTAAATCATTAATAAAATTAAGAAAATTCTGTAATTGCCTACGCGTACCAAGAAAGGTTGCCAACACAACATCCACATATCTGTACCAAAACATGAACAATTTAAAATACGGATGAGCTCTTATTTTTGTTTCTAAATAATCCATAAATATTTCAGAAGCCAAGGGGCTGAGAGGGTTACCCATAGCAAGCCCTTCTTTACCCATATAAATTTTCCCATCAAATTCACAATAATTTTGATTAAAACAAACCTTCGATAAATTTAAAATATCCTCTCTCATCCTAGGATTATTACAATTCTTTTCCAATAATTTTTCCACAATGTCAACACCATCAGCCGTTGGAATACTAGGGAACAAATTTTTAACATCAAAAGATAATAAAATCGCTTTATCTCTTTATCGCTTTATGAAATAATAAACTCAATTTTAGCATTTTCCATAAACCTACGCATACGGATATGGTTATACACAACACGTCTGCACACCCGTACTCACATAAGTTAGCAGCTTTTCATAGTTATATTCATAGACTTATTAGTATCCCACTTTTAGATTAAGATTTTCAAAAAGAACTTAACGTTATAAAACAAATAGCAGTTAACAACGGTTATCAGTCAAGTCTAATAGATCAGTTGTTGAATAAAAAACTATATTTACAAACATTAAGATTGGTATATCCTATTCAAACACATAAGGAAAAGTTCCACACACTTAATTACATAGGTACTGTATCGGATAAAATTGGTAAATACTTTACTCAAAAACATGTAAATATAGCTTTTAGGACGAAATCTTCTCTTGGTAGATATATTAAGAACAATAAGAGTAAAGTAGAAAAACTCCAAAAGTCAGGAGTATATGAGTTATCGTGTGGGTCTTGTGACAAAATTTATATTGGCCAGTCTGGAAGATCGTTTTCAAAAAGAATGTACGATCACAATTACAGTTTAAGATATCAGGATGGTAAATCTAATTATGCGAATCATTTGTTGGAAAAAGATCATAATTTTAATGATAACTTTAAAATTTTACATGTATTGGAAAAGGGTAAAAAACTTGATTTACTTGAAGCCCTCGAAATTAATAAGCGTAAAGATTTAGGTTTGCTTTTGAACAACCAAACTGATTTAAATAGCTCTCCGCTTTTAAATTTGAAATTATATAAGTAAATGTATGTTCTTTTCTAATTTGTATAGAGTTGTGTATATGTAATGTGTATTGTTTATTGTTCGAACTTGAGTCGATTATCGTTTTAATAGCACTGGCTTTATGTGATGTTTTATTGTAAGTAACTAGTCAGCTTTTACCATCTGAAGAAGGCACTGTGTGCCGAAACAGCTGTCGTGGTATATTATTTTTTAAATAAATTGACGAGTGAAAATCACGAAAACAAGTTTAGTTTTCTTTAATGCTTTAATATAATGGATTTTCATCAAGTAAAGGACTCCAGTATAAATTATCTTACAATGTAGCCGGAAGCCATGGTAAACCCCTCTACATAAAGTTATTTAATAAATTATTTGTAATTTAATTGCACATTAGAAGACTGAATGAAACAGCGTTTTCAAAATCCTATCTCTCCTGCTTTATCATCCCTTTGTGTTTCGCGCACAAAATGTATTGTTACAAACCCGACAGCAACTGTTCATATTCTGTACCGACACTTAAAAATCATCGGTTCAAAATAATTGTTTACTTTCTCACACTCAATAAAGTGGCTTCCACTGGTTTCAATATGCTTGGAAATAAGGAAATAAACAGCGAGGCAATGAATATCGTACTGTACTGTTTTGTCGCGCTCTTTCATTGGTTGCGGAAATTTTAGTCGGAAACAACTCATTCTTCCCTTAAACAGCATTGTTTGTGACCTTATTGTCTCAGTGTTTTATTACGTCTTATATACACTTGTTTACACTATGACTATTATCCTAAGTATTATTTCTGCAGTTGCAGGCCTTTGTTTTGTTACATACCGTTTGGTAAGATTTTCTTATGTATTAGTTTTGTCAGAAGACAAATGTACTTAAAAGGGGAGCAAGTCGTGGGCAGAGTAAAAAATGTATTAGAAAATCTTTTGTTTTAGAAAATGTATAACATCATATTACGTAATTTGCCATTTGATAGCAGACAAAAATTTTTAATAGAAGCGTGCACTGTATGCTACGGGTGAACTGAGTACTCAACTCTAGCACGGCTTACTAACTACATTACCCATTGTACCTTACACTTGTTGTAGTACAGTTTTTGTTTCTAAGTAAGTAGTATTTCATTTTTCATGTTGGCTAACCTGTAAGAAGCAGACTCAACAGCTGATTGTTTGCAGTATGGCACATGCAAAAACATGTAGGCTCTAGATTGCGGAGACAAAAAAAAGATATGAAAGGAGGGAAAGTATTGGGACGTAAAAGAACGCTTACTAATGAAGAAATAGACCAACTTCAACAGTACTATTGACTAGCTATTAAGCAAAATCTTATTAGTGCTGAAGCAATTAAGAAGGCGACCTGGCCGACTTACTTTCATAAATTGCAATCAGATCGAGAAACCGCAACATCAATTATGGCCTAACAACAGTGAAACATGGTATAAATATTATAAAGCCCAACAGAAATGTGAAAAATGCACACATAAACATTCATTACTAGAGACGGTTCTGGATGTTGTGAAGCCAATATTCAGATTTATCAAATGTCAACCTACTAAAACGTGCCTTCATGGAAAAACCCAGAATCCCAATGAAAGTGTAAATGGAGTCATTTGGCAAAGGGTACGAAAAACAGTTTTTGTATACCATCAGGTATATAAACTAGGAGCAACAAATGTAGTCCTCTGTTTTAATTATGGTTCTGTAGCAAAACTAAATGTACTTGAAACCTTGGGCTTCAGACCAGGTAAACTAATTGTTGAAGGCCTGATAAAAATTGATAACGAAAGAATACAAAAAGCTGACAAGGAGGTGAGAGAAGAACATAAAAGAAAAGAATATGGAGAAGGGTAATGAAGAGGAAACAGATGACAGTGACAGTGCAGAATATTGCTCTAGAGCATTTTAGTTTAAGTGTAAAGTGTTAACAAACTTTTAAACTCGTTTTCCCGAAAGTACAGTTTTTTAGTTTTTAGGTACAATTTGTTAATAAACTATTAAACTTATCAACTTCAAATTCGGCACACGTCTTCTTTATAATACGGAGAGTAATTGCATCCATTCTTGTTAAAATATATTAACTTTTACTATACTTGAAAATTTTTTGTTTATTTAAAAATGTGCGTCAATATAAAACTAAAATAAATATTTTTTGTCTTAAAAACTGTGCAGCTATTTTGTTTATTTATCATAAAATTAACCAGGGTACTATGCTAAGTAAATGTAGAAAATTTCAAGTCAGTAGCTTTAATAGTTCTTTTAAATAATGGTACCTAAGCATTGATGTATTCTCCATATGATTAACATGGGAGTACCGCCCACGAACTGCTCCCCTTTCGGTCGCGGCATTATCATAACATGTTAGAACATTATTAGCTTCTAATAACTGACAGAGTCAGCCGAATAATTTTAAAAAGTGATTTCACAAACACCGAACCAAAATCAAAGTCACAAATTTAGATAGATCACTTCTACCAAATGTAGAAATTGGTGACAGGTGAGAATCATTAACTTGTGAGCGTCATGTCTCTCTGTAAGATCAGATATATCATACTTGGCACTAAATGTGGATAAAATATATGACAATTTCGGGTAGAAGGAAAAAACCAACCTTTAATGTTAACAATAGGGTAGATGAGACTGGGTGATTGGAAGGCAACCCAGTTGTCTTCAAGAAGTTAACTAATTATATTTTAGCCAAACTAAAACCTAAAAGGTAAATAATGTTGCACAATCTGTAATACTAAACGAATTCCTTATCGTTTGATTACCAGTTACGTTTCACAGGAAAATATTGTCCAGTTCAGTGTAATAATCCCTCTTATAACATGATGACAGTCGCCATTAAAGCAACTGTTGTCAGTGGTAATTCTTTTTTTTTATCTCGCATCAGGGTAGATACGTTGTTGTCATGTTTCTTCACATCAGTAAACAAGTCTATACCAGTGGCAAAATAATGAAGATACGACAATTCGGCTTCATTAAAGGTGATAAGCTGCAAGTGACGAATAATAATTGTGGCAACACAGCGGCAATGTGGACTGAAAACGGTAAACTCAATCATCTAACGGTGCAATATGATTGATGCATAAACACCTTGAGGGAAGTTCCGCGCAATTAAGGTCCTATTACTTTCGAGCACGCACTATTACTTGTCCGACTGTTATCCTTTTGGTCTCAACACTTAACCAATGTCTTGGTGGTGACCTGTCTCTAGTCTATGGCTCTTGCGTCTAGTCTACTCACTATCGTAACCGCCTGTCTGGATAAACGTCCTGCTTGGATCGTCTTTAATCTGTAAACAATGTGCAGCTTCTGCTTAAACGCTTAATTTTATCTTTATCCAACTATCATCCCTAGCCCCAGTACATACAATGTTTCTCTCTACGTCTGTAGTTTACATCTTACCATGTTCCTTTATCTACGTTTCTAACTTTTAAGTCAAAACAACATTTGCCGATACAATGATATTTATGATACAAAACATCATAAACAACTTATAAGAATAAAACATTTACCGATGCATGTCTTTAGTTTTAATACTATATGTCCCCTGGGCTGCAGAACTTGCTCACTATCTTAAACGAAGTATACTTAATATTACATAAATTTTGATATTAGATAATTTTTCAATTATTTGAAAAATTGCAAATAATCGCGATTTATTTAATGTTTTGTTAGAAAGATAACTGTTGAGCACACGATTACAGAATAACACTAAAAATTCGAAACATTCCTATTTGATTTACAAATTCTTTTAGTCCGACACCCTGCTGAATTTTCTCAATTTTTTCAATATTTGATTTCATTTTGAGACCTTGGGTCTAATAATTCTGAAAATTTCAAAACTTAACTCTACATTCAGATGTCAGTTAAAACTCTCGTTAATTTGATACCCCACAAGAATTTTTGCGATTTATCAAATTTTCACCCACTTTTTGGGCTCTGACATCCAAAATTATTTAAGTTTTCAAAAACGAAAACTATATTTAGATTTTAGTTTAAGATCCCTTTAATTTAATAACCCACGTGGGTTTTTGCGATTTTTTCACATGTTTGGCCCTCTCACGTTTTTGCCTTACACCTCCCTATTTGTGGAGCGCTCAATATAAAAAAACAACAGTTTTGCAGGAGAAAAGTATAGATATGCATGGCGAGTTTTACGAAAATCGTTTTGTTCAATCAAAAGTTTCGTGAGACATAAGCTACCCTAAACAGATTGACAGATAAATACCAAACCGTCGAATCAATACTGACTGACAACTTATACTGACTTTAAAAAAATCTTTACCCCTCACATTTTTGTCTCTTCCCTTATTTTATTTGATCTTATGTTTTGGGAGGGCTTAATCTAAAAAATTATAGGGCTCTGGCTATGGGGTAAAAGTGTGAATAAGAGCGCTGTGTTTTACAAGAGCTATTCCTGTGACATATTGCGACATATACCCCAAATTGATAGACAGACAGACAAATGCCAAATAGTTGAGTTAAAACTGAGAACTCGCTTCGCTCGTTCAACAATATATCATTTTTATTTGAGAAACCTGATGTAAGAACATATATATTCATACGCATTAATGTAGAAATGGTAGTTTGCATACATGCATTAAATGACAGGACAATGTAAACCCAAAGTCCATAATTATTGATATTCTGGCTATACAATATTTACATATTTTCCGAAACCAAAGATTACAGAATTGATTGAACTCTTATCTCTCACTGGTGCTTGCTCATCCAAAGATTTTTAATTTCTCTTTCCCTCAATATAGTCTGAATTTCTTTTACCAGGTGATAGGTGGTCTTACTCTTTTCCTTCTTCCTGGTGGGGTCCATTCCATAACTCTCCTTGGCAACATTTCCTGTGCCATTCTTTTTGTATGCCCATAACATTGTAATTTTGACATGGAATCCATAGGTATGTAATGTCTTACTCGCACGTTTCGCGAAAATCGACCGTTATGTTTCAAATGTACTTTCGGCATACCACTATCTCACGAACCGCTCAACCAATCCCAGCAAACCAGGTGTCAGGTGATCGAGTCACTCGGCCCCCTTCCAACAATAGTACTGAGAATTTTGACAACTGACTTCAGTCCCCTCTAGGCTTTGTCTGCGTGAGGGTGTTTTTGCTCCGAAAATTTCTAAATTGCTCCGCTAAAACTTAAATATCTCGGGAACTACAAGTCCGAACGCGAAAATACAAAGTGCGTTGTGATCCTCAGAACTAAATCTCTCCAACAACACCAATTCCGAGTACCAGAAGCACTCACAGAAAATAATAACAACATTTGAACTCAAAAATTTGAAATGCCTCGACCTAAAAATCGCGATAAAACTCGAACCAAAAATTTCAAACCGAAAACCGGCAAATCCTATGCAGAGCGTCAACAGGCCTATCGTTTGAGATTAAAATCAAAGAAATCGGCCGAGAACTTAGAAAATGGCAACCATTTGAAGATTGACGAAACCCCGTCAGCGCCCAAGCGGCCCGCAACTCCGGGACATCCGGCGTGCCCCCAAAGCGACTCAGATCGAGCGTACGGCTAGCTAGCAAGAAAACAGACGATGAGAACATTAATAACTTGTGCTTCGACAACATTGGACCCTCGATGCTCTGCGCAGAACAGCCCGGGCCAAGTCGCCGCTACAAAGGAGTCGACGAGGAATTCTCTAAGCACTTTATTAACAATCCGTTCGGCTCGGTGTGTGGGATCTGCGATCGCTTGTGGTTCAAGAGTGATCTAAGACCGTGCGTACCATCATACATAAGTCTCTTGGCCACAGTGTTCGGAGCGGACGAGTACATACGACGAGCGGACGAGTGTTCGTTCTAGTCGGAGTCTACATATACCCTGGATCGCCCGACACCGAAGTCTTGTATCTTATACATCGCGGGCTCGGCAGATACGGCAAGTCCATCAGTAAAGTGATCCCTAAGATGATCGCCGACATGACTACACCAATAATGCTCTGCGACGACTTCAACAAGCATGCACCCGATCACGAGAACCTACTACAGGACATCAACGACGAGTACGGCCTACAACTCCATAGCTTACCATCAACTACACTCGGAAACACGAGCATAGACCTGACGTTCAGTCGCAACATGCAACTCGTCGCCCAGATATTCGTATCGTACTTCAGCTACCATCGCTCCATATTCCATCAACTAGCGTTAAGTGACTCTGTAAATTCTGAAAATTCTGAATAAATAAAATACATTGAATCTTATGTAGCTGTTTATTTAACCAACCCTTCATTCCTTCCCAAAGCACAAGTCTGCCCATGATTCCATGTCTACCGGTAGTCCCACGACTACCAGGTTTAAATTTTTTGTTTGTATAAAATCAACTATTGAATTGTTGATTTAACAATTATTGATTTAGCGATTTAATTAACAATTGAATCGTCAATTTTTTGGTTTATCAAAGGCTAAAGAAACTAAACCTTGATTAAAAATTGCCTGGTCCTCCAGGTTGAGGGTCAATACAATGGGCCAACTTCCCATTTATTGGGAAAAAGGAAATGTTAAAAAACAAATGTCCATAATGCCGTTTGGTAATGCCATTTGCTCAACAACGTCAAGCAGGCAAATGCTAACGGTAGTGCTGGCGCACGCGCACGCACACACACAGAAGTGTAAGCAAAAGTAGCTTTATAACGAGGCAATATATTTATAACGAGATGCAATATTGCATGGTGGTTAGAAGTATGGCTATCCGGTGACAACGTAGCACTTACAGTGACGGCCATCTGATAACAACGTGACGGACTCACCACGCCCTAATTCATGTAATCACCTTATACTATAGCAACCTATTGTGGTTTGCGATGTCTTCCCTGACTGGGGGGGACCGGCTTCACGTACCCCGCTTGCTATCTCGATGCCAATGTAAGTATATAACTGGGTGGGTTCTCGTCATCTGAGTAGTTGCATAAGTCAACCAACCCCTTCGTTACACGGACATCCACCACTATTATTCAGTTTTCATCAGTTCTCTTTGAATTATAAGCGGAAAACAGCAATAAATAGAAATAATTGATTTAGTCGGATAATAATAAAATTTACGTTGAGAAAAGTAACGATTGTACACAGAAAAACAATAAAAATTACTCTCCTCTGTGAAATAAATAATTTATATTGTCGATATTAGTAGCAGGTTTTTAAATTCAGAACAGATAGAAGAAATATACTACTAAGTACTATAAAACTCGCTCACTGCTTTCAACGAAATGTGTTTATAATTAGAAAAATTTCATAGTTGGGTATTTTTTAGATTATCAGAAATATTAGAAAAGCCGGATAACACTACCTTTTTTGTAAAATAACAGTCATACAATAAACACTAAGAATTCTAGTGTTTTAAAAAAAAATTAAATTCATAAGCTTAATGCCTAATAAACGTCTACCATAATCCTTGCTTTCAAGTTGGTGAACGTTACCATAAATATCTGAAGGCCTATATCTAACACTGTTTTACAAAAATACATAACTGACAAGAATGTATAATGTTTCTTTGTAACTATACCTTACCTTCAAAGGCGGTACAAAATTTGCAACAAGTAGAATTAAGAGACGTTAAGAGAAGAAGAGAACAACTAAGCTATGTACATATTGTCAAATTTAGAAAATAAATAAAAACTCGGTATCTTTAATGATACCGAGAGTTTGTATTTTGAAAAGCATTCTTCATAACTTAATGCCCCACTCAGACTTCCACAATTTTCTTAACATTTTTAAAATTCTTTCTAATTTGATATTCCACATGTATTTTTTCGGTTTTATCAAAATTTTGATCCTCTTTTTGGGCTTTGGCGTTCTATAATTTTGAAATTTCTGAAAAAAAGAAGAAAAAGAAGAACAGGAAGAAGCAGCACTAAACATCTCCCTTTAATGTGTTCGATGTGCTGCACTTGAGATACTTTGTTACTTAAACTTCCTACATGACAACTGCAGTGGTCCCAAAATGCTTACCACAGATATCAAAAAACACGTTTTAGCCCCCCAAAACTTAAGATCTTCACAATCGTGTTGTAAAATAAGAAAAGCACATATTTGCAACAACATATGCACAGATGATGCAGTTAAAAAAACATACCAAAAATTATCGTACAACGACAAAAAACACAAAAGTATAACAATTTTGCCAGACGTGTAAAAACGAATGCAACAGAAAGCATAAAGCACATACAAAAATTATAAAAAATAAAAATAAACTTTCAGTATTCAACGGAAATACGAGGGTCATTCTATAAGTTAACAGACAAACAGCTGTAGAGCAAAAACTTTTTATTCAATCAATACAATTTTTTTTACTTTTCAACGTAATTTCCAGCAAGGTCTATGCACTTGTCCCATCTCTTTTCAAGCTTTTTTATTCCCTCTGCAAAGAATTCTTTACCTTGATGTCGAAGCCAGTTTTGGACTTTTTCCTTCACTCTTCGTCGCTGTTGAACTTGACACCACGCAAAGTCCCCTTGAGTGGGCCAAACAAGAAAAAGTCAAAGGTGAGGGGGCAAGGTCAGGTTCAAAATAGTAAATTCAAGTTTCATCACACGTTAAAATTCTTTTCAAAAATTCAAAAATCTTATAACAGAACGCTGTTCTTCGAAAGTACTGTCCTTAAGACGACACGCCATCTATATCTATATAATAAATCTCTAGGGGGTCTACGTTTGTCCGCGGTAATCTCAGAATCTACTTAACCGATTTCAATGAAACCGGATCAACGTTGCACGCTGATAGCAGGTACCCAACGGAAGGTTTTCCACTTTATTTGGTAACGATAGGTTAAAAAGAACCGAAGTTATTGCAAAAAAACGCATTTTTTAAACCCGCGGCTTCGATCGCGAATAACGATAGGTTAAAAAGAACCGAAGTTATTGCAAAAAAACTAATTTTTTTAAACCCGATACTTCGATCGCGAATATTTGTATATGATTGTTGTGCTAACTGTCGAGTTGGTAAATTGCTAATGGTACATCTATATTAATAATATTCTTATATTGTAAGTTATGAATATCCAAAAAGTGTGAAGCAATAGATCCATCATTCATGTTTCCTCGATACGTAAAATCAAAATTTGATAATTTAGTAGATATTTACAAACACATGCAGTAACACAATTAGATGAAATGTTTATTCATATAGAATAATACAAATAGTGTATACATAAGTACATTGATATCAGTTAGTCCATTTGAATACTACATTTTAGTAGGGATATGGAATTCTTATCAGCATATGGAATTCATATAAACAATACAATAATTCATTGTTTGATTATATTGTAACATTGATTATATAGTACACGTTGATTCTGACAAACCATACTCTTCGACATTTGAATATTCAGTAGGCCTATGTGCAGTAGGAATAATTAATTGTCGAGAATTATACTTCACTTACTTCATCGAGAATTATGCGATGAGCGTCAGTGATGTAGTATCAGTGCCTTTTTTCGTTAATTTTACGTCATCGGTAAGTAATATGTGCAATATGTATTGTATTGTATAAATTATTAATTGCCCCCTAGAGATTTATTAGTATAGATCAAATAAATACATTTCCCTTTTTTAGCTTTGCAATGCCAAATAGACGATCATGTTTAGGAAGATCTCCTGCTGCTGCGATAAGAAAGAAAGAGGCGTCTTAGAGCATCGGAAAATGACGTCGAAGGAGTCGAAATGCAATCAGCTCCTGGAAACTCTTCAGAAAGATCTGGATTAGAAGAAGTCTCACGGGTTGAAAGTCCTACGATTCGTGAAAATAGATTAGCAGCACAAAGACGCAGGCAAGCGACTCTCAGATCACGAGGTCCTACTTTACGATGGAATGCAAAATTAAATAGTAGTTTCAATTATAATCCAGTTATTAACTACGCGAATGAAACAGATATCGGGTTACCGAATATGGTTTGCCCTCATTGCAAAGCTTTAAAGTGGAAAAATGAATCACATGGATTATGTTGCTCTGGAGGAAAAATGCGATTAGATCCCATACTTCCTCCTCCAGAAGCGTTAAAATCATTATTAAATGGAGAACATCATTTATCGAAAAATTTTTGAATGCATTAAGATCTTACAATTCAGCTTTTCAATTTACATCATTCGGAGCCAATGAAATAGTCGAAGGGAGCTTCATGCCTACTTTCAAAATTCAAGGGCAAGTATATCACCTCATGGGATCACTATACTCCCCCCTCAAAACGAAGTACCAAAATTTCTACAGGTGTATTTCATAGCTGATTATTTACAGCAATCTGAAACAAGATGGATCATATTCATAACTTGGATAAGCCACTAGTAACAGAACTTCAAAATTTACTTCACGCAATCAACCCATATGTTAGTGAACTGAAAAGTGCGTTTGAATTTGTAGCATCTGCGAATAATAATCAGTACAATATTGTGATTCATGCTGATCGAAAAGAAAATAATGAAGAGCACAGGGGTCGCTACAATGCACCGACAACTAATGACGTAGCAGTAGTTTTAGTTAACCAGGAATGCGATAAACTCGATATAATAATCAGTGCGAGGGATCATACGCTACATCGAATTGCAGAAACACATCGAGCTTATGATACTTTACAGTACCCTTTAATGTTTTGCAGAGGAGAAGATGGTTATCATTTTACATTAAAATTAGTCGATCCTCAGACTGGGTTACAAACTACTAACTCGACAGTTACCACAACAATCATATACAAATATTCGCGTGCGAAGCCGCGGGTACCTGCTAGTCGTAAATAAAACTGTATTGGTTATGTTTATGCAATATATTATTGAACAGCTGATCAAAACTCACAATGACGTTGCCAGGTAACACTCCTGAAAGTTTCAATCAGCTGCTACAATTAATTTCTTTTCTACAGCTGTTTGTCTGTTTACTTATTGAATGACCCTCGTACAATGCAGCACAGCACGGTACCCGTTCGCTGAGTTTGCACGCTGCAAATAATTTTTTGTTCCATATAAGAGATTTTTTCAGTACGTTTATTCAATTATTCGTTTACTTTTCAATTGATCAATCACGTCTTTCTTCATATGTTTGTCTTTTCTCCGGGTAAAAAACCTTCATCTAATGTAACCACTTACGACAACGTTTTTAGATCTTCAAACATTTCTGCAATATATGTTGAGCTCGTCCTCTTAATAAAATAATAGGTCTACTTATAAACGTAAAATCACAGAGGCATCTTTTATTGTTGTAAATGATAATTGTATTAGTCAGCCTAGTAAATATGTAACTAGGATCTGGATTAAGAGTATAAAAGATAACGTATGTCGTGGTGAGCAGGGTTAGCTGTGAAACGGGCCAAGGGTTCTTAGTTTTGTGTTTAAACAGGGTGTTGCTTGTCTCTGACGTTGTTCGTTGTCTATAATTGCGACAGTGTGGTGGTGCTTCTCGGTTCTGTTTAGCGGACTTAGAGGATAATTAGAGGTTCTTTTTATGTAGATTTTTTATAGTTGTGTTCAACTTTGTAGGTGGTGGTGGCTTATTAATTGTTTTGACGGTTGACGCTTGTTAGTGAACGAATGAATCTCCGATAGGTTTAAGTTTGTATTTAATATACCAGTTTAACTTGAAAACGACCACAGATTGTCAGTGGTCGAAACGTTATGTGGTATATTTTAACGATGGTAATTGTCCGACCTAACCCTGCTTATAAGACAGATAGATAGATAGACAGACAGACGAATGCCAAACGGTTGAGTATATATCTAAAGTCTATTTATGCCTCCATAAAAATTATATACATATGTATGTATATCAAATATATGGGCCATACACATGGACGGATGCATACATTTGAAATGCACTGTATGTGGCTCCTCATTGTTTTTAGGTCAGTGAGTTGGCCCTGTGTCCGATTTGAGTTTGACATGCTGGCGTAATGCATACTGGTAAAACATCTCTTACGTGAGTTAATATGTCTTGTAATAAATATATCTTGTTTGAAATTTAAATAGCATTAATAATGTTTGTAAGCGCGCACGCACACACACACACACACACACTCACACATACATGGCGTAAATATAATATTGTTAATAATTATAATCGTTCTGCGTTGTTTCTAAAGAAACTGCTGGCTGTTTATACGTATGATTTAAGTTCTCGCGAATATGGAAAGGCTTTACTTTTGACTGGAGTAACTTAAAGTAAGGAATTTTCTTTATTACAAAAGTCATGGGCGCACACAACTTATGTTCCTCTAAGGTGCTTTTTATCCTGCGACTGTGAAATATTCGCCAAACTTGTGAAGTGTGTCTACTTTACAGACGGCTGGCAGAATTTTATGATGGATGGGTTGCGCAGGTGTCCGCACTGCGCTTACCATTAACACAACTTTCCATTTCTACATTTCGTATACATTCTGTGCATTAATGTAATACAGCTTTACTCTTCACTTTTTCCTACTTTTTCTTTTCGATTACTTCACTGGTTGACCTTCATACCATTCCGACTTAACACAAGTTACAGACCGTCATTTCCATTGGTAGGTAACGTTCTGTCTGACACCACGCGCGTTCAATCATTTAGACGGAAATTATGGCAAGTGTTGTCTGTGTCTGTATGTGTAAATTAAAAATCTGACGACCCTGAAAGAGTAACAATATATATTTGATAATTGAAAATATACGAAAACGTTTGATAAACGAAAATATACGTTTTGTAATGACATAAAGAAAAAGAAATTACAAGAGGGATATTGATCCGCGACCGCAAGGTAATGTATGCCAGAACAACTGACTTGCTTTTATATTATTTATCAACGTTTGGGCTTAAGTTCCCATTAAAAATTTTGCAGCTGTTCTCACAAAGTATATCTATATAGATCTCATTAGTTGTTCCGCCCTCACATCTCACAGTTGTAAGTTATGACGCTTGTTATTACTGTATTGTATAATATCTATCGTAATTTTTATTATCTGACACGTAAGATACAATTTAATGCATTTAAAAACTGAGAAATATTATTTTTTGTCACTAGTTTTGAATAACAATCAGTTACAGTATCATTTTATTATTTACCATAGAAGAAGCAAGTTTAAAGGCCAAGACTATTGAATAATATTCTTCTTCTTCTTCTTCTTCTTCTTCTTCTTCTTCTTCTTCTTCTTCTTCTTCAAGGTCAAGAGCTAGGACTCGAGGTAAGGACATGGCTCCCTCCGGAAATAAGGATGAATGGAGAAAACCAAGGTTCGCGCGGGCAGGGGCGCGTCCCTGAAGTAGACGAACACCACTGGGACTGTGGGGGACATCTACCCGCCACCCGTTTCTCTCACTTCAAGGCACCCTTGCAACACACTCTACTCCCTGAATGATGACCTCCTCTACACACAACGGAGACCATCTAAATTCCCCCCCATACCAGCCTGTCTATCCCCTGCGACAGAGCTTCAGTTTAGAGATGTGAGTCGTTATCTTTTCCGAATCGCTCCCCGGTTCTCCCAACCTAGCCGTTACCGGCGATGCGAAACCCAGGATGCGATATGGCCCCGACCAGCGAAAACACAGTTTTGCGGCTGTCTTGTTCGCGGCCGAGCTGATCGGATGGCTTTGGCAGTAGACCCAGTCCTCTGGCTGGAAGGGGTTAGGAATTCGCCCCCGATTATATCGATGACGGACACGCTCGTGCGCTCGCAGCAAATTCTTCCGAGCCTCCTTCCACCTCTCCGCTGTTCCACTATCTGGCTCCCGAGGCAGAAGATCTTCAATGTTCCACAAGTTAGTCAGCGGGAGTGCGGGCGAGAATCCAAACATAATTTCAAAAGGGACGGCCTGGTGACTGTCATGTAGGGCAGTATTAAAAGCTAGCTGTAACCACCTAAGATTCTGGTCCCAGGTGTTCTTTTGCTCAGCATGATAGGCAATAAGCGCGGACCTGAGATTCCTGTTGAATCTCTCCGCGTCGGACGGCTGTGGGTAATAAGGGGAAGTGGTTACATGCTTGATCCCACTGGCAAAGCATATTCGCCGAAACTCACCCGAAATAAACTGCGGACCATTGTCCGAGACAATGATGGTCGGAAGACCGAAATGCTGAAAGACATGGTTCTGAACCGCGAGAACGGTCAAACGAGCCGTTGCCTGCCGTAAGGGCAATAGCCAGGCAAACTTTGAAAAAGCATCCACACAGACAAGTAGGTAAGCATTAACAGCCTTGCTACGTGGGAAAGCTTCTCCATCGGTCTGCTCGCCACATCAGATGACAACAACCCTAACTTGGTGTTCTGGGCAGGCTTACTCAAGCCACAGAGATGACAATTCTTAACACGAGTCGCAATATCCCTATCCATGCCCTTCCAGATGAAATGTCGCCTAATACTGGAAATGGTCTTCGAAATTCCCTTATGACCCCCTACCGGGGAATTATGATAGTAACTGAAGACCATGGGCACGAGTTTGCTAGGCAGCACTACATTCGGGTCACGTCCTTTCCTTCCTCTACAACACAGGACGCCCTTGGGCAAAAAGTAAGGGGCCTGTACGTTACCCTCTTTGAGATTTTGGATGATCGGACCCAGCTCTTCATCCTCTAACTGATGGGGTAACACATCAGTGAAGGCTAATTGAAAATCTAATAGAACTGCACAGGGTTGCTAAATTGGGCTTCACTGGGCTGGGAAAACATGCGAGAAAAAGCATCTGCAACCACATTTTGAGTCCCCCGGATGTGTTGCACCTTGAATTTGAAGGATGAGACCTTGACCACCCATCTACCAATTTTAGCCAGTTGCCGGGGATGAGCAAGAAGCCAAGAGAGAGCCTGATTGTCGGTCTCGAGCAGGAACTCAGCATGTTCCAGAAAACGCCTGAATTTGTCTAGAGCGTACACTACTGCTAAATACTCTAGCTCATACACTGAAGATTTTCTTTCTTGCTGGGTCAAAGTTCTAGAAATGAAAGCCACAGGCTGCCTAGCACCGTCAACGACCTGGGATAGAACAGCCCTGAGCGCCACCGAACTAGCGTCCGTCTGAAGAACAAAAGGTTTGGAAAAATCGGGCATCCGTAACACCGGTGGGGGGATGATGGCTTCCTTAAGGGTGTCGAAAGCCTTCTGTTGGCTCTCACCCCATGTGAATTTAGTTCCTTTTTTTCTCAGTTCGTTCAAGGGTGCAGCGATTTCCGCAGCATTAGGAATGAATCTGCGATAGAAATTGATCATTCCCACGAATCTAGCTATCCCCTTTGCATACCTAGGGGGGAAAGTCACGGATGCCCTGGGTCCTCTCGGGGTCGACAGTAACACCCCGGTGTGAAGCTAGATGCCCTAAGAAAGAAATGTTTTCCTGGGCAAAACGAACCTTCTCCGGATTGACAGTGAGGCCAGAACTTCTCAATCGACACATCACCTCTCGCAGATGACACAGGTGTTCCTCGAATGTTTTACTATAGACCAGCAAGTCGTCCAAGTAATTGAACACAAACTTGAATTTTACGTCGTGAAAGACGGTGTCAAGTAGACGAGTGAGTGTTTGGGCCCCCACAGCCAAGCCCATGGGAACCCTAGTATATTGATATATATATATTCCAAGGTACACAAAATGCCGTGTACGGTCTACTCTCCTTTGCCAAGTGAATCTGGTGATAAGCGGCGTTAAGATCAATAATCGTGAAATACCTGGCCCCACTGAACCAATCGAAAGCCGAATGTAGATCCGGAAGGGGAACGGAATCCACCTCAATATTGGCATTTAATTTTCTATAATCTATGACCATACGGTGCTTACCCCCAGGCTTGGGTACCAAAAACGCTGGACTGGCATAGCTGGAATTAGAGGGTTCAATCACCCCTTGCTCTAATAATTCTTGAACCTTCTCTCTCAGAACGGCCATTTTCGGAGGAGCGAATTTGTATGGGTGTGACCTCACTATTTTGGAGTCTGTAAGGCGGATTTTATACTCCAACAAATGTGTGAGCCCCAAGGTAGGAGTTAACACAGAGGGAAATTCTTCACACAGTTGGTCTAGGGCCTTCTGCTGGGACTGAGTGAGATGTTCTCGTAAAGAATCGGGACACGCCACCTCTTGGATACCTTCCTTAGCTCCCTGATATCCAAGGAAAGGAATAACGACTCCCCGATTGAACTTAAAATAGCATTGGTGCCCATGGATGTCTAACACGAGACCACTTTTAGCGATGAAATCGGCACCAACAATGCAATCTACTCCCAGAGCCGGAGAAACCAGAAAAGGCCACACCCAAGAAAAACCGCCGATTTTGAATTTGAAGGAAATCACCCGGGAGATGGGCAGGATTTCCCGTGATGCAGTCCAGCATACCACCGAAGACAGATCCGATCCCTTTATTAAGCCCCGTTTCTCAAGGTCCGCACATACTCGAGATGAGACGATAGATCGGGCTGAACCGGAGTCAACCAAGGTTCTGAGCTGACTCCCCTTCAACTCGAGCGATAGAAAGGGGCATACGGAAGTATGTTGAGGGATGGTAGTCAGGACCTTGATGCCAGAAGAGTCGGGTCCTATCACAGTCCTGGAGGTAAGAGGATATGGAAAAGACCTAGCTCGAGGGGAAGACATCCTCCGAAGACATCTTCCCCTGGTAGCCTAGTTTTTTGGGGAGGGTCCCTGCGATGGAGATGTTGGACGCGCACGCCCTCGGGGACAGAATCGAGCCACATGACCCGGCCGATTACAATTATAGCATATAATGCTACCCCGGTTTTCGCGCTCTATGCTGGACTGGACCTGTCGGGGGCGAAAAGGGCCGCCCCGTCCTTCTCCTTTCTGAAATTCCAGGAGATCACAACTACTACCTCCCCTCGCCTCATCGTTAGTTTGAATAGCTTTTGACATCACACATATTGTCCAAATCGATAAATCGGCGCAAATTCCAGCCTTAATCTCTCCTGTGGGGACACTCCTTCAACAATGATTTGGATCACTTCCTCCTCCGACAAGCCCAGACCAAGTATCCGCGCCGCGTCCCTTATGCTATGTACAAATTGGGCCAAACTCTCACCCCTGGACTGCACTCGGTAGAAGTGTCTATGTCGTAATTGTTCAAGAAGCCTCCCAGGCACGAACGCCTCCAACACCTCCCGGTGGAACTCCGCCACGCCACCCCCACATAGCATTATGCCAGCCGCCCTCTCAGCCATGGGGCCGCGACTATATGGATAAATGAGCTCGAGGAGAGCGCGATCCAACATGCCCGGAAAATCAGCTATCTGAAATATTATCTTGAAAAACGGTATCAATTTGTCGACGTCCAGACCATCCACAACCGGCAGTTGCTGGATGATCTGGGAGAGGGGATTGGGCAGCGTGTGGTATGATGCCGCCACCATACCCGAAAAGACCGGAGCACTCATTGTAGGCTCCTGAGAACACCTGTAAGACACCTGTAAGGTCCAGGTGACCTGTTCAATTACTGCCTTAATCTCGTTTACATGTTCCAGAGCGCCCCATTGATCGCAAAGGTTTCGTAGTCTCGTACTTAAATGGGTCAGGCGCTGCCGAATCCTCCGGGCACCCCTGGAGGAACCCGGTCCTGACTCAAAACTTTCGACACATCCGGCTAACTCTCAATTCCTCCCACTTCTCCAAACACAATTCTAATTCTTGGTTTTTGTCTTTTATATCGACAGCAGAGGGCATGTCGCCGGCGGACAGTGCCCTCTCAGCTGTTTTCTTAAAACCGTTACTCCCCCTTTCGGGCTCCTGCCCCGGGCTCGTAATTCATATTCTAATTCGTCGCGGAGAAACAAGTCCGGATCCACGCCACCCATCCTCGAGCTCCGTGGCAGACTAATGAAATCCACAATACGTAACAACAAATCACAAATCACAAAATCAGGAAAAACTTGTCTCACCAAGTGACCCCGGGCTCCCTAACGTTGCGAAGACTCGACCAACTATCCCGAACTAGCTCCCGTTAACACCACACAAGAGGACAAATAATATCCGACACTAACACAATACATAAAAAATCAACAATACCTAACACCCATCACAACATGTCAAATTTCACAAATACATACGCAACAACCACCAAAGGCCAACATTGCCATTCCAAAAAAAAATTTTCAAACAATTAACTATCCGTCAGTATGCCCTACAATACCGACTCCCGATCTGGCCATACCGCGTCCCGCCAAACCAACACGATATTCTTTTTAATATCAACTAATAATAATGTCTATTCACATCACAACGCCCCAGATCTCCGGTAATTCAAAAGTCTCAAACGAACCCAAAATTATTCCAACTAATGTGCATGCATGACTCGTGGCGGCACACAGTTTACAATGCCTTACTCTGTATACAAATTTAAAACATGCTGACAAATCATACATCAACAGTAATAATCACTATCCAAATCTTAACCTAAACATTGAACATAACACAAAACATAGACATGTATGATGGTCCCTTGCTTCTAAGTCCCTCTTAAATTCTCTAAGTTATTTTTTTTTTAACTGTTTGCAAGTCTCTCACACCAAAGGACCTGCGTGTTCGATCATAGATTTTATAAACCACGCTCTGCTACCATTTGTAACCCTCTTTTTATTTGTGTGGGAGTTTTATAGATTTTTTTTTTAACGAAAAGGGTTACTTAATATTTAAGACTAGGCTGAAGGCCTAGAAGGAAGCATAAAGTGTGCTGGGTCCAATGAGATGGAACTTGCAATTAATACTCTCTGTTAACAAGCAAGATAACAACCTTTATTGGGGTCTAAACGATTACACATAATTTAGCATACACGATACAGATAAATCACAGATATAATTATATATATTTACAGGGCCTATGGGCAACCTGTATAGTTTCATAAAAATACAATAACCCCCAAAAATTACTCAAAAGGCAATTGGCCATCATAATAAGAAAATACAATTTATAAATTTAAAATGCCTGGTGAACAGCCTGTATAGTTTTATGAAAATACAATAAACACCAAAATTACTTAAAAGGCAATTGACCATGATAATAAGAAAATACAATTTATAAATTTAAAATGCCTGTAAACAGCCTGTATAGTTTTACCAAAATACAATAACCACCGAATTACTTAAAAGGCAATTGGCCATAATAATAAGAAAATACAAATTTATTTAAATTTATAAATTTAAAGAAAATAACCTGGTTTGGCCCGGCCGCTGACATGTTCTACACGGCATTCGAAAAGGCAATTAACCATTACAAAATTTAGGAACCCCCCCCAAGACAGACAGGGTAGAAGAAAGCTGGACAAGAGCCAGACCCGACATAAGGTAACATGTCCGGGAGCTTGCATAGATTTGCACAAACAGGTGACTACCCCTGATTTTAAAATGTAACATGACCTAATTGCAGACTAAGGAAAACTCTCAACCCTTTATGAAATAAAGAAAATAATTATGTGCGAAAAAACTCGAGATTATAAACAATACTAGACCAGCCGGTCCAGAACTACATGTTACATACTGGACCTACCTACTTAACTAACATACCAGCACCCAAACTTCTACAAACCATTCAGTACCAAGGTAAAAAAATTATTTATAGCATAAAAAAAAATTAATAAGCGCTGGTCACATGCCAGCGAACGAGCCTACAATTGCTCTCGATACTAATTACACATCAAAGCAATGTTACATGAAAGTTTGCATGCAAAATTATGTCCAGCAGGGCACGCGCACAACTGAAATGGTTTTATGCTGTAGTAAGTCAATTAAGTAGAACTTGAGTTTTTGTAGATGGTTACCGCACGATATCTGTTGTTTTATACAGAGGCTAAATTTATCTAAATATTGGATGAATTTCACCTTGTTTTATGCAGATGATTCCCAGGTGGACTTCTGCGTTGCTGTACTGTCAGTCGGTCATGATGAGGGTGGTTACAGTTGCATCCTTACTATTTTTTCTCCTCCGGCAGGCGAGAAACGAGAGTCTGTGTGTGTGTGTCGTCAGTTCAGGACATGTTAGAGGATGAGCTTTCTACCATGCTAGGTCAAGTTTCCGTCGCTCCGGGAGCCCTAGGCATGAATAGTAATTAATTCACTGACAAACTAAATCATTCCCGAGCATAACACACATGTACAACTGCCCAACCTTGTATTGACAAAATCAAACATGAATCAAACGCTTACCACCATTGACCATTTACACTGAGTTCTTTATAATTAGGTGTAACTTTCTTTCTTAAATTAATGATGCACACACAAGGCTTCAATGCCTCATTGTTTGGTTTAATTTATAACGCACCCCCACATGCGTATGCAAGGTTAACGTTCTTCGACATGTTATAAGTTTATAATGGACACGTGCTCTCGCAATCACTTCATCACAGTTCCCCAGAATTACACAACTTTTACACCCCTTTTAACATGGGCAATTACTATTACTAAATACATATGTATAAGGCTGTTTCAGTGGTTAAATAAATCAAGATATATGACAATGAACATACTTTAGGTCACACGCACACGAGCCATGCCTATCAAACATTATCCGTTCACATCTACGCCAAATTGTTTAAATTAGTACTTTTTACAAGCAAATGAATAATATATATATAATTTATATATAATTTACTTACCGGAGGTCTGTAAAAGTCTACCTACTCATGATAGGATAGAAAATACAAGAATTAACGAAAACTCTGCCTGCCGAAGGAAAAGGCTGTTTACACTTCTGTAGATGACGGCCAACTGAAAAATTTTGCAATCAGCAGCCATGGATTAGAGAATACGATTGCCTGCTTCCGCTAACAGATGGCGCGAGCGTGCAGTAACGCAAAACACGGCACCTGCTGAACATCGCGAAATAATAAATTCGCAATTTATATTTACAAATTATATTTTTATACTGTCGCCCGGTTTCTTTGAGAAACCGCGGCACACTAGTAGCCTCCGTAATATAGTAATTTCTATAGTTTGTCTTTTTCTTTGAGTTGTTGCTTTATCTGGCTTGGTCTCTGATGCATAGGATATTACTGGTATTGTGCTTTTATAAACCTTAGTTTTTGCTTCTTGTGTAAGGTATTTATTATTCCATATGAGGTTATTCACGCATTAAGCAATTTATTCTTGCTTTCATCAATTGATGTTCTATTTCTTCCTCTGCCCTATTGTTACTTCTAAGCCTTGTTCCTAAGTAGTCGATGTGAATTACTTGTTCTATTATTCTGTCATTTATCACAAGCTTACACCTTAAGCTTGTTACCGTATCACTACATTATCATTACAGTTAAAGTAGCATTATTTACTATGGAAGCAGCAATTTTGAAAGGTCAAGATTGTTGAATAATATTTAGAGCAAGAAAACATCTTTGGAACTGTTTGGAATGAGAAACGTTACGTATAAAATACGAGAGGACCTTTTGTATAGCCAGACAACTTGATTTTTAACAGTACTCAATTCAACGTATTACCGTTTTTCTTACTGATAAATCAAGAGCAATAATTTTCAAGTGAGGGACAATAACGGTAACCTTATTGAGAAAACGATATCAACTAGCAAATTATATTACAGCAGCACTCTACATCTGTTACTGTTTTGAGAACATGTCCTTTACCTATAATTCCCCCGCCTCCTAAACGTATTTCTACAGTTTTTCTTACTACAGCTTTTCTGCTCACGTATAGGATAGTTAATCCCAATTCGTTCTCATTTAAATCTAGCCAATGGTGTTCTTATATATATCAGTAGCAGTCACTTCTCCCTCGTAGGCTTATGTAGTCGAATATTTTAAAAACAATGCTGCTTGGAAATTACGGTTTATTGATATTATTATCAACAACAAACTTTTCCCGTTCTGTGACATGGCATCATCACTGGTAGTCCCGAGACTGAGTATGGTAAGCTCAAGGACTTTTTTACACACTCGAAGAAGAGACTAATAAGTAGTAGCTAAAAGAATGGAAGAAAATGTAGAAGAAAAATACAATAAGACGAATTATTACGATGAAGTTTTGAATATATTAGAACCCGCTGATTCAAACAGACATGCTGAAACGAATTGATATATTCTGTTAAACTCGAGGAGGTGAAGGAGTAAACTAAGATGGAATTATTGCAATATTGTTTAAAAACTATTGTAATATATAATTCTTCAGTGACTCTCCATAAGCACTTTAGAGCAGGAGGAAGCGATTATCGGATCAGTGGGGCTGCACCTCTCCATCACCTAACAGTTCATAATTTGAGAAGAGGCAAGAATTTTGTGAGAGTGGGCAGCAGGAATCATCCGTACAGCTGAATATTGATCTGGTTGATTTTAATAATAAACAAATGATAAGTATATTTTTCATGGCTACGTATGTGGTGCCTGCGATCTTTAAAACGACTCTATGGAATATATTTAAGGTGTTCTAAAGACGAGACTAAGACTTTGAATAACCGTATGAAGTAGTGGATTACAATATGTTCTCTTTTGGATAAATACTGTTGTAAATCATATTAATAGTATAATATACTATTACATTAGTTAATTTTATGTAAGGTAAAATAAAGATATATAAATAGATAAATTACTTTAATTTTTGAAACTAAATAAGAGAGAACTCTTTGTCCCCTGACGTTGCATTAGATGCTCTCAGTTAGCCGGGCTATATTTCTCTGCAAATAGAGCGCAATCAGTACAGTAGATGCTTTACCGTTTGCGCTAAGACAGCCGCTTTGAATATTCATCACTTATATTACGGTTCGTTTTTTAGTCGCGTATCGCCGTGTCGACTGTGCTACGCGATTATAACTAATGATGAATAATTTGAGTTTTATTGCAAATGTCCGTACATTCATTGTAACTTGCATGCAATATTGCTTCATACGTGGATGGAAATAATAAACATCCCTTCTTTTCTGGCTCCCGTGTGTTTACCATCAAATCAAAAACAGCCTTCTTCGATATAATATTACGCTTTCCTTTACAAAATTTTTACCATTTTTTGTGCCTAATGCTGTTATACTCAAGAATACATACTCGAAATATATGCTCAAAAATACTGAATGTTTTCAACTAAAATGCATTATATTAATCTAAATTATAAAGAAAAATTGTGTCTATAGAGGATGAACAATAACTGACAAACGTAGTAACGCTAAGATAAAAATAAAACTTAATCTAGGAAGATCAAGGAAAACATGGAATGAACAGTGGGGAACATTGTAGGGAAGAAGGAGAAAACTTGTAGTGAGGCAAAAATAGCGTTGAGCAATATGGAGTGTGGGCATAGGCTTGTCTTCAGCAGACAACCCCAAGTGAACACGTTGTTAGTAGTGAATAATTAAAACGGTAACGGACTTATTCATGTTGTAATAATAAACAGAAGAAACGGGGCTGAATTTACTTATTTGGTTAGGTTTCAATTAATTGTAAAGTCTTATATTATAAACGTTATCAATAGATTATAGTTTTAATGTAATTCATATTACCACATATAAAGTTATTAAAAGCTTATATTTTTGATTTAATAAATGTCTTCCAACTTTATTTTGTAAATAAGGTTGTTTTAGATAAATTTTGTAATAGAGTTAATTATATTAAAGAACTTTGAACTGTGATGCGTAATGCATGTTTGAAGAGTTTGAATTGTATTCAAATTGAAATTATGTAAAGGAATAAAAGAATTTCATTTATTAAAGAAAGGAAAGGGAACAATCAATAAATTTGATGTCTATAAATATTTTGTGCACCTTCAAATAATCCAGGATTTCGACAAGACTTACATATACTGATTGCTCTTCCTTTTCTTATATATTTTAGGGACCTATTAGGATGTTATGAAAAAGAGAAGTTTTGCAGGATAATATAAAGAGAACATCGGTTAACGAATTCAAATGTAAGAGAGCCTACAGGCCAATGGACTACGAACGTAACAGAATGAAGGACAGTGGACATAGAAGGAGTACCATGTGAGTCTTGGAAAACCTTGAAGAATCGAATTATACCTGAGAAGATGGAACGGAGAGATCTGAGAGAAGTGGAGCAAGTGATATACGAACAATACTGATTCGGAGATGAGCGTACGTATTGGTAAGCCTTGGCCTTAGGTAGAAAAGTTTCATCGCCTGGCTTAACATGATCCGGCTTGAACTTTTACAAATCTTACTACGTCCTTTTCCTTTATTAACTGATCCACTTTCATGCTGCAGCCATTTCATCAGTTACTATTCTCATACGACTCAGTCACTATTCCAAAGATCCTCCATAAAATTCCCTTCCAAACATTCTTAATTTATAAATTAGTGTAAGCTTTCACGGTTGGTGACCACATTATCACATCGTGGTCTCTGTTGTCTATGTTTACATCCAGACATTTCGTCCTTACCATGACAGACATCGTCAGTGACGCAGGTGTGAGTCAGCTGTGTTCCCGCGCCCCTGTTCCTATTCGTTCCCGGGTGTTTGTGATCTGTGTTGCCGCGCCATTGAAGATGTCCGTCATCGATAGGGACACAACGTCTGTAATAAATATAGACAACCAATACCACTGTTTAACAATCCGAAAAACTGTGATAATTCTTAATTTATGTTTGTTTTAGGGTTCATATTGGGGTTATCTAAATTGTATTTTTTAAGTTCTAGTTAATATGTCGTTTCTTAGCGGGCTATGCTGATATTTGAATAAATCATGACTTACAGATTACGAAGAAAACGAATAATTCAATATGTTCAGAAAAGAAACTGTTTTATATAAAACAAGTAAAGTAATATAATTGAGTGCAATGTATTTTCAGTACGAATCGTATTCTAGGAAAACGTTGCTATACGTAACATTAGTACTTTACATCACCTCATTACGTTTGTAAATTAACAACACAATTCGATTACATGACACAAACTACAGAGTTTCGGCAGTAGTAGAAGGGTGAGATATGCCATAACACCATTCCGTGTCGGCGACGCTTCTTCTGTCAGGCGCTATTTAGTTTAGCCAACCTATTTAGTCTGTAAATTTAATTATCCTAACCTTACATTACTGCGATATAAGTGGTTTTTGAGAGCACAAGGGTGGAGAGGAAGTTTGTTCCATTTTCACAAGCTGTAGGACGTACGCAAGCATTACGAGGTAACTCACATTGCTACATTGATGTTTATGAATAGGGCCACTCTCCTAATGAAAATCAATATTCTTTCAACTCTTTAAAAACTGTCTATGAAGCAATGGAGAGTTTAGTCATTATCATTTATCTACTGAACAATATACTGACAAATTCCTCTCCGGTCATTTGCAGCAACATAATAGATACATAGGTCACCCTACTTAACAAAAGTTAATAAATTTCTACTCTACAGAAGGTCGTCGCCATGGTCCTGTTACGTCCCTAGTTCACGAACCAGAAATCTACGTCACCATCTTCTCTCTCAACCAAAGTTTCTGCTCGCCTCCCTCCACTTTATTTCTTGAATTCATCAATACAGTATCCATTCCACTTTCGTTGCGTATTTCTGTTTACAGAATTATGTATCGTTTCCGTATTCCTTTTCCATTTTCTGGTACACACTCATTTCTAGAATTACATACTGATTAAAAGCTGTCTTGTTTAAATACAAACAAAAAAACTACAAAAGGAGAGATTCCTGTTATTCTTCGCGATATTGTCGCACTTCCAGAAGATACGACCCTGCCTTTATTTGGCTAACTAGTTTCGACACTGTACTTATATTTTTTGTTTTGTTTTCCCAAAATAATTCGTTTTATTAATCGGCGGCATGCAATTACCTTCTAAGCTAGCACATGAATATTAAATGGTATTTTTTATATGAATTTTCAGAATATACTGTTTGTTTTTTATTAAGACGTTAGTCATCTGCTCTTTTTTAACTGCAATCACTAAACAAAGCAGCGTTGATTGCAAAACTTTAGTCTTCAGAAAGTATTATTGTTTGATTTACTTCAACTTTTGATATACTTCTTTTATAAGAGTTTAATACGTTCTACGTATTTAACAGACATACCAACAGACATACCTGTTAATTTCTACTTAATTAATCTATTGTTAATGCACATAGGCCCATACAATATTAACGCATGCGTTTTATGAAGATATGGACGCCATATCATTGAATGAGTGAACCGTTTGATGTTAATACTAATATCAATAAAAAAAACACGACTGTCAACCCGTAATAGAATAGAAGGAAAAATAGCTGTAAGTATATCCCAGACAGGAGGCTAGAATATCGGGAATCCGTAAAATGGCATGAACGTTAAATACCACGGTAGTGATCACCAGACTTTATTGAGTCGTAAAAAGAATATAATTGTTTGCAGAAGAGCTTTTTAACCTACCAGTGTGAGATATGGATCATAACAGGTTATGGCTATAGAAATTTAACCGACACTTAAATCGATGCTCTACGAAGATCGATAAGAAAATACAACATATATAGACTCAAAGAAAACGCCGTTATTATAGATTATAAAGGGAGAAATGATTATTCCGATACAAATAATTAGCAACAGAATTCAAAAAATTAAATAATTGAATGGACGTCGGTGAATGGACATCACAAGGGAAACTAAAAATGGGAAGGATTTGGCAAAACTTGAATCGCTGAGTTAAGTGTTTCTTATCGTTTGCCTGAAGTTTCCAGACTTTTCTTTGGCATGAAGATAGCTGTAGTCGGCATCACGGTGTCGTCTTTATTTAATGACGAACGTTAATAGCTTCCTGTTCTGTCGTCAGTATTAGACAGTAGGCAGTATTCCAACCCAGAACGCAGCAGTAACTATTAGCCTGACTACCTTCCATTCTGTAAATGTGCTCCATTCACTGTCGTTTCCTTCCTTCTGTTCTGTTGTTTATAGAAAATATTTACTTCAGCCCGATACCTTCATTACGTTTTCGATGTCTTAGCAGATATCCTTTAACTCGCCTTAAAAACTTCATTTCAACCGTCAGTATTGGCCACTTTTCTTCCCCTGTTATAATCCAAATTTCATTAGCATAGGTAGGCATACAACTATTAATTTTTAAAGCTTCATTTTTCATTTTACCTCTCTTATCTGTCAGTGTTTTTTATATCGTTCCACACACCACTAGATATATACTTTGTTTTTATTTTTATCATCATCATACTCGCAACTTACATCACAAGCAACACAAAAAATGTGGTACGTCTTTTAAAGTTTTATCCTTAATTACTATTGTAGGACACTACAAGAACTTCCCTCAGAGGTCATGATTATAAAATGTATCTTCTAATAAGATATGTTAAAAGTATATGTCCAACACAATTGGTTCAAGCAGTGTGTAGAGTGTTGAAGAGGGTCCTCAAGATCTGATAATCAACGTATATTAAAGTATATATACATATGTTTGCAGGATGTAAGTATATTCCCACATTGACTTCATTTTTGACTGCCTCATCATGTAATCGTACCTTTGGTGAAAGTTTCAGTCTTATAGTAATACGACCATACATATGACCGTACTTGACTATTATTAATGTCTCACCTCCTTACATCGTCGTAGGAATTATTGCACCCAAGAAAATTAAACGACCCTCATTTATCTCGTTGTTTATGTTAATCTTTGGCACGGTTGTACCTTTTGTCAAAATACAATCGTTATTTTTAGTTTTGAAAATTATCAGTTGACATTTTTTGAATCGAATTATACCTCGCGGTCAATTAATTTAATATTGTTGCAGTTGTACGGCACTATCGCCGAATAGCTGCAACAACCACCTATACCGCTTTGAATACCGAAAGTATAATAGTCGCGCGACGGAAGATTGCAGATTGCATTTAATTGGTCAGAGTTCCTCTGACGCCACGCCACGTTTTCCTTACTAACGCAACCCTTGTTTCGGCTGGATCATGTCAGTCACACGCCAGGGCACTCGGTGAGCAGAGCCGCCCGTTCAGAACCTTCAAACTGGAAGCCTCGATGACCAAGGTAATTATAATTATTGGGTTATCATAAATCAATACTGGTAACGAATTATTTTCGTTTATTACCTTTTGTAAAAAAACAAAAAAAGGAAAACTTGTATATTCTGTAAAAAACTTTTAACCAACCATGATGTATCTTGTTGTAATAATTAGCCTCGAGCAAAAGAAAAACTAAAATTGAGTCAGTCGATTTAAAGAGAAAAACAAAGACATGTAAGATTTAATGTCAGTACTTATTATGTATGATTTGAAGTTGTAATTTTGTATGTATTGTGACTGTAATTTTGTAATTTCGTAGAATTTTGTAATTCATTCTATGAATTCACATAGCTAAACAATGTGATTACCTAAAGCATACTAAAAGGTTTAGTACATTCAGTTCATAGCTTGGTCTAACCAACGGGAGCGACAGATATGGACATCAACCCGTTTGCAGCATTTTCTTCCAAGATCTAGAATGGACAGAACAACAGTCCCTGACATGAACTGAGAAACACATGGACGTCGCGACCAGCTGCGGCAGGGCATGAACGAACCACTGCAAATTAGCAAGTAACCCTTAATAATTAGCGACTTTCAGCAAGAGTTAGCTTGCGAATAACTAGTAAAAAGAAAAAGTGAATCAGATTTACTCACTTTTAGTGACTTGAACTAATATCTTTTACTCAAGTACCCTGTGGTAAAAGACAGTACAGAAAGTTTCATGAGCAATTTATAGCTAGTATGTTATACGTTGGCTGTTGTAAACTGGCGTTGATTTATGATATTGTTTAATTCTGATTGATCGATTACCCCTGTCTTTAACTTACTCAAATGTTAGCCTTCAGCAAACAATTTGTTCTGTATATAATCTTTTCGTAATTAAATTAAGTAAAGTTTTAATTAATTCAGTTATTAATCTCTCACTGACTGATTCACGATAATGAATATTCCGAGGCTCATCTTAGACTCAAATAAACGGGGCGTGGCCCTCTCTGCTCACTGATTGGTGGTGTTAAGATTTATTTAATTTACTCACACCCTCCCTTTAGCATTTAGGTAGATATTATGGCTGTTCTAGGTACATTTTTTAGTAAATAAGGAGACATTAGTAGTAATAGTATTTTAATTATTTCTAGTGTATTTTGTGTGTTACGTTTTTGGGGGGCTCAGCAGTATAACGTGGCACAATATTACAACAACAAACTCGTTTCTGGTACATCATTCATAGACGCCAAGTTATAAAACCAACACGTTTCACATAAATTATTACGACCGAAGTATCCGCATTGTAAGTCCGTGAGAGCCAATTCTCTTTTTTGTTTTAAGTTCCGCCGGAGAACTCAGCCGTGTAGCAGAACACGGGCTGACGAATATAGAACACATCGTCTTGTTCGATAAGACAAGACTTTTGACTGTTTTCTGACATTACTTTCCACAGAATCAAAGCGAGTTCATCAAGATTGTCAAGGAAACAAACAATGTTAGCGGGGAAGAAGATGTAAACCGTGATAAGACGTGGTCCCAACTCTGGGAAGAACGCATTCGGCCAGATAAGCGAGGGACATCGGTCGGACGTTCAGGAACCGGACGTGTGCAGGAAGCTGATTGATCAGTGCTTAAGGTAATATGAAGAAGATATGAATCATTGAAAGAATAGAAGAACTGTTCTTCTCTGACAGTGAATTGTCGTCCGATCGGGTGTGAGCACACTGACTTCGTCAGTACCAAACAAAGGCGAAACGCTTAAAACAAGAAGCTGAATTTGACCAACACTTATGTTTTAATCAGTGTGACGCCGGTTGCGAAAGCCTGACAGCCTGACTATACTTTATTTCCAGATTTTATGACACGGAATGCTTTATAGTCTTTTTTACTATACAGCGTAAAGTTTATATCCCAAGTTATAAAAACACGGTATATAAAACAAATACACGGTCATGATCAAGGTTAACGTCTTGATTGACCAAGTGATACAGAGTTACATATAAGGCAATATTGAACCAGGAAACAATTCACTGACCAAGGGAAGCGCGTTTTCAATTTCTACTAGACTGTCTGTTTGTTTAATCTCACGATTAATTTTGAATTGTCAACCGATTTCGTAAATCTTGGCAAGTGTGTCTGTACTTTGAATGCAAATATCCCTATTGTTTTTTATATTGATCCTCCAAAACTATAGGCCGGAGGCAAAAATATGAGGTTTAAAAACTTTGAAAAAAATCCCAAAAAATCGAAGGGATTTTAAAGAGAATTAGTGACTGAAATCTAAATGTAGTGTTCAGTTTTGAAAATTGCTAAAGTTTTGGTCTTCCAAAAAAAAGACTTAAAATTTGAAAATATTGTAAAAATCCATGCTGGATATCAGACTAAAGAAAATTTAAATGCAAATCCGAATATACGTACTACAAAAGCGCGCATTTATACATTTGCGATTGAGCATGTTGTGAGTTTCGAAACATACATCGACGACTGCAAATGTTAGAGACAAACGTGAGTTCTGTAAACTCAAGTGATAAGACACCTCAAAAGCAATTTTTTCAAATTGACACACACTTAATATTTGATACCACCAAACGTTTCGTCCATGATGTGATAAGGCATCCTGAGTACGTCTAGTAAGGTTATTTCACTGAGTGAGCATTCCCCATTATACACTGGGCGAAACTTTTCATGTTACGAAACACAAAACTCTTTTCAACACTCCCTACTTCTTGTTGTTATTGCTGTGTTATTCTTATACGTGATTTATACTCTCTTAAATAACACCAGCTTTCTACATGCCACCTCTTCTTTGGTTCCCAACTGTCCTCTTGCTAGTCGGCTCGATGTCACTTGTAACTTGCATTAATCTGTTGTGCTCCATCCCGGTTACATGTTTATTCCATGTCCAGCGTTTCTTTCCACTGCCTAATCTACTATTTCTGTTGATTACACAAATATCGCTTTACGTTCTCGATGTATATTCTGTTCCACTCTGCTTCCCCACAATTCTTCTTAGAATTCCTATTTCTGTAATTTCACTTGTCTTTTTACTATAGACATTCTGATCTATCCTCTGCGTCTAATGTCAGTGAAGTTCTTACTGCGCTCTTGTAGTAAAGTCTAGCTTTGTTGTTCTTTTCACACATCACAGTACACTTCTTCTGGTTACAGTAAACTTCATCTGCTACACTAAAGCAATGTAATATTAAACGAGAAAGGAACTAACAGAACGTTTCCATCAAGAATACATCCAGAATACGTTTATACGCTCTTTCTTGTTTCCTCACCTTTAAACTCCCTTCAGGAACTCCCTTTATTCTTCTCTAACTTTTATTTATTAACGCCTTTCTCTCACTTCTCGGTCTTTCCTCCCATTTCTTATTTAGTTAGAGATTGAATGATAGGAAAGTATGAAGGGATAGGTGTGTATTGGGTCAAAGATTTCCACTAGTGTAAAAGTAATGTTGCTGATGCGTAGGTTCCCATGAGAACTTATTCCGACTGTCTCTGCTGATGGAAGATTCCTGTGCAAGTTTCTTTTTTGCTTGCTAATATTATACTTATGAAGTGAAGTGTACTACAACGTGACTTTAGTCTTGAATTCAAACGCTTAAGAGTTTCATTGTTCAGAATGTTCTATTTATCTTACCAGCAGTTGAGAGTGTGTAATAATTTCAAAAATATGGTTATTAAAAGATAACATAAAAAACAACTTTTGGAGAAGTGCAGTCGATCGGTCCAAAAAAGAAAGAATAACAAATGATCGGATAAAAGAAGTTAAGCGAACTACTTAATGATAGACGGAGTCAGAGATAAGTCGAACGATGCCAAACCTGGAAGACGAAAGAAAATTTACAGTTAACAATGCAAAAGCAGTCTGATCAAGTGATAGTTAGTAAGCTGACATAGGCACAAGTGTGAAGAATAGCGACCAGACAATGGCTTACGCAGAGAGCTGCCAATCGTTCGGTTTTCCCACAAAGCCGTGTCCTCTTTTTCATGTGAGATGGGAAATTCGAGGGACGGGATCATTTGACAAAGTCCGGGAATTTACAGATTCTTAAAACATGGGTGGTATGCCGATTTAAAAACAACATTTCACTAATTTGATCATCAATTACACTCAGATAACACTTGTTTAGTGTGGGATATTTGCAACTCATATTACTTGGTTCAGGTAGTTGGATTTAATTTAAAGTAATCTCAGGTTAAATCACAAAATGGAGAAAAATGTTCTCAAAAGGAAAGTATGGAATGTCACTAAAAAAAGACAAGCAATTGTTATTTTTATTTATTTTTTTTTCATATTTATTTCATTTATTTATTTTCATATGAACAAGTGTATAGCAGCTAACATTAATGTATTGTTGGCTAACGTGAATACATTGTTTATTGTTAAGTTTTATATTTTTCATAAATTCAAATGTACTTTAAATATTTCTGTTGAAACCAAAAATCTAATTTGAAAGTTATATTTGTTTCTTCCACAAAATAATAATATCACATTTTTTGTTATTTTTTTGTTTGTTATTTTTGTTGTGAATATTACACTAACGACACACGAAGTGGGTTGGATATATTATTGTTTTTAGACGTACACAGGTTCCATGCTCGGGATTGTCCTATTTTTTTTTTTAGAACCGGTTGTCCTGTAAGTTCCCTTTCACCGAAGTTTAGCAACCCTTAAGTTATGGAACAAACAACTGAGAGAGATGAATATTTGAGTTTTGAATACACCAAAAATGTCTTCTCATCTGTGCTGATGAATTTTAAAGAGGTACATCGTCTCCAGAAGTATGGCGATTGGGCTTTTCTGCCAATACGTAACACGTAGTCTACACAATCGATAATCGAAGGTCAATATAACAATCTGATGGTGACTGACTTTCAGTAACTGAAAACACAAACTATTACACTATAACAAACTTTGACGTTACATTACGAGACTAAACTCGTTATTATCTGTACTTCTGAAGTTCTACGCAAGTTTGTGTAAACAACAACAAGTTTGTGTAAAGTCCTGCTTAACCACAACAACTTACGTCTTCGCAGCTATGTAGCAAATGTGTGGATAATTACATTTAGTCTTCTAATTAAACACGCTACCCTTCAAATTCGGCACCGAATATGCCTGCGTTTGCCGACTAAATAAAACAAGTCAGTCGCCAGTTCAAACAAGGATGGAGTTAAATTCTGAGTGAAATATTTCCGTTAAACGTACAAATCCTAAGATCTAAAGAAAGCTTCTGATTTGCTATAAGTAAGGCAAGAATTTCAAGTTAAATTTCAGCTAAACAAAGAGAGTCTCATGAAAGAGAATCCTTTTGTATCCAAGCAAAAGTGACCTTTAATATTGGAATTAAATTAATTATAACCAACAAATTGTCTTCTGTCTTCTTTTAGGCTGCGGAAACAATAATCCTGACCAGAAGTGTAACGTCGAAGCTTAAATAATCCAGAGGAAAATTGAACGGGAAATATTAGGCATACCCTTAGAGTCAGCAAAGAAATATAGACGTTAACGAATATGAGAAGTGAAAGAGGTTATGCAGTTAGTTAGATCGTTGAATTGGAAAACAGACGAAGAGGATAACAGATTTGGCACCACAACCAGATAGAAGACTCAGAAACAGCAATTCAGAGGACGATGCCTCTTACAGAGACAGGATCAACAAAACTGGAAGACGTTGAAGAGTTTGAAGAGGTTTTGTAGTGCAGTTAACAAATATGGACTAACAAAATCGAGATAATAAGAACTGATGATGATAATGCTACACCTCTCAAGGAGAGAAACAAGAAGATAGTACAAAAGCCCGGGTCTTGTGTGTACGTAATCTAATAATGGCATACCGGTTTGGAACATTTAGTTGTACCTTGTCACGATTTGTGTCTATCCCCCAACACACCTAATCGCCGGTGTATATGTGTCAATAAATGTGTTAATCATTGGCATTAACCAAGCTGCAAATTGTGGTGGACCAGTTGTGTGTGTGTGTGTGTGTGTTCATTTCAACACTCCGATGTTCTCATCAATCACACGCCGGTTAAAATCATTTAATTAAACGGGAGGTGTACTCTATGGGACACGATAATTTGCGGTTTGTTGAAAAGTATTCAATTTTTACATTTCATAAAAGAGGACACAATAGGCGCGCAATCTGCTTTATCTTTGTTGATTACAGGCTTTCACGTTAGTAAAAACTAACATGGTTTTATTGTCCTCCTTCATTTCCTCTTTATTTTTGTCCAATTTGTCATTCATTAATTCCCATAATTGCATGAAGTTCAGGTCACCTCTGGTCTCCTCCTGTTGTGTGGGTTTATTTGGTTTCACGGGAGTTAATAATTCTTCCACATCTTCAACCGATGTTATCTCCCTTTCTTCCATTCTGCCGTCTTTCTCGGTCTCCTTTGCTAACATCTCTGCTTCCTTTTCAGCCTCCTTCTCGCGTAGCTTGGTCCGGTGTCTTGTGGCGATTTTTTCCGATTCCATTTTCTGCAGCCACCGCTAGAATCTATAGGGTTTAATGGTATAATTTTTAATTATTCTAGCCCTACTAGTTGGCGCGCCACTTTGTTATAGACGTTTATGTGGGGTGTTTTAAAATGTTACCCTTTGTTTGCGTCGTTGTATAGGAACGAAAAGCCCCACTGTTGGGATCGTCACTTTGTAACTGAACGTTTATGGGGTGTTAGATTTGTAGAATGCATGTTATTCTGCCACACGTTGGATGCGTCACTTTGTTATGCGACCTTTACGTGTGTTAGAAACTTTAAATATGTCACTCGTTGTATTCGCCTTATTTCTTAATATAACTGTGTAATTGTGGGTTTATTATTGGGTATTAATTGGTTAATTACCTTTGTGAAAACTAAACGTGTGTAGCGGGCCGGTTTATACCTTTTCTCAATACTTACTGGCTAACCGTATCTCTCGTCGTTCAATTCAAATCTTACCGCCTCGCCACCTGAATGGCTCACGCTGTCTTGCAGTGTCGACTTCGCTAACTGTAGTATGGTGATGGTTTGTTTTTAATATTTCTTTATATTACCTTGTTTTATAAGAATCAAACATACAGCAGTTGAGGAATATTAAAATTTATTGAACCCTTCTTTATTTTACCCGTTCAATTACAGTTACTGAATAATACATATATTTATGTTAATACCGGCGTTTACAAATTGCTCGGTTGGCAATGGCCTCGCTTGGCTTGCTCAGTCGTACGTAAAGAAAACGTTATGGCGTATATATCTTGTTTACAAATATTATTTTTTCTCTCAGGGAATAGGTCCTTTTGGCAACAGAAGTTGGATTATCGGCTAATAAATGCACAAAATTATAACATTCCTTAAAACTAAATACACAGTAGTTGATATACTAAAATATACAAAGTAAGTTATTGGCAATGAGAATTAGAATAGGTTTGGTTAAATTCTTGTCAGCAAGTTATGTTTTTTAAAAATTATTATAATTTAATATCAAAGTTTATTGATTAATTAAGTTTTATTAAGAGTGATATATTGATTAAATTCAGTTATTGAGTCAAATTTGTGATCAGTGAAGTGAAAATATATTTAGTTCGTTATTATGGATAATTGGAAATTTATTTTGAAGTGAAGTTGTTATTTTATACTCATCGATTTCTTGACGTGGCTTCTCCGATGATCGTCTTCTTCTTCAGGAAACCTCTAGTAGTCCTCTCTTCTTTGGATTGTCCGAAATACCCGTTCAAATGGTTCCAATTCGAAGTTCGGCTTCCATCAGTTCTCGTAGATGTTCGATGTCCTCAGGTTGAGTTAGGTAAATCCACTTCTTCCTTCTGGATAGGTCGTCTATTACGTTAATTTTTAGTATTCGTATTTTTTACCATGATTTTTATGGTTTAATTATTTTAATAGTCATTCATCTCATCAGTTGTAGTTTGGAAAGCTTCTCCTATACTTCTTCTTTCAAAATTTATTAAATTTTAAAGTTTTTAAAGTTAATTTTAGATCGAGAGCTTCATACATCCGCCCTCCACGTTAGTCAATAATGAAGTAATTAGAATTCCAACGGTATTTTATGTAATAAGCCTCAGTTGCTATGGTTACCTATTGAATTATGGTATTTCTCATTGGTCAATATCTTATGACATTGTTATATTCTAACGTTTTATTTTGGTTTAAATTTATAAAATATCTTCAAATTATGATTTCTTTCTTAAATTAGTATTAACATCAATTATATGAACACCATTGTTCTTCTTTTTTGTTAAGGATTATTTTGATATCCCTCATGATTACTTTTGAATAGTTAATAACATTTTCTTTATTTTCTTATTTGTATTTCTTATGTAGTTATTTTTAAACTGGATATTATTTATACATTTTTGTACTAGATACACTTACTTAACTGCTTAAACATTTGATATACTTTAATTGATACTGGGTTATTGTTTTCTTTTTTTAAACTTACAAAGTTCCTTCACTAAATGTTAGGCCTAGAGCCTCGACTTCCCCATACTACTATTTAACGTTCTTTATAACTCATTAGCTATATATATTGGTACATTAAAAATTTTTTTATAGAAACAGATAATAAAACATTGGTGCTTCCACCCACACATCTTATTATGAAAACAAACATTTTTTTACCAGGCTCAAACCTGAAATTCAACTTCTAACTGTTTTTGGTTTTCTTATTTCTATCTTGCTTATTTTATAAGTTAATAAATTCTATGGTTTCTTTTAAACAATAACGAAACTCTTATAATACTAATTTTAAACAGTACCTTACACCATATATCTCACTTACTAATTCCTTCACTAAAATACAGTGTCTGTCTTTCTTATTTTCCACTCTAATAACTTCATTTCCATCTTATTTTATATTCATTCTTACTTACTATTATTGAAATTACTAATGGTACAATTAGTTCATTCTTATGTGATAACAGAAAGTTCTATTCAAAGGCTGTTTAGCTACACTATTACAGTCTGCTTCTTAAGTATTTTATGCTGTACACTCACTGCACTTTTCCCTTCCTAGAAGGTTTCTTTATTTATTAACACTTCACATTTTATCATATTATGCTATTTTCGTAGCTTGTCACCACCTACTTATATTTATTCACTTGATATTTCCCACACTGTTTGTATAATTATCTTACTATCACTGTGTGGTTATTGGTTATTAATAATTATTTTATTTTCAATTCACATTGATCACTTTTTGTTATTAATTATTGCCTTTATTTGGCTCAAAGTATTTTTTACTCGCTTTGACTATGTTTATCATTATTAATTGGGTATTGTTATTTTTAGCTTCCTACCTTATATTTATAAGTACATGTTTCTTCTTCTTTCATATAATATACATAATATCTCTATCTTACTTTTTATTGTTTACATGGTTATATCTTATTTATGCCCTAACTGTTTTAGTGCATTGTTTTACCTACATATATTAGTCATATTTTGGGGATTACAATTGTTGTTGTTATATTCTTGATTACATTTTGTTTCTTGTTCCTTCTTTCTTGTTCCATTCTATTTTTCTTGTTTTTCTCCAATCTATTGGGTCAAGTCATCGTCAGTTCCTTAGTCAATTGTCATTTCGTAATTTGGTCATTAATCTTTGAGTTATAAGTTTCTTGACATTTCTTCTTATCTTCAGCTTTTTTGTTTGTTTATTAATCATCAGTGTATTTTCACTATCTTATGTCATGTTACAAGGTTTACGGAGATCAAGTGGCAATAAAAGACTTTAGAACCCTAAGAAGAATAATCGATGTCAGTTGATCACGATGTGGCTCTATAGAACCTACTGTTATCCATAGAATCTATAGAATTCCTTTAGTGAATACTTTGTGATCCGTGTGTGTATAAGTATGTACAGCTGCTAAATTATGTTTATACCGTTAGTGTCTGGCTGAAAGCATCAGCCCCATGACTCTCTATTGTTACGGCGTATGTGGTATCCCCTGGGGACGGTAATTTGCAGCATACATTTAATTAACACTGAATAATGCAAACTAAAAGCGTTTCGTTATAATTACTGAAACAGGTAAGTGTTAATTAATTTAACTATAAATGCGCGATATTTGTCTTCATAACGTCGTATTGTATGTTCTGTAATTGAGATTTGTCAGTAATGAACATGCCATGCCAGATGCAGAGGGCACAGATTCGTACGTGCCCCCCAGTGGTTGCAGCGTCCGGATGGTCTCCAATGACTGCCTGTTGCTGGTGTGTAAATACATGGTAGCGGGTCTTGGTGCTTTCTTTTATGATTGGACCTTCGTTGTGTTCAAGCGGAGGGATAGGATGGTGGCTGTTAATGGACGAATCGCGGGAACGATTCGCAGCTGCTGATTAGCTGGGAGGTTCGCAGGACGCTCGCGCGGAGAAGGCAGGATTTGTACGCCAGCAACGGGTCGATATACTTCTGCCAGCCCGTTGAGAGTCGCGCGAGACTGCCTCACGACAATGACGCAGTAAGCGAGAGAAGGCGGCGGGGGAAGTCGGCCGCAAAAGGCGGCGCTAGGCACACCTAAAGCGGGCGCAACCCCCGACACATCTATCGGGATGCTACGGCACGGAGATGTATGTGAACGAGTGGTAAGTTAAGAAAGATCGGTGGGAGGGGCAGAAGGGCTCAGACAGCTTATTGGGGGGGTGGTCGTCTAGTAAGGCTCTGGGTCGTCTGCGTTTTACAGGTGGCGGGCCTTCGTCTGTACTTAATCGACGGAGGTGAGGGTAGATTGAGTTGGAGGCACGGTCGAAAAGTCTGTACGCAAGAGAGCGTACAAACTCGTCGAGCGATGGAATCTGCAACCCTCGCCTGATAACATAATTTCTGACAAACCAGGGAGAGCTGGAGATTTGTCGGAGGGTTCGTGATTGGAAGGCTTCCATGCGGGCGACCACGTCCGCGCTGAGTAGGGACCAATAGGCCGGGGCTGCGTACGTAAGGACGGCTCTTAAGAAGAGCAGATATATTGAGCGCTTCGTGCGAAGTTGCAGTGGCGCTCGATTGGATAAGAATGGGTAAAGTTTGGCTTTTAAGCCGCGGGCACGCTGGAGTACATTGGTGACCTGAGCTCTGAAGCATAGGTGTCGATCAATAGTGACGCCTAGGTACTTCATCGCTGGCATCGGGAAGTTAATTGACGGGAGAAGGCGATCGCCTCGGATTTCTCCGCATTGATCGCCATCCGCCATTTCCGTAGCCAGTCCGGAAGGACGGCGAGCTGACGTTCCATCACTCTAGCAGCGTGACCAAGATTGGCCGAGCTAGAGTGATACATTGCGTCAAACGCATAGAGCGAGAGTGTAACTCCAGGCTGGGTAGGCAGGTCGTTCGTGTACACGAGGTACCGAACGGGGCCTAGGACAGATCCTTGGGGGACGCCAGCGGCGACGGGTCGGAGAGAAGAGTACGATCCGCCGACGCAAACCCTAAATGTGGGGTCGCAGAGATACGAGCGCATGAGATGTACAAAAGATGCAGGTAGAGGGGATATGGCAAGTTTGTAGAGAAGGCCTTCGTGCCAGACACGATCGAAGGCCTTACTCACGTCCAAGAGGACAGCGACAGATGACAGATGTTTGTTGAGGGCGTCAGTAAGTTGGGTTACAACCCTGACAAGCTGAAGGGTCGTCGAGTGCCCCTTGCGAAAGCCGAACTGCTCCTGCCGAATAAAATTATCCAGCAGGGGTGCAATGCGCCCATGAAAGAATCGTTCGAGTACCTTCGAGATGACTGGCAGGAGAGAGATGGGCAGTAATGAACAGAAAAGGGAGCCATCGCTCATGGAATTACGTTGCCCTAACACAGTAACACGTAACACAGTACGTACAAAGTTCAGTATTAACGTAATTTCGGTACGTTACACACCAAACAATTACATAGCAAGGTCATCCTCCCTACGCAACAGACAGTCCGTCGTTTAGCTGTTTGTATATCATGGTAGGCTATTGTATAGTTCTGTGCCGAGTTTTGGAATACTCGGCCCTTTTCCCAGTTAATTATGTGACGGTCATTGCGGGGGTTTGTGAATTAATTATTTGAGCGGAGTATACGCTGTTATCTGCATGCTTTGTTGCCGATCCGTGCGCGCTCTATGGGGAGTGATACGCAGCGTTTTACTTGTCACTGCTCTGAGCAGTACTCACCAGGCAGCCGAACGCGACGCAGCAACCATTCTATCTTCCGGCGGCCACCAGTTTGATTTTTTTTTGGGTCTGCTAAAATCTATCATGACTAGATAATCGACTACGCGACTCGCCGGTAAGTCTGTTCAAGGTAACTTACTTATTATTTAATAAAAGAATTGTAATTTAGCTTAAATTAATGCCGATGCAATGCGATATATATACGAAAGTCACCACGTGGCAAGCGAGGGTTAAATTCTGTGTATGCATGTCTTGAAAGCTAACACTGGCTGAGTTAAATTATTATAAAGTAATTATGGCTGTGTATTTTTCCTAATTATATCATAATAATTTCATTATAATCAAACGGGCGTAAGAGAATGTTTTATGAACTAAATGTAGAGGTATATGAAACTGTATATGCATTATGAACCTGTTTAAGTTTGCAACTCATATCGAAGTTGTAATAAGGGTTTGTTTAGTTGACGAACTGTCTATAAATACTAGTCATTTAATTCTAAATTTTTTTTACTGAAGTAATTTCGGTGCTTTCTTAAAATTTCAAAATTTTCCTTTAATCTGAGCATGTGGTAGTGTGGAAATTATGCTGGAGTCATGAATATTAGGGGGATCGTGAATTGGGTAACATTTGAGTAATTGTCAATATATATAATTGTTCAGGGTTCCCGACCTAAGACGAATCTCGATTCACTTCAGCGGGTGGCCGAACATCTGCCACCAATGGTATTACACAAGTGATTCTCCGTCTGTGCCGTCGGGAGGAAGAAATGGACAATACATCAGGTTTTGTGCCGGATTTTACCAGGTGACATTTAACCCATTTATATATATTTTGGCCTCTACAATGTAGAACATCTTATTCTCTTCCTGGAACATCTCCAGTTAAAGTTGTTGGGACACAAGTCCAGCGAGACAATTAGTGCTTGTAAATTTTGTCAGTGTATTTTACTAAGGCTTAAGCCCCCCTGAGTAAGTGTGAGCCCGGACGGGGTCATGCGCTACCGAATTTTGCTGCGAAATTTTCTTTTAGGGTAAAAGTGTGTGTGACTTAAGATTACTGATTTATAGGGGGGTGAATTATGCTTGCATTGATTAAGGGTATTCATAGCTATATGCGTTTCGTTTTTTTTTTTAATTTAAGGCTTTGGGGAGGTGCTGTAACCTGTGGACGTCACCCGTAGGTGCCGTTAGTAACAGGTCTATAGCATGTTTTAGGTTGCTGGATCTGGTGGTGCGCATGGCCTCGTCTGTGGCCAAGCCAATTCTGTAGGAATACCTCAAATGTGTTTATTAGGGGCTGATGTTATAAAGTTTTTTTAATTAAAATTGTCATTATATATATTTTTTATAAAAATTATCTTAATTCAGTAATAATTCAGTATAAGTGAAATTTCATTCAGTTTCTTTTACTGCCATAGCCAGTGTACTACTAGTTCAGTTGTTAATATGAGCACACTATTGGTTCAATCATAAACCGTTATATATATATTTTATAAAAATTATCTTAATTCAGTAATAATTCAGTATAAGTGAAATTTCATTCAGTTTCTTTTACTGCCATAGCCAGTGTACTACTAGTTCAGTTGTTAATATGAGCACACTCTTTTGGGCAATCATAAACCGTATTATATATATTTTGTAAAATTTACCTCAACTCTGTAATAATTCAGTATAAGTGAAATTTCATTCATTTTCTTTTACTGCCATAGCCAGTGTACTACTAGTTCAGTGGTTAATATGAGTACACTATTGATTCTTACTTCTAATCATAAATTCTGTTATACATTGTAACAAGACCCTATCTGTGGTGTAATCAAATCAAGCCCCACTGTTTGGGCTAGCCACTTGGTCACCAGACCGCTGTATGCCGGTCGTTACAAAAGAATAAAATGTATACGGAAAATTCAATAAAAATAGAATTTTAAAATAATAAAATAATTTTGTTTATGTTTATAGAGGTATGTATAAGAGATAATCTGTTTTTTAAAAGGTTCTTGTAAAATTTTAATAACAGGTAGGTATTTATTGACCGTCGAGCACTTCTTGAAGATTTGAACCAAGTCTGGAGTTAAATAGATTAACTCCAGTTAATAATCGATTGGTGACTTTTCTGACTGGTCCAATATCTTGTTCAAATAGAATATATTCTTCTTACTTAAGTCCTTCAGCCTTATAAATACCCTTAAATTACCCTGTGAAATAAGTAACAGATACAAAATAATGGAAATATAAAGATTTATTGACAATTTTAAATAAATAATCGATATTTTATCGATGGAGAGCAATTATCGACTCTGTCTCGGGAATTATCGATTGTGTCATACAGAACAAATTTATGATATATTATATTAAAAGACAGGTTCTTTGAGCGATTAGGATTAATAGTCAGAGAAGGGTGACGAGAAAGTATAACATTAACAATTAAAAATAAATACAATAATTACTATTCAATAGTATTTAAATAATTCCAGTATATAATATTTGAATATAAATGTTTTGTCAAACCAATGAAGACTGACGTCACTGCGATATGGTTAGCAGACTCCGTTTTCAAGATGGCCGCTACTCGAGTTGGACTAAGTTACAGCATATGCGTCGTGTCAGAAAATCACAATAAAATTCCCTTTATTAAGGTTTAAAATGTCCCCGCACTGGTGTAATATGTCTGTTAATCTATTTGGTGTATTCTGGTGAAGTGTTCTGTGTAAACTTGTGTTAGTTAGTTTATTTTCTATGTGTTCAACTTCTGCGGTTAAGTTTTTAAATTATGGTTAGGAATTTCAGAATAAATCAGTTGAGATATAGTGTTTTACTTGTTTCTATCACTCGTATTATGGAGTTAAGTGTTTGTTTTCACTATTGTCGTGAATGTATTAACAGCTTTAGCTTTAAAAAGTGTCTAAACCGTCTAACTCTCGTTCACTTATTTCAATGGCTAAACGCTAATACCATTTTTCTCGATTTAAAGAAACGTTCTTTACACAACTGTCCAGCTTGATATTCAACAAAAGACTAATTAACTTGGTCATAAATCTGGCCCAGTTAATCCTTGAAAAAGTATTGTTAACATATTTCGACTTCCCATACACATTAGAAAATATTACATTATATATGGAATTTATCTATTTTATTCCTTACTTTAATGAATTATTAACCTTATTATTGGTTTAATCATCTCATTCCCTTTAAATTGATGTATTATAGTCTATATCTGTGGACATTTTGTGGAAATTAACAAATTTTGTTCACACTTTGGAAATATAGGATCAAAATTGGATTTCCGTCTGTATACGAATTCCCTCCATTTTAAATATTATTAATACTACTATAATAAATTTTAATTAGTCATATTCCTCTTCCCTTCCTTAAATACATATAAATTACACCTTTGAATTGGTTTTTTGTGTTAATCTGTAAATTTGACATTGCTCTTTAAAATTAATTAATTTATATATTTTGAAAATTTACAAAATGTTAAGGTATATTTCCTTATTATCATTTTAACTCATAGGATCATTCCTAGTAGTGGTTAATTGAGTTATCTTATATAAATCTTGGTAGTTTACAGGATTTATAAGTGAATTATACTAGTTTATATTGGTTCTGTGATTTCACCAAATGGCCTAGATTTTAGAATTTTATATTTCTTTCTTTCTCAAATAATTTAAACTTAATTCCTCCTCTGACTTTACATAATTACAATTATATGAAAATAACATGGTTTATAACTTATTGTGTGGTGTAGTAGTTAATTAACACTACTGTTATTAAAATAAATAATTATGAACATTGTTTAGCAATCTGCACAATTGAACATATTGCAGATATGGTTTGAACATATATCTTTTAACTATTTTTGAGCTAACATAGCATACCTATTAGAACATTATTAATGGTATGTTGGCTATTATTTATCAAACATAATTCTTTTTAAAACACATAACATAAATCTTATTTTCTAAAAACCCTTACAAATACATTTTATTAACACATTGATTTTAGGACTGTGAATAAACAGTCTATCTAAACATTTTACACCTATTAATACTATATTAATACCAGTCCTTTCTGGTTTAAACCATTATTATTGTGATCCCCTACATCATTAAACATTAACTCCCATACTCTATTTATTATCATTTTTTACAAATGTCTTGTAAATAAAGATTTACATTAAAATAATAAAATACTGGAAATCTTCCCTTTTATTATTTTATTATGCTGCTTATTATTAGATATTAAAGTTGTGATATAGCATACTGATAAGTTATAGTATCACCAACTTTAAGTTTATTGCATTTTTTTTTTTAAAAACACTTACACAAATTCACTTTCACTGTTGGTTCTGATATTTTGAGTCTTATTATCTCAGACCACACCTTTAGTAATCATGGACCGTTAAGACTAGTTTATTTTCTTTATTACACAATAGCTTTAGTAGGTTCACTTCTTATAACGCTATACAGCACTTTAGTTTTCTCAATAATTACATTTTACAGGATTTTGGGTATGTTATACTTTCTTTTGCATAGTTTTTGTGGGTTTGGGGTTGATAGTAGTTTATATAATAATAGGTTTTACTACGGTGTTTCTTTCATACTATTTCTTCCTCTCCTCCTGTCTTCCTTCTTGTCCTTCTTCGTATCTTCCTTCTGGTCTTCATTCTTGTCCTTCTTCTAGTCTTCATTCTTGTCCCTCATCTAGTCTTCACTCTTCTGGTCTTCCTTCCTCATTCTTGGGTAAACCAAGGTACTTGGTGTTATCTTGACTGAGGTTTAGTTTGGAGTATTTAATTTATTCACTGAACTGACTTTATTCTTCTATACAGGTTTCAGGGTATTGTTTTCTTCCTGTTCACAAACTTTATTCTTCCCTCTTCTTGTTTTTGGGGTATTTTGGTATTCACTACTCTTTAATTGAATCTCTTTTTTCTTGATATTGTCTTATATAACTGGTTTACTGCTCTGAGCTTCCTGGGTAACTTACTGATATGATACTATGAGTTGCTTCGATACTTTCTTTGGTTTCTTAAAACAGTGGTTTTTATATATAATGTAGTGAGGATTTTTATTTTATCGTGTTTCATTCCTCTGATTTATTTAAATGTCATTCAATATTATTATAACATTTGTTGGTGTAATTAAACTTTATGATTTCACATGACTTAAAATGTAGTGGATTCTCTGTCACGCTACAACATTCGTACGGCCGTGCAGCCATGTTGACCTGGCCATGGCACAGTCCTATCTGGGGGAACCTTTCTAAAATTTTGAATTCTTGTGATAATTTCATTGCTTGCAAGCAGTCATAACCGGACTGGTTAATGGATTGGTTTATGAAAGTTTTTTTTATGGAGGCTGGGCACTTTACCCTTTTTCAGTAGTTTGGGATGGGGATCTAGGTCACTGACACTGAAGATGGTATTGTTCGGCGGCATGGTTAAATGTCTATGAGCTGCCTGCCAGGTGAACATGTGTGTATATCGATATGTGTGCGCTATGTGTATTTATGTAACTATTTATTTATGTGTATTTATGTATTTATATTGATTGATGTTATATTTATTTATATTTGGGAGATACTATTATGCTGATGTTTACATGCATTATAATTTGATGAGATGATAAGTGCATATTTTCAGAGAAGTGTAATGACAGGGAGTGATACTTGCATATTATTTGATATTAGTGAATAAAATTGTTATTGTTGCTTAACAGCGAGTTTAATTGCAAGTCCCGTCATACTGGACCCAGCGCAGTTTTGGGTTCCCTAGGCTCTTGCCTAGTTTTAAATAACTAGTGGCCCCTCTTTAAAAAAAAATAAAAATAAAATAAAATTAAAAAAAAAAGGTTTAATGCTCAAAAATATATTAATCCTGCTGGAATTATCTTCAGACAGATTAAAAAATTATTCAGAATAGTACACATTTGTTACTATTTAAAAAATATCTTTGGGATACTTCACTTATTACTTATTATACTTCTCAGAGATTTTAATATTTCTATCTCAGTTGTTCTTCTAACTCATTATCTGGATGTTTCTTTCATTTGATATTATGGTAGGAAGCTCTTCTATTATTACATTATTCAACTTTTCTTATCATATAAATCTTTTGGTTATAATTTCTTTATTACCTTCTGGTTTTTTCATTATAATCTGCATTATTTATAGTAGCATATCTTTATGACATTTTTAGACTGTTTCTTTGTTCTTAAATTTCCACTTGTTCTATTTTATAGAATTTTTATAACTGTCTTTATCATAATTGTCATTTAATTCATAAATCATTTTATATTAATTCGTTTAATTACATAAATCTTTGACATTATTTTCACATTATTCCTGTCATTTTTATTATACTTGTGAATGATGGTTTTTTTATTAATTTCATAATGAGGTCATAATTTCTCCTCATACCACTTCAAAGTTTCATTCTCTCATAATTCCAAAGAAGTTTTTGTACTTCATCATATTCAATCACTCAAATCGTATTACGAATTTTTTTCTTTTTTATTTCCTTTAACATCATTTTATTGAAAGGTTTTTACTCTTCATATTGTGCTTAGACTTGATCATACTGTCCAGAATTATTTGTTTTTGACTTTAGATGGTTTTATTTCTAAATTCTCTCCTTCTTTATTATTATATTATAGCCATAAAGTTTTTCTTCAAATACTTTTTTATGTAAGGTGATCTTACGTATGTTTTAGAATTTGGCTGGTAATGTTTTTAAACTTCTTCTCTTCTATTCTTGCCATAAAGTTTTTCTTAAATAATTGGTATGTAAGGTGATCTTACGTATGTTTTAGAATTTGGCTGGTTAAGTCCAAACTCTTCTTATATTATTCTTCTTTTCAAATAATTTCCTTCAAATAAATTGTATATAATTGGCTTATATTGTGTTTAGAATTTAGAGGTTTTTAACATTCAAAATTCTTCTTCTATCATTGCCATAAAATTTTCTAATAATTGTAGATAATATGTGCTTATATTTCTTTTTAGAATTTTGCTGGTTTTATTTTTAAACTTCTTCTCTTCTATTCTTGCCATAAAGTTTTTCTTAAATAATTGGTATGTAAGGTGATCTTACGTATGTTTTAGAATTTGGCTGGTTTTTAATCATAAAATTTCTTCATGGATGCCTGGTTAAAGACACCCTTGACTTTATTTGAACTTATTTCTTTGATTTCGTAGGTGTTGTTGTTATTGTCCTTTGAGACGATATAGGGACCAGTGTACAGGAGCAATAACTTTTTTGTTATCCCCTCTAAGGAACTGGGTAATTCCCTATTCTTCAACAACACCTTCTCTCCAACGGTATAATGAATAACCTTACCCATACTTTTATTGAATTTCTTCCGCCGTTTCTCCTGATCTTCGGCCACCTTATTACAAAATTGAATTTTATCAAATCTATATTTATGTTCTCTGGGGAACTCCAAGATATCTTCAATCTCTCTAGGGGGTTGTCTCTCGTACATTGCGGAGTATGGGGTTATTCCTATGGCAGGATGGTAGGCCAGGTTGAGGAATTCTTCAGTAGCCTCCAAATATTCTTGCCACCTTCTCTGCTGATCATGGCAATACGTTCTTAATAGGCGCCCCACCTCTCGCAAGACTCTTTCGGCCGGGTTACTGCTTGGGTGGTATACGGATGTCTTGTATGTGTGAACCCCCATGGACAGCAGTGTATCCCGCCATCTCCTCCCCTTGAATTGCGTTCCGTGGTCGGTTATGATCGATACCGGTTTTCCGACGGTTGGGAAGTACTGGTCGATCAGGATATTAAGAACTTTACTCGTAGTCGCCCGATTCGCTGGGTATAGCTTTACGAACTTGGTGTAATGGTCCATAATGATGACGATATATTTGTATCGGTGGCGGCCTCCACTGCGGGGAAATGGCCCGCAGATATCCAGGAATACCTTCTCAAGTTTAGACTGCGATGTTATTGGAATCATCTGCACTTCTCTTTTCTCGTTATTAGTTTTTACGAGTTGGCAAATGCGACAGTTTCTAATATACCTCCGTACCTTCCGATTGATGTCCTTGATATAGCAGCTTTCTTCCAGGGCCTTTACCACCTTTAAAGCGCCCATATGCCCATATCGAACATGATAACTGATCACTATATCTTTCTCGATATGGGTCGGAATTATTACCTTCCACTCCTCCTTATATAATGATGGTTTGGAAAACAGGATTCCCTTATGTATAGTGTAATATTGGGAGATTGTCTCATCTCCTACTTCCAATCTTGAGATAATAGTAATTAATTTCGGGTCAGCTTGTTGGTGTGTGCTTAGTTGTTCCAGAACTGATTGTAGACCGGCGCTGCTGCTGAGAATATGGTACACCTTCAGAATACTCTCCTTCTCCCCTTCGAACGTTTGCTTGTCAATGTCAACTCTAGACAATACGTCCGCGACGACATTCTTCCTTCCGGGGATATACTCCCACTTAAGGTCGTATTCTTGCAGCAATAGTATCCACCGCGTTAATCTTCCATGGCTCAACTTACATCTCTTAAGGAACGAGATAGATTTATGGTCTGTCCGGACGGTAACGGGATAACCAAGAATATATGTACGGAACTTTCCGCACGCGAACACGACACTCAATAACTCCTTTTCTGTCACATGATAGTTTTTCTCACTCTGGTTCAGAGCTCTGCTGGCAAAACAGATTACAAGATGCTCGCCCTCCTCATCCTCTTGATATAAAGTAGTGCCGAGGCTGATGTCACTGGCGTCACAATTAAGAAAGAAAGGCTTGTTAAAATCTGGATGGCGGAGTATAATGTGTTTAAGGAATTTTTGTTTTATAAGAGTCAATATGTTTTGTTGTTCATTACCCCAGATCCATTTATTTTTAGATGACAGTTGCGGCTGAAATCTGGCAGTCAGTTCGGAGTACTTTTCCTGGAACTTGCGGTAATAATTACAGAGTCCCAGGAACGACTGTAACTGCCTTCGATTCTTTGGTGTAGGAAAGTTCTGAATTGCTTCGACTTTTTCAGCCGACGGTGAGATTCCTTTATCATTTAATATGAAGCCCAAGAATTGTATCTCTTTAGCAATAAAATGAGACTTTGCTAACTTCAGAGTAATATTGTTTGCTGCTAGCTTCTGTAAGACGTGTTCCACACGGTAGCAGTGTTCCTCCCAAGTTTCTGAGGACACTAGCAAGTCATCGACGTATACGGTGGTGAATTTTAGTGCTTCTTGGCCAAGTATCTGATCCATGCAGTGCACAAAGACTGCGACTGAGTTTACCAGTCCGAAGGGCAACCTCTTAAACTGCTAGTTCCGCCCTTCGAATATAAAGGCCAGATACTGGCGACTCTGTGGATGTAATTCCACCTGCCAGTATCCGCACACCGTATCCCAGGTAGTGAAGTATTTGGTACCGTGGAATCGTTTTAAGATCTCCTCAATCTCACCGGGCGAAGTCCTGTCATTTATGATCATCTTATTTATTTCGCGCGCATCTAAACATAAACGGACTTGTCCGTTTTTCTTAGGAATAGCCACGATAGGACTTGTGTAAGGGGAATGGCTACTCTCTATAATGTCACGGTTAATCATTTGCTCTATTTCAGCTCTTACTGCTTGCTTTCGTGATTGCGCAATGGGGTAAGACTTCCGGTTAAAGTCTACAGTGTCTCGGAATTGTAGAGTACACTGGAAATTCTTCACTTTACCGGGCTCATCAGAAAAGACTGATTTATATTTATTGTATATGTCTATTAATTTGTTCGCTTGGTTTGTTGTTAAACCTTCGCCAGTTATACCGCTCCGGAAATCCCTGATCTCCTGGATTTTTTGCGACCATAAATCTTCATTGGAGGTGTCGTCTATCCTTTTTTCGATTATAGATGTTGGATGGATGTAATTAATTTTTCGGATTTGCTGATGGATACTATCGGGAACGACTTGGTCACTACCCACCAAGTTCGCCGTCCAAGTATGTCCGTTAGAAAACAGCGACAATGTTTCAGTTCTTAGATCAATGATGGCAGAATTTCTCCTAAGCACATCACACCCGACCAGTATATTAAATGGCAGACCGCTAGCCACCAAGAATTCCATGTCAATCGCTATACCACAGCTCATCACACTGGCGGAGACTTGTCTACGTATAGTTTTGTTTTGTCGGCCGGTTGCTCCCAACAAAACAATATTATTCAACGGCAATGTTGGTAAAGTTCTCCCGCACTCTTGGTGTATCCTCTCCAGTTCCGTCGTACTTATTATTGATACGTTTGACCCAGTATCGATCATTAACTTGGCTGGGATGCCTTCTACCTTGGCGTCAACATGTATAATTTCATTATTGAAGTTATTGGTGGGACTCCTGTTATCCTCTTCCAATAACTCCTGTCTGATGTCTTTCAGGTAGTTGCACCCGATAATTGTAATACGATTGTGATTATTTTCAAAATTGCACTCATTATCATTATCATACCCAGTAGTCAGAAGCAGTAATGGGTTCTGGCGATTTCTTACTGCCTGTGCCCGTTTAAAGGCTCGGCATCATTGTTTCTTTGAGCCATACTAGTCGATGCCTCATTCGGGATGCTCAGAGTGGTTACCTGCCGATCAGTCCTATGGTCTTCCGGTCGTTCATGGTGCGACCTCTGTTCAGTGTTGTCCAAACTATTGCTCCTACGCGCCGGATAGTACCTCGGTTGGTCCCGTTCTAGGCTCCTCCGCCTTTCTTCGTATCTTCGGTAACTGCTTCGTCGATTGTGGTTGAATCCTCGCTGTCTTCCTTCTGTGGCTCGTATGAAGTTCACTCTAGGGCGGGGAAACCTATTATTATTAAAATTACCATTATTGGGACCCGTACGATTGGTATTATTATGGTACGGACTATTACCATAATTGGGGCTTCTCTGACTATTTACGTTATTAGGGTAGGGATTGCGGTTACCCTGATAACCATTAGAGGGTCGATTCGGGTTTTGCTGGTTGGGACCCGTATTATTATTATCATTGTAATTAGTATTATTTACATTATTTCCATTATTAGAATGGTTATTTCGCGGGTATGCCCGACCTCCTTGGTACCCAGTATTTACGTGGTTCGCACCCTGGTTATTGTTCTGGTACGTCCTTGGTTCGGGCCCATCACTTCTTCTACGACTCTGCCGGTAGTAATCTTCATTTTCATAATTCTCTAGGAGTTCTGTCATTGCCTGGATGGTTTTTATTTGGCTGCCCCTCCTAGCACGAATCACCTCCTCATCATAATGGTAAGACAGCTTGTTTATTAGGCATTCCTCCGGTATGGCTGGCTCTAAGTGCTTGGCCATACACACTTTGCCGAGGAAATAAGCTGTCATTGAGCTGCCGACTTGTGGTTTGTAGCGGCCGTGGCATATATTATCTCTTATGAGATTTTGCGTGGTCTCTGACCAGTACTTGGCTTTGAACAGGCTCTTGAATTGTTCGTAATTGTCGATGTCGCTCCGGTTGGCCATCCACCAATGGTCATTCACCTCCCGAAACGACTCGTCAAGGATCTCTCTGTTCTGAACCCATCGGTTCCCTCGGTGTTTCTCGAGGTACTCCTCTATTCGTGCCAAGAACTCCATAGGCTTCCGTTTGTATTGCCGGAAATTGAGCCATTCTCTGTTCTCTGACATGGGGAAACTGTGATATCCCGATGGTCTGTTTCTTATTAACTCTATCTCCTCCTGGCTCTGACGCACCTGTCCGGTTATGTTCACCATAGCGGCTTCCACGCCGTCGCATCTTTCTGTTACTAGTGTCCTCACTTTATTTACTTCCTCCAAGGCAAATTTCTTGGTCTCCTCCAATTTAGTTTTCTGTTGTTCTTGGACCTGAGTAATCTCCTTTGTTATTACTTCCCGGACTTCCAGCACTTCGTTTTCGGTGTGACGACATCTTTCGTCTACTTCTCGGATCTGCTGGTTAACAACCACAACTTCCTGTTCTAATTTCTTTACAATGGACTTCTTCGTCTCAGTTATCTTTTTATTTATCTCCTCTTTGGCTAACTCAATCCTCTCGTCTAACTTATTCATGTTCTCTTGGTTAACTTCCCTCAGTTCTTCTCTCAACCTTTGATTATTCTCATCCATCTTCTCTTCTAAATTCTTATTATTTTCTTCCATTTTTCTTTCCATCTTCCTACTATTTTCTTCGATTCTCTTATTAGTATTTTCTATCTTACGGCCCAATTCTTCCTTTGTGGATCAGTTATCTTCCTTCAGATCCTCTAGTTTTTCATTTAATGCATGGTTATCGTCATCCATTTTCTTGCTTAAATTCTCCTCCATCTTCTTGTTATCTTCCGTAGTGGAATCCATTTTCTTGTTCATGGATTTGATTTCTCCCATCATTTGTCTGAGCATTTCCTGTATGTTACTATCCTCTGCTCGTGATGGTTTCTCCTTCTCTGGGACATTGACTTCCCCCGTCTGCGTCGTTACTTCAGGTTGTTCCTCTGGTGGTGCTGTTTGTTTCGGTTCCACCTGGATTAGTAACACTTCCGGATCCTCCACAGGTGTTGCCTCCTTATCCCCCATGTCAACCTCTTTCTCGGCCTCTGCCGCCCTCTTTTTCGAGGTAGCTCGTCTCTGCATTTCTCTGTTTCTATTTATTAATCGCTGCCAAGCTTAGATTATTAAGCCCTCTAAGTTGGACGCCACTTTGTAACAAGACCGCTATGTATGGTGTAATCTAATCAAGCCCCACTGTTTGGGCTAGCCACTTGGTCACCAGACCGCTCTATGCCGGTCGTTACAAAAGAATAAAATGTATACGGAAAATTCAATAAAAATAGAATTTTAAAATAATAAAATAATTTTGTTTATGTTTATAGAGGTATGTATAAGAGATAATCTGTTTTTTAAAAGGTTCTTGTAAAATTTTAATAACAGGTAGGTATTTATTGACCGTCGAGCACTTCTTGAAGATTTGAACCAAGTCTGGAGTTAAATAGATTAACTCCAGTTAATAATCGATTGGCGACTTTTCTGACTGGTCCAATATCTTGTTCAAATAGAATATATTCTTCTTACTTAAGTCCTTCAGCCTTATAAATACCCTTAAATTACCCTGTGAAATAAGTAACAGATACAAAATAATGGAAATATAAAGATTTATTGACAATTTTAAATAAATAATCGATATTTTATCGATGGAGAGCAATTATCGACTCTGTCTCGGGAATTATCGATTGTGTCATACAGAACAAATTTATGATATATTATATTAAAAGACAGGTTCTTTGAGCGATTAGGATTAATAGTCAGAGAAGGGTGACGAGAAAGTATAACATTAACAATTAAAAATAAATACAATAATTACTATTCAATAGTATTTAAATAATTCCAGTATATAATATTTGAATATAAATGTTTTGTCAAACCAATGAAGACTGACGTCACTGCGATATGGTTAGCAGACTCCGTTTTCAAGATGGCCGCTACTCGAGTTGGACTAAGTTACAGCATATGCGTCGTGTCAGAAAATCACAATAAAATTCCCTTTATTAAGGTTTAAAATGTCCCCGCACTGGTGTAATATGTCTGTTAATCTATTTGGTGTATTCTGGTGAAGTGTTCTGTGTAAACTTGTGTTAGTTAGTTTATTTTCTATGTGTTCAACTTCTGCGGTTAAGTTTTTAAATTATGGTTAGGAATTTCAGAATAAATCAGTTGAGATATAGTGTTTTACTTGTTTCTATCACTCGTATTATGGAGTTAAGTGTTTGTTTTCACTATTGTCGTGAATGTATTAACAGCTTTAGCTTTAAAAAGTGTCTAAACCGTCTAACTCTCGTTCACTTATTTCAATGGCTAAACGCTAATACCATTTTTCTCGATTTAAAGAAACGTTCTTTACACAACTGTCCAGCTTGATATTCAACAAAAGACTAATTAACTTGGTCATAAATCTGGCCCAGTTAATCCTTGAAAAAGTATTGTTAACATATTTCGACTTCCCATACACATTAGAAAATATTACATTATATATGGAATTTATCTATTTTATTCCTTACTTTAATGAATTATTAACCTTATTATTGGTTTAATCATCTCATTCCCTTTAAATTGATGTATTATAGTCTATATCTGTGGACATTTTGTGGAAATTAACAAATTTTGTTCACACTTTGGAAATATAGGATCAAAATTGGATTTCCGTCTGTATACGAATTCCCTCCATTTTAAATATTATTAATACTACTATAATAAATTTTAATTAGTCATATTCCTCTTCCCTTCCTTAAATACATATAAATTACACCTTTGAATTGGGTTTTTGTGTTAATCTGTAAATTTGACATTGCTCTTTAAAATTAATTAATTTATATATTTTGAAAATTTACAAAATGTTAAGGTATATTTCCTTATTATCATTTTAACTCATAGGATCATTCCTAGTAGTGGTTAATTGAGTTATCTTATATAAATCTTGGTAGTTTACAGGATTTATAAGTGAATTATACTAGTTTATATTGGTTCTGTGATTTCACCAAATGGCCTAGATTTTAGAATTTTATATTTCTTTCTTTCTCAAATAATTTAAACTTAATTCCTCCTCTGACTTTACATAATTACAATTATATGAAAATAACATGGTTTATAACTTATTGTGTGGTGTAGTAGTTAATTAACACTACTGTTATTAAAATAAATAATTATGAACATTGTTTAGCAATCTGCACAATTGAACATATTGCAGATATGGTTTGAACATATATCTTTTAACTATTTTTGAGCTAACATAGCATACCTATTAGAACATTATTAATGGTATGTTGGCTATTATTTATCAAACATAATTCTTTTTAAAACACATAACATAAATCTTATTTTCTAAAAACCCTTACAAATACATTTTATTAACACATTGATTTTAGGACTGTGAATAAACAGTCTATCTAAACATTTTACACCTATTAATACTATATTAATACCAGTCCTTTCTGGTTTAAACCATTATTATTGTGATCCCCTACATCATTAAACATTAACTCCCATACTCTATTTATTATCATTTTTTACAAATGTCTTGTAAATAAAGATTTACATTAAAATAATAAAATACTGGAAATCTTCCCTTTTATTATTTTATTATGCTGCTTATTATTAGATATTAAAGTTGTGATATAGCATACTGATAAGTTATAGTATCACCAACTTTAAGTTTATTGCATTTTTTTTTTTAAAAACACTTACACAAATTCACTTTCACTGTTGGTTCTGATATTTTGAGTCTTATTATCTCAGACCACACCTTTAGTAATCATGGACCGTTAAGACTAGTTTATTTTCTTTATTACACAATAGCTTTAGTAGGTTCACTTCTTATAACGCTATACAGCACTTTAGTTTTCTCAATAATTACATTTTACAGGATTTTGGGTATGTTATACTTTCTTTTGCATAGTTTTTGTGGGTTTGGGGTTGATAGTAGTTTATATAATAATAGGTTTTACTACGGTGTTTCTTTCATACTATTTCTTCCTCTCCTCCTGTCTTCCTTCTTGTCCTTCTTCGTATCTTCCTTCTGGTCTTCATTCTTGTCCTTCTTCTAGTCTTCATTCTTGTCCCTCGTCTAGTCTTCACTCTTCTGGTCTTCCTTCCTCATTCTTGGGTAAACCAAGGTACTTGGTGTTATCTCGACTGAGGTTTAGTTTGGAGTATTTAATTTATTCACTGAACTGACTTTATTCTTCTATACAGGTTTCAGGGTATTGTTTTCTTCCTGTTCACAAACTTTATTCTTCCCTCTTCTTGTTTTTGGGGTATTTTGGTATTCACCACTCTTTAATTGAATCTCTTTTTTCTTGATATTGTCTTATATAACTGGTTTACTGCTCTGAGCTTCCTCTGATTTATTTAAATGTCATTCAATATTATTATAACATTTGTTGGTGTAATTAAACTTTATGATTTCACATGACTTAAAATGTAGTGGATTCTCTGTCACGCTACAACATTGGTACGGCCGTGCAGCCATGTTGACCTGGCCATGGCACAGTCCTATCTGGGGGAACCTTTCTAAAATTTTGAATTCTTATGATAATTTCATTGCTTGCAAGCAGTCATAACCGGACTGGTTAATGGATTGGTTTATGAAAGTTTTTTTTATGGAGGCTGGGCACTTTACCCTTTTTCAGTAGTTTGGGATGGGGATCTAGGTCACTGATACTGAAGATGGTATTGTTCGGCGGCATGGTTAAATGTCTATGAGCTGCCTGCCAGGTGAACATGTGTGTATATCGATATGTGTGCGCTATGTGTATTTATGTAACTATTTATTTATGTGTATTTATGTATTTATATTGATTGATGTTATATTTATTTATATTTTGTGCTGAGTCAAATGATTCAGCGCGAGTTTAGTAAAGTTATCGGCAGTTTTGACGGTAAAGACAGTACGAAATTTAAGGCAGTAATTAGTGCTGCGCTCTACCTGTGTTTAGAAAAATTAATAGTTTAGACAACGGCTGTCGGGGGGCGGCACTTGCCGACTCTCGGTGGTACGGAAATTCCCGTGCTGCTCCCTGGCGTTAATTGCGGTACGCAAACGAGACAATGCCGAATTACCTAAGTTTTGTCTATCAAAATACTTCAGGGTTGACGGGCGCTTTTCTCTTCGGTGGAGAGGTTATTTTCCAAAATCCTCTAACTACTATGGAGAGATAAGTTTCTTCACGACTGCGGTAAGTTTTGATTTCGTTATATTAATTATATACTAAATTTTTAAAGGAGAAAACGTTTTTTTTAGTAAGCTTGAGTAAGCCCCCACTTGTTGAATCATGCATGGTGAAAGACGTAATTGTTCGTAAAGTTTTTATAAACCAATAAAACTTGATTATTGGAGTGTCAGAATCTCGGCTTTAATACCTAAAGTACAATAACCACAATATATTTAATTTTACACTTTCATTAACACCGATGTAACGAGATTGTGTTGTTCACTTAACCTATTACACAATACGTCGTCATTAAGTGGTATAAGGTTTTGCTACAACATCTGTAAAACTTTATACATACATAATTGGGAACTTACTCAGGCACGTTTTAAACGTAAATCATGTCACATTCAAAGTAGTAGTATTCTCAAATTCTAGGGAGTTAAAAACTATGTGTTTTAAATAAATTCTTCGCCACGTGGTAACCTAAATTTCACTCAAAATAATAAGTTCATAAGGTGTTACAGAGCCAAGATAAATTATTATATTGCAAAGGCAACTCACATTCAGTGAGGTTCAAGTTATAAAGAGTTATAAAGAATCATGGTTAGAGAACTTTTTAAGTAAGGCAGGTTGGCCAAAATAATGTTACCAAGTTTTATTATGTACAACACAACTAGGTGTTGTTTTTATTTATGTATTTTGGAGGGTGTCCAAACAGTGGGGGCATTTGTGTGTGGTCTCTCACTAAAAATGTAATGTGTGACAATAGGGTTCACTGATCAGAGACAAGTCCTTCTAACACTGAACGAAATGCCATCTTAAAGCTCCACACTCGACACCGAAGAGACCAGGCCGCAACAACATGCCAATCATGAGATCGCCACGCTATAAATAAGATCATCCTTCTGGGCACACAAAGCAGGTGAAAAATATCCATTTTATATTCACACGTAGAATCAACATGGTACCAGTATACCTTCATTTGGATCCCCAATTGATGGGACAGTTTAGTGTGAACACTAAGTATTAATTGTAAATTTCAATACATGTATAGTTAATTGTCAGTTCAGAGACTGACATGTGTACCACACAGCATCCAACTTAGATTTCCACTCATTTCTTTATAGTACTTTCGCTACAGATTTAAAGTCAGTTTTGTTATTATTATTTTCTCAAGTTTAATTTACTCTGCATTAAAACATATATTTCTCTTATTTTTAAAATCAGGTTAGGTCATTTGTATAAAAAGATTACTGGGGAGGTAGGTGTTATTTTAAATTAGTTTCAACCAAGCTGTGCCTGTCGAAACACTTTTCAACTTGTTTGTCGAAACAAGTTTGTTGAAACAAGGTTGTTGAGACTGGTTATAAATTGAAGAAACATGTCTGTCTCTGACACACAAATGTATTTTTTTTATATAAGGTGCTAATATTGTGCAATTTTTCCCTTTCATTATTTGGCCCTATTTTAGTCTATATAAATTCTTTATATTAATCATGGTAACTGGGGGGCGTTAATTATTTTAAATAATTTTATTTCTCACCTTAATTAAGTATTTTAGCACTTATCCACTTAGGCACTTCTTTTAAATTTTTAATGTCCTGGGGACATTTGTATGCAATACTTTATTATACACATGACGTGCAATTAACCCACACCATGCGGGTACATTCATAGAAATAAATCTTTAATCCTAATTGGGATTCCTATAAAAAAGAAGTTTAGAATTTATATACACCAGAAGGGTAATAAATAAAAAAAGGGCGTGGCAAGAGACCCTTATGTATTTGTATACTATTGTATATGTAATTTGTTTTGTGGAACGTGTTATGTCTGTATATTTCTGTGTACATTTTGGGGGATATATATATATATATATATAAATATTATGCATTGCTGTACTTTTGGTGGGATATAGGGATTTTATTATTAGAATGTATATACACCAGTAGACGAGTATTCTATCTCAATAATCGTGGCTGATCATTTCTTTAAATTAATTGTTTTATTTAACAAGTATAGTAAGTGTCACCTTTAAAGTTCATTTATATTGGATGAATAATTATTTTAATTATTAATAGTAACTGTGAATGAAATTATTTACCTTCATCAATTTATATAATGCATTTTAGAAGAAACATATGATATAAATTTTATATTTTAAGAAATAGTTTAATGGGAGTTTCATTTTGAGGTTAATGATTATTTTAAATTTTCAATTCATTGATGGTGACATAGCAATTATTTTCTTGGATTCAGTTTATATTTTCAGATGGCCTTGTTGAGAGGATATACTTTTTTTTGTTAACCATTTAATAGGGGAATTCTAAATCACTGTTGTTTTTTGTTATTAATATTATGAGATAGAATAATAAAACCATTGTTAATTATTTAATTCTTGAGTTTTTATTGCAAGTCCCGTCTTACTGGATCCAGCGCAATTTTTAGCTTCTCTAGGCCTTAGCCTAGTTTTAATTAACTTGTAACCCCTCTTTACAAAAGGAAATATTTTTTTTGTTTTAACTACTCAAAATGAAGTAGGGGTTTCAATTTGGGAGGTACTATTATGCTGATGTTTACATGCATTATAATTTGATGAGATGATAAGTGCATATTTTCAGAGAAGTGTAATGACAGGGAGTGATACTTGCATATTATTTGATATAGTGAATAAAATTGTTATTGTTGCTTAACAGCGAGTTTAATTGCAAGTCCCGTCATACTGGACCCAGCGCAGTTTTGGCTTCCCTAGGCTCTTGCCTAGTTTTAAATAACTAGTGGCCCCTCTTTAAAAAAAAAATAAAATAAAATAAAATTAAATTAAAAAAAAAAGGTTTTTTTTTTTAATAAAGTCTAAAATTTGAAAGAGGGGTTACAAATGGTAGCAGAGCGCGATCGATTCTTTGGTCGAACCCTTGGGTCCTGTGGTGTGACGGGGCTTGCAACTCGGAAATAGTTTGGAAAGAACATCAAACATCAGCAATATTGGAAAACGAAAATAATTGGTAGATGCTATGGGATTTCAATTGTAAACCTGGTGCCGCCACGTGGCATGCGTTTTAGTTGGGGTTTTTATTGTTGTTGAGATTGGACCTTACCGGAGAGCGCGGGGGGATTGCCGGGGGAATGGCTGCCTTATATAAATAGTTATGAAGTAATAGCGCGAGAGGTTAACTGGATGCGGTATGGCCTGACTGGAAGTCGGTACTGTCATTGACCCGACTTAGTCACGGAAGTTATAATAAATGTCTTGTTGAATTGTTATATGTTGTGGTAGTTGTTGGGTGGTGTGGATTGTATGTTAGTGTGAGTGTCTGATGTCGTTTCTTCTTTGAGTCTGGCGGCTGACGGAGAGTTGGTTCTGGAGTGGATCGGGTTTTCGCAGCGCTAGGGAACCCGGGGGTCCTCTTGATGGAAGGAAGAGTACTCAAGATTTTCCTTGTAAGTCATGTTTTTGTGTTAGGTGTTTCGTGGAAATTTATGTTTGTTGTTGTGGGTTTTGAATTGTGCAATTCTGGCGGGGGTATGCTACCAGAAATTGCCCCACCCCCTTTCCGGAGTTCTCCAGAAATTTTCGGTTTTTGGATGGAGTAGATGAGGACAGGTTGTTGGTCTTCTTCGACCTAGTCCTGCAGTTGGCAGATTTCCCGGGTGTGTCTGATGAGGAGGTCTTGTCCCTTATATACCTGTATTGCCGGGGTTCATTGGCATGGCTGGTCACCAGCATTCTGCGTCGAGGCTGCAGTGTCGACACTTTCCATGCGGAGGTGTTGGACTTCTTCATATCCCGTCGACGACAAGACCAGTTGAAGTTTAAGTTATTCTATCGCCTACAGGCCAACGGAGAGGCATTGGGGGACTTCGTGCATGATGTAAGGAAAGCTGCCCGTATATTAAGACTGGGGTTGCCCGAGACGGAAGTCATACAGGTAATACGAGAAGGTCTGACTCCCCACGAGAGATCCCGGCTGGTTTTCGCAGAGCCTCCACGTTCTTTTGCGGACCTGGACCGGTGGTGTGCGCATGCCAGGACTGTCCAGGCGAATGACGAGTCCCGGGGAAGAGCTGCCAAAGATGTCCAATACTCAAGTAGTTTATTAGGAAGAGCTGAAAAGGACAAACATGGTGTTCGGTGGAGAACACAAGAGACAGTCAGGAAAACTGAATATTCCGGAAGTAATGGAGGCTACAAGGGGGTGGCAAGTGAGAAGACGGTAACAACAGCTACAGGACAGAAAACAAAGAAGTATGAAATTAACAGGGGAAGAAGAAATTATGTTAGTAAACAAACATCGGCAAGTAGGTAGCCGGTAGCAAGTTATTCCTATTTGGAGAGTAAGGAAACTTTAAAGGTTCCAGAGGAAGCACCAGTGCCTAATAGATTTGTGGGTGTAGCAGGTGAAGAGAAAGAAGAAAAGCGGAATAACTTCGGTGGATTAATACAAGACGACAAGAAAACGTCTGTTAATACTACGTCAGTGAGGACGTCATGGTTGAATCCAGATGCCGTGGAATTTGTTCCGGTATCTCCATCTCGGTTCGTGAGGGATCCAGATCCTGTGACATCATCATCGTCTACGCAGGGATGTGAGAAGTCACTTGAGAGTGTCGCTTTACCATCGCCAGTAGAAATTAATTTAGTAATTGCACATGAACCTGGACAGCTCGATTCCAGGGTGGAAAATGTCGAGGAGGTAGTAGTTGCTGAGAGTGGTGAAGGAGAGGAATCGAAGGAAGAGGCAGAAGAGCGGTCTGCAGATGCTGCACAGGGAAGTATAGTTGTGGGTGTTGGAGAGACTGAAGAGTCTGAGTTTGCGGATGGACCCGGAGATGTCCAGGCTGCAAGTGTTTCTGAGGTTGCGGATGGACAGGGGGATGTCCATGCTGCAAGTGTGGTAGAAGTAGATGAGGTAGAAGTTGAGGAGAAATTTGGTGGCAGCGTTGTGGAGTGTGTGAGTGAGAATGATGTAGTGTGTGAAGATGTGCAGACGCCTTCTGTAGGTAGTGTTGAGGATTCCGAAGAACGAAAAGAAGATTCAGGTGGACCAGGTGAGCAAGTAGAGGAGGACGAGGATGTGCAGTGTTCTGATGGTGGAAGTGGATGTGATGGCGATGATGTTGATGATGAACGTGTTGAGGAAAATGAGATTGGAGAAGAAGTTAGTGATGACGTTGGTGAAGCGGCTGGTGACGAGTGTGATGAAGAAATTGGTGAGGAGCTGAGGGAAGATGGATCAGACGAGCAACTGGAGGATGGTGAGGAGGTGCAGTGTCATGAGGTTGATTTGGATTATGGGGACGAAAAAGGGGAAATTGCGGAAGAGGAAGAAAAGGAAGAAGTGGAAGAAAGAGAAGCAGGGAAGGCAGAAGCAGAGGAGTTAGATGATGAGGATAATCCAAATCGGCGTGAAAGTAGTGAGGTAAGTTGCCTTGATCCTGATTCCGAGGAAACAAGTCAGTACAGCTCAACACGAAATAATCTCTCAGAGAGTGGTGTACGAAAGGAACGAGTCACTAAAGTCCGTCACAGAAAAGTGAGAAGAAACGGTTAACGGGTAGCGGGTAGATGTTCCCCACGCTCCCAGTGGTGTTCATCTATTTCAGGGTTGCGCCCCTGCCCACGCGAGCCTTGGTTTTCTCCAGTCATTCTCCTTTTCGGAGGGAACCAGGTCCTTACCCTTAGTCCTAACTATTGACCCTTTAATGATCCTTGCCCCGTTTCATCTTCCCGATTTTCCTACCCCTCCCCTTAGTAAAAAAAAAAAAAAAAAAAAACCTATCGATAAGGAGAGAGACGAGACTTGCCGTGAGTGCACATTTAGATTGTGGTCCTGGATTATCATTTGGATGTGGAAGATTATCATGAAGAAAGTTAGGAGTTGGAGAATGTTCCCTCAGAGTGTCGTGGTCTTGGAGATTGTAAGTTCCCCTGTTTTGGTTATGATGGAGAGTGATAGCGTGCTGTTGTTTCTGATTAGTGGTTGATTTTGATTTTTGTTTAGTGTAGAGGTCGAGCCATGCCGCATTCTCCGGTTGTTTCCCGGGTGTTTTTGTTGAGAGAGAGAATTGTATTTATTTTGTATCGATGTCAGTGGAAATGTGAACCCCCCCCCTGCTAGTTACGCTGTTTTTGAAAAAGTAAGAGTTGAGATTAATGTTCCCGAGACCTTGATGCGGTCTTCTCTGCCTGGCTAGGCGGGGCCGTCCGCCCTTGTGTAGGGATGTGGGCCAGCCATGTGGCAAGGATGGAGATGCCTTGTTAGTGCATGTGGCTGGTCAGTCCAAGAGATGGACGAGAAGTAGTACGGTCACTCACATACCAAGGTGGGAAATACCTTGTTTGGTCTTAGGACGGGTATGTGAGTGGGACCGGTGGGAGTAGGTGATGGTCACCGGAGAGGGTGACGTGTTGGGGCGGTCCCGTGAGGTTGGCAGGGCGGGAGGGTCGCATGGGGAATGGACGCAGTTGTGAGGTTTCTCTGTTCTCCTGGGAGCCATGACTGATGGGAAAACCGATACCAACTCGAGTATGGAATATAAGGATGGTACACTGCAGGGTACCACTGAGTTCCAGTTGGGGCAACCATGTTGCCATTTTGGAGTGGGTGTGTGCCGAGTTTTGGAATACTCGGCCCTTTTCCCAGTTAATTATGTGACGGTCATTGCGGGGGTTTGTGAATTAATTATTTGAGCGGAGTATACGCTGTTATCTGCATGCTTTGTTGCCGATCCGTGCGCGCTCTATGGGGAGTGATACGCAGCGTTTTACTTGTCACTGCTCTGAGCAGTACTCACCAGGCAGCCGAACGCGACGCAGCAACCATTCTATCTTCCGGCGGCCACCAGTTTGATTTTTTTTGGGTCTGCTAAAATCTATCATGACTAGATAATCGACTACGCGACTCGCCGGTAAGTCTGTTCAAGGTAACTTACTTATTATTTAATAAAAGAATTGTAATTTAGCTTAAATTAATGCCGATGCAATGCGATATATATACGAAAGTCACCACGTGGCAAGCGCGGGTTACATTCTGTGTATGCATGTCTTGAAAGCTAACACTGGCAGAGTTAAAGTATTTATAAAGTAATTATGGCTGTGTATTTTTCCTAATTATATCATAATAATTTCATTATAATCAAACGGGCGTAAGAGAATATTTTATGAACTAAATGTAGAGGTATATGAAACTGTATATGCATTATGAACCTGTTTAAGTTTGCAACTCATATCGAAGTTGTAATAAGGATTTATTTAGTTGACGAACTGTCTATAAATACTAGTCATTTAATTCTAAATTTTTTTTACTGAAGTAATTTCGGTGCTTTCTTAAAATTTCAAAATTTTCCTTTAATCTGAGCATGTGGTAGTGTGGGAATTATGCTGGAGTCATGAATATTAGGGGGATCGTGAATTGGGTAACATTTGAGTAATTGTCAATATATATAATTGTTCAGGGTTCCCGACCTAAGACGAATCTCGATTCACTTCAGCGGGTGGCCGAACATCTGCCACCAATGGTATTACACGAGTGATTCTCCGTCTGTGCCGTCGGGAGGAAGAAATGGACAATACATCAGGTTTTGTGCCGGATTTTACCAGGTGACATTTAACCCATTTATATATATTTTGGCCTCTACAATGTAGAACATCTTATTCTCTTCCTGGAACATCTCCAGTTAAAGTTGTTGGGACACAAGTCCAGCGAGACAATTAGTGCTTGTAAATTTTGTCAGTGTATTTTACTAAGGCTTAAGCCCCCCTGAGTAAGTGTGAGCCCGGACGGGGTCATGCGCTACCGAATTTTGCTGCGAAATTTTCTTTTAGGGTAAAAGTGTGTGTGACTTAAGATTACTGATTTATAGGGGGGTGAATTATGCTTGCATTGATTAAGGGTATTCATAGCTATATGCGTTTCGTTTTTTTTTTTAATTTAAGGCTTTGGGGAGGTGCTGTAACCTGTGGACGTCATCCGTAGGTGCCGTTAGTAACAGGTCTATAGCATGTTTTAGGTTGCTGGATCTGGTGGTGCGCATGGCCTCGTCTGTGGCCAAGCCAATTCTGTAGGAACACCTCAAATGTGTTTATTAGGGGCTGATGTTATAAAGTTTTTTTAATTAAAATTGTCATTATATATATATATATTTTATAAAAATTATCTTAATTCAGTAATAATTCAGTATAAGTGAAATTTCATTCAGTTTCTTTTACTGCCATAGCCAGTGTACTACTAGTTCAGTTGTTAATATGAGCACACTATTGGTTCAGTCATAAACCGTTATATATATATTTTATAAAAATTATCTTAATTCAGTAATAATTCAGTATAAGTGAAATTTCATTCAGTTTCTTTTACTGCCGTAGCCAGTGTACTACTAGTTCAGTTGTTAATATGAGCACACTCTTGGGGCAATCATAAACCGTATTATATATATTTTGTAAAATTTATCTTAACTCTGTAATAATTCAGTATAAGTGAAATTTCATTCATTTTCTTTTACTGCCATAGCCAGTGTACTACTAGTTCAGTGGTTAATATGAGTGCACTATTGATTCTTACTTCCAATCATAAATTCTGTTATACATTCGTACGGCCGTGCAGCCATGTTGACCTGGCCATGGCACAGTCCTATCTGGGGGAACCTTTCTAAAATTTTGAATTCTTGTGATAATTTCATTGGTTGCAAGCAGTCATAACCGGACTGGTTAATGGATTGGTTTATGAAAGTTTTTTTATGGAGGCTGGGCACTTTCCCCTTTTTCAGTAGTTTGGGATGGGGATCTAGGTCACTGATACTGAAGATGGTATTGTTCGGCGGCATGGTTAAATGTCTATGAGCTGCCTGCCAGGTGAACATGTGTGTAGTATATATATATGTGTGTTTATCGATATGTGTGCGCTATGTGTATTTATTTAACTATTTATTTATGTGTATTTATGTATTTATATTCATTGATGTTATATTATTTATATTTGGGAGATACTTTTATGCTGATGTTTACATGCATTATAATTTGATGAGATGATAAGTGCATATTTTCAGAGGAGTGTAATGACAGGGAGTGATACTTGCATGTTATTTGAAATAGTGAATAAAATTGTTATTGTTGCTTAACAGCGAGTTTAATTGCAAGTCCCGTCATACTGGACGCAGCGCAGTTTTGGCTTCCCTAGGCTCTTGCCAGGTTTTAAATAACTATTGGCCCCTCTTTAAAAAAAAAATAAAATAAAATAAAAATAAAAAAAAAGGTTTTTTTTTAATAAAGTCTAAAAGTTGAAAGAGGGGTTACAGTTCCTCTGTCTTAGGCGGTACGCAGGATTTTGAGTATGTAAGATGTGTAAGGTCGAGTTACCTGTCGGATGACGTTAAAGTAACTCGCTTTTCCTGTTCAAATTTTATTACATAAAATTATCCTCTTGCGTTCCCGATACGATTGAGCGAACACGGGTCACTGAATTGGGCCGGTACTCGGTAATACAAAACATATAGCCTAGTGTTCAATAGTCTCTCATTAGTAACAAGTTTTCTCGGATTGTATGGATGCACGTGTCAACGCTATATTTTAGAACCTCGATATATAATTGTTTAGTTTTCTTGTGTCGCTTTGTCTAGAACAACTGTTTGGAAAATTTGTCTAAAGAATAATTGATAATAGTTCCAAGTGACAACCTGAGCTCTGGCAGCCACAAAACTTGCAAAATCCGCATTTTTTGTGTTTCTACGTAAACTACAGGTGAAAATTTGGTGCGGACGCGAAAAATTCGCAAAACATTTGTTTGCAAAAAATTTTGAAAACAAAAAAAAAATGATGTAATCCAAATAATGTAAAACACTGTTTTCTTTTCATTTCCTAGGTATAATCTACTTCTAATTTAGCTGTGTACGCGGTAAATAAGGCAGGTGTTTTGACTTAAATAAGATAAAATTAACTTTAAACTTACGTTAACATAAAAATAACATGCAAACTAACTTAACAACTAACCTGTTTCGCTTTTTGTGAAATCCACGGAAAAACCAATTCGAGTTACTATAGATTTTTCCCTTTTTTTGTGACAGAACTCGTTTTCCACTAGTATTCGTTTTTACTTCCATATTCCTTAAGGAATGAAAGTATGGTGATGGCAAAAAAAATCGTGTTCGAGATTATTGCAGATTCTGATTCTACTACACTCAAAACATGAAAAAAAGTCGTTTTCCGAAAAGTGTCTGTGTGTCTGTCTGTCTGTGTGTCTGTCTGTCTGTAGATTTTTTTTCTATGGCAAACGATAACTGCCGCAAATTCAAACAGAATCAAATAATGTTTTGCATACAGCCCTGATTTGTAGAGTACTCACGACCTATTGTTTTTGGTGAAGATCGGTTGAGGGAAAGGGGTAGTTTACCTGCAACGGTTTTTTTTTATCAAGGGAAATTTTTTTTTTTGGCAAACGATAACAGCCGCAAATTCAAACAGAATCAAATAATGTTTCGCATACAGCCCTGAATTGTAGAGTTCTCAAGACCTATTGTTTTTGGTGAAGATCGGTTAAGGGAAAGGGGTAGTTTACCTGTAACGTTTTATGTTTTAACAAGGGTATTTCCTATGGCAAACGATAACAGCCGCAAATTCAAACAGAATCAAAAGATTATTTGCATACAGCCCTAAATTGTAGACTTCTCAAGACCTATTGTTTTTGGTGAAGATCGGTTAAGGAAAGGGGTAGTTTACCTACAACGTTTTTTTAACAAGGGTATTTTCTATGGCAAACGATAACAGCCGCAAGTTCAAACAGAATCAAATAATTTTCTGCATACAGCCCTGATATGTAGAGTACTCAAGATCTGTTGTTTTTGGTGAAGATCGGTTGAGGGGAAGGGGTAGTTTACCTGCAACATTTGTTTTTTCTATGGCAAACGATAACTGCCGCAAATTCAAACAGAATCAAATAATGTTTTGCATACGTCCTTGAATTGTAGAGTTCTCAAGGACTTTCGATTTTGGTGAAGATCGGTTAAGGGGAAGGGGTAGTTTACCTGCAACCTTTTACGTTTTAACAAGAGTAAAGTACTTGAAAATTTATTTAAACTTTTTGAAACAATGGTAATTGTTGAAAATAAAATAATTTTGTTGCCAGGTAACAAAAATAAAGTCATTTTGATTATAAAATATAAATATTTATAACAAGAAAAGAATTTTCAGTTTTCAAAATTTAAATATATTTTTATAAAACAATGGGTTCTTCATTGAGGTGGGGACCATGTCACTCACTCCATCTCAAGCCTCTCCCATTTTGCAGAAAAAGAGGACCCTGTCAAGGCTGATACTTTGACGACAGTGACAGGGCTTTCCACCAAATTCAGCAGAGTGACGTAGGCCCAAATTCAGCAGATAGGCCCAACTCTGATTGGCTCCTCAGATTTCCCCAGCGTTAGTAGGTTCTATGAAAATATTTTATTTCAAAAATGATTTTTTCATTTTAATGTAATATAATATTTTTCATTTAATACAGCAATAAAAAGGCAGGTAAGACAGCCTGGCTGTTTGGCTGAAAATGATTTTAAATATAAATCTTAGAATATGGAAGTCATGTATGGTTCTCCATACCGATATTTTCAATAATACTCGCTTTTTGTGCAGATCACAGAAAAACCAACCAACTCGAAGTACGGCGAGGTGATTGGGCCACCATACATGTCCCCCTTTTTGTGGTAGAAATAGTTTTCCACTAATATTCGGTTTTTGTGCAGATCACTGGAAAAGCAACCAACTCGAAAAAGCATTGTGTTTCAGTACTGTACTGCTATAAGTAATTATGCATTTTTTCGCATTTTGCAAATAAAAGTGCGAATTTTTCCCGTCCGTACCTGGTTTTTACCTGTAGCTTATGTAGAAACACAAAAAATCCGGTTTTTCCAAGTTTTTTGGCTAACATAGCTCAGGTTGTCACTCGAAACTATTACCTTTTTATTATATATAATAAACAGAGGCTAACATAAGGAAAACTATTGTAGAGGAGTATTTGATCTCTTTCAAAAAGTAATAGTCTATATTAATTGAAAGACGTAGTTGTGACTCTTGTAAACTTTCAAAATGTAACCCTCATGCACTTCAATTTTCTAACATGCGTACATAGTCTTTGCAAACGTGTATTGCTAAAAAGTCATCACTACCCCTTACATGAATAAAGCGTTGATTGTGAAAGAAGGCATAAACGTAAACATTTCGGTGAACGTGTTCGGTTATGATAGCGAAAGTAACGAGTCCGGATACAGAAAAGACGAAGTGTACCCTATGCGGATACCCGAGCACAAAGGTAGGACGCACGTGAATCTTCTATTACTGGTCAACGATGAAGGGTTCAAACATTACTGTCTCATTAGAAACATGTCACGTCTACTGCTGCACGCCACAACGAGTGCTAACAATCCGGTTTTCTTCTGCAATTTCTGTTTGCAACGATTTCGCGATAATACTGATCCTGAAATGGCGCGGAAACGGTTGAAAGAGCACGAGATACTCTGCATGCCGCACGGGGCGCAAAAAGTCGAACTACCGACCGGAAAATACACTCACATGTATTTTAAAGACTACACGAAGTGTCACAGAGTACCGTACACGGTGCATGCGGACTTTGAATCTTTTCTTCGCCCCGTGTCCAGTTGTACGCGCGAAGAGGACAGATCGCACTCGCAGGACATCGCGCATCACGTACCGTGCAGTTTCTGTTACGTGATCGTCGATTAGACTGGTAAAGCCGTGAAAGAACCCGTCTTGTACCGCTGTGGTACAGACGTAGTGGAGACGTTTGTCCGGACTCTTCGTGAAGACGTGAATCGACTCGAACTCGACTTCGACAGACCCCTCCGCATGACTGAAGACAACGAACGCGAGTTTCCGAACGCCACCGCATGTCATCTGTGCAAGAAGAGTATCGAGCGCGGCGACGTGGGGGACAAAGTGCGAAACCACGATCACGTGACGGGCGAGTACCTGGAAGCCGCGCACAACGCGAGCAATTTAAACTATAACGTGCCGCAACACGTTCCCGTGTTCTTCCACAACCTGCGCGGTTACGATTGCCACCATCTCATCCAAGCGTTCGGGAAATTCAAACACGAAGAAATCAAGTGTATAGCCACTACCTACGAGCGGTACGTGTTCGTGTCCCTCGGTCCCCTCCGGTTTCTCGATTCCGCGCAGTTTATGAACGCGTCGTAGGAGAAGCTAGTGAAGAACATGGGGAAAGAAAATTTTAAAATATTACGACAATGCATGCGACCGGACAGAAACGAATAAGACGAACAAGAACAAGAAGAAGAACTCGTTGAAATGCTGGTCAGGAAGGGGGTCTACCGGTACGAGTACATGACGGATGAAAGTAAGTTCGAGAACGCTGTCCGCGCCGGAACACTTTTACAACCGCCTAGCCGAGACGCCCGTGTCGGACGAAGATTACGCGCACGCGCAAAATGTTGGCAGACGTGTTCGAAAACTTTCGCAAGACCAGCCTTCAGTACTACGAGATAGAACCGTGTAACGTTTATTCTGCGCCGGGGCTCGCGGGGAACGCGATTTTGAAAATGACGGGAATTCGACTCGAACTACTTCAGGATTTAGACATGCACCTGTTCGCAGAGAGCGGGGTAAGACGGGGTACCGCGATGGTACCCACCAGATACGCCAAGGCCAACAACCTTTACGTACGCGAACAGGAAAACAATTACCTCCTCTACCTGGATTGTACAAACCTGTACGGCACCGCGATGAGACAGCCGTTGCCTCACTCCGAATTCCGATGGCTGGAACGCGAAGAAATCGACGCGTTAGATTTGAGTACGGTAGGCGCGGAACATGAAATCGGCTTCATTCTCGACGTTGATCTAGGTTATCCCCGCCGTTTACACGACTTACATTCGGACTACCTGCTGGCGCCGGAACGCTGAAAAGTCGGGGAGCACGAGTTGTCCGCGTACAGCAAAGGATTCAATTATTTGAAGAACTTCCATTTGCCCGCCACCGGCGCTGTTGAAAAACTGATCACCAGCCTCGAGGATAAGAAAAACTCTGTCTCTCCCTACACTCACACACACACGCGCGCGCGCGCGCGTGCGCGCGCGTGCGCACAAAGAATTTCGGCGAAACCGAAACATTGAAGCATGATAATGTTTTGTAAACAAAAGATTTCTAGACTGTGGGGAATCGAAAGTGTGGAAGCGTCACATTTTTCGATGACGCATCACGCATTTTGTAGAATGACCCCCAGCCTAAAAACATTATCATGTTAAAACTACATCGTACACTACAGAACGTTGCAGCTGTACCTTATACTCGGTATGGAATTGAAAGCTGTCAATCGCGTGTTAGCGTTCGCCAGAGCGCGTGGATGAAGCCGTTCATAGACTTCAATACGGAGAAACGCAAAGCCGCGGCGAACAATTTCGAAAAAGACTTCTTCAAACTAATGATAAAAGCGGTGTACGGAAATCGTTAGAAAACGTCCGGAAACGTATAGATTTTCGGTTAGTATCCAACGAACGCGAAATGATAAAGCTGAGTGCGAGCCCGAGGTTCGTGCACGCAAACGTGTACAACAAAGACTTGGTAGGCGTGATGATGAAAAAGAGGACCGAGTATCTCAACCGTCCGCTGTACGTGGGATTCACCGTGTTGGACATTAGCAAATTTGTGATGTACAGTTTTCACTACGAGTTCATAGTTGCGGAGTACGGACCGCGTGTTCGATTGTGTATGACGGATACGGACTCTTTGTTGTATGATATACGCACCGATAACGTGTACGACGACATTAAGGAGAACCTTCATCTTTTCGATACGTCGGAATACCCCGCGACGCATCCCTGTTATAGCGCAGTAAATAAGAAACGCTTGGGAACGTTCAAGGACGAGACGCACGCGAAACCCATCGTCGAATTCGTCGGGTTGCGCGCGAAATCGTATTCGCTGCTGGTGTTGCAGGACGACGGGGATAAAAAGGAGAAGCGCGTAGCGAAAGGGGTACCGCGAGTGGCTATACAAAACCGATTGACTCACGCGGATTACAAACGTTGTTTGCTGTCACCGACGACGTCGACTAACCGACAAACGTACACGTCCGCGCAGATCATACGCAGCGAAGACCATCGACTCTACACGCGCCAGATAGTGAAACTGTCTTTGTCACCGTACGACGACAAAAGATACGTCTTGGACGACGGGCAGAGAACGCTAGCCTACGGTCAGAATTCGCGAGATGGAAGAGGGACGTGCGACGGTTCAACGGGCTAGCGTGATACGGACCGCAAACCGTGAAAGCGTGATTCGGTACGCGTGTAGAGCGTTAGAGGTAGAGGAGAGGAGGGAGAAGAGGATATATATAGCTAGGAAGCGATTAACGCGCGCGCGCGCGCGCTGTATGACTGTACACTACACAATGCGATGTTATTTATTATAAGTTCGTGTACAGTACTTAAGTATATACGTTTGTGTATCGGGCAGGATATCGAGGTGTGTTGTCTGAGTTTGTTCACGTTATGTGCGAGAGAGAGAGATGAACGATTGTAACCGGCTACGTCACTGTCGCGGTAGAGATACTCATAAACGTAGTCGAGTTGTCTGAGACGAGTCACTGGCACGGTGGAAACACCTATAAACTCGCCTCGATTTAACAGAATCGTTGTGTGTGTGTGTGTGTGTGCGCGCGCGCGCGCGCTCTCTCGTGTGTGCGTGATACGTGAAAAAGACGCTTCTCGATATTCCAACCGTATACCGAACTATTAGTTTAAGTGAAAAAAAAAATAATAAAATTATAAAAAAAATAGCTTTAGTCAGCATTGTGTAGTGTACGTTTGATTTTTACCCAACACTGTACACGTTAAAAGTTCTGAGTTCTTAGCGTGTAGCGTCTGTAACTTCTCAAGAAATGGTATTCTACTAGTGTACATCACATAACCACATACTCTATACGCTTCTACTGTACTATCGGTACTGTACATCACATAACAGCATACTCTTTTACTGTAGAATATTTTGTACAAAGGAATGTGTATGTAGCATCTGCTAGTTATTAACGCCTTTGTATGATAATTTATATATGTAGCTTCAATTTTATGAACTGTTAACTATACAGGGTTACTGTGTATTATATTTTTCTTGTAAGATTTATGTTTAAAGCTTTGTGTTTTCAATATTGAATCATAGGTTGTAGCAGCCGTTAGTTATCAGCTCTCCTAGTATTTTACCTCATTGTAATTTATATAGGAACGTCTATGTTCTGCACTGTTAATTATACAGGGTTGATGTGTATTATATTTTTTCTTGTAAGATTTATGTTAATGGTTTATATATGTAACGTCTACGCTCAGGACTGCAAACTTATATTTATTTTTGACTGTAAACTTAAAGATGTTCTAGACTGTAAACAAGACGGGTTACTGTGAACAATACCGCTTTGTTTTGTAATATATTTCTCTTCATTTGTAAAGTGAACTACATTTACCGGCTACTACTACTTATGTTTGCTTTCAAAGTCGGTCTTATCTTGTTGTAAAGGTCCTATTTTGTTGTAAAACTGTTTACTGAATGCAATAGACTAATGTTAAATCAACCCAATGTCTCGTCTTTTCTAAATTAACCCAATGTCTCACCTTTTCTAGTGTCTTACCTTACTGTTAGCGGACAATGGTATTTGGATTTGACAATTTACACATAAAGAGGGAAATGTTTTGACACACACACACACACACACACACACACACACACACACACACAATGCACTAGTCCATATGTCATTATGACGAGAACGTAACGTATCGAAGCAACACATACAGCACTGGTACATCTGCCAAGAACGGTTGAAAACGTATGGAAGCGACAGATGGTAATATAATATCCATTAAAATATGTATTATTCCTCAATATATAGCGTAACATTTTGCATTTAGACACATTACCATATGTGACAACAAAACTTGTCGAGAAAGGAAGCAACAGCCGAGAGAGGTAGTGATGGAAAGACAACAGTTTGAATAACATAACAGTAACATTTAATATGAATAATATAACAGTAACAGTTATTGTGCAGTAACTGAAATATACAATACATACATATAAGTAAACAGTGACATTTATTGTACAGCAGTAGTGTTCAGTCTTGTTAACAGTATTGCTCAGTCTTGTTAACAGTAGTGTTCAGTCTTGTCAACAGTAGTGTCCACTCTTGTTAACAGTAGTGTTCAGTCTTGTTAACAGTATTGTTCAGTATTGTCAACAGTAGTATTCAGTCTTGACAACAGTAGTGTTCAGTCATGTCAAGAGTAGTATTCAGTCTTGACAACAGTAGTATTCCGTCTCGTTAAGAGTAGTGTTCAGTCTTGTCAACAGTATTGTTCTGTCTTGAAACAGTAGTGTTCAGTCCTGTTAACAGTAGTGATCAGTCTTGAAATAGTAGTGTTCTGTCTTGAAACAGTAGTGTTCAGCCTTGCCAACAATAGTGTTTAATCTTGTCAACAGTAGTGATCAGTCATGTTAACAATAGTGTTCAGTCTGGTCAACAGTTATGTTCAGTCTTGTCAACAGTAGAGTTGAGTCTTGTCAACAGCAGAGTTCACTCTTGCCAACAGTAGTGTTCAGTCTTGTCAATAGTATTGTCCAGTCTTGAAACAGTAGTGTCCAGCCTTGTCAACAATAGTGTTTAGTCTTGTCAACAGTAGTTTTGTCTTATCAACAATAGAGATTAGTCTTGTCAACAGTAGTGTTCAGTCTTGTCAATAGTAGTGTTCAGTCATGTAAACTGTAGTATTCAGTCTTGACAACAGTAATGTTCAGTATTGTCAACAGTAGCGTCCAGTCTTGTCAACAGTAGTGTTTAGTCTTGTCAAAGTAGTGTTCAGTCTTGTCAACAGTAGTGTTCAGTCTTGTCAACAGTAGTGTTCAGTCTTGAAAAACTAGTGTTCCGTCTTGTTAACAGTAGTGATCAGTTTTGAAATAGTAGTGGTTAGTCTTGTTAACAGTAGTGTTGAGTCTTGAAACAGTAGTGTTCAGTCTTGTTAACAGTAGTTCAGCTGGTCAACAGTCTTGTTAACAGTAGTGTTCAGCCTTGTTAACAGTAGTGTTCAGTCTTGTCCACAGTAGTGTACAGCCTTGTCAACTGTAGTCTTCAGTCTTGAAACAGTAGTGTTCAGCCTTGCCAACAATAGTGTTTAGCCTTGTCAACAGTAGTGTTCAGTCTTGTCAACAGTAGTGTTCAGTCTCTTCAACAGCAGAGTTCAGTCTCTTCAACAGTAGTGTTTAGTCTTGTGAACAGTAGTGTTCAATCTTGTTAACAGTAGTGTTCGGTCATGCAAACAGTAGTATTCAGTCTTGACAAAAGTAGTGTTCAGTTTTTTTAACAGTAGTGTTCAGTCTTGTTAACAGACGTCTTTAGTCTTGTTAACAGTATTGTTCAGTATTGTCAACAGTAGCGTACAGTCTTATTAACAGTAGTGTTCATTCTTGTTAACAGTAGTGTTCAGTTTTGAAGCAATCGTGTTCTGTCTTGTTAACAGTAGTGATCAGTCTTGAAATAGTAGTGTTTAGTCTTGTTAACAGTAGCGTTGTGTCTTGAAACAGTAGTGTTCAGTCTTTTTAACAGTAGTGTTTAGTCTTGTTAACAGTAGTTCATCTTGTCAACAGTCTTGTTAACCGTAGTGTTCAGCCTTGTTAACAGTAGTGTTCAGTCTTGTCAACAGTAGTGTTCATTCTTGTCAACAGTAGGGTTCAGTCTTGAAACAGTAGTGTTCAGTCTTGTCAACAATAGTGTTTATCTTGTCAACAGTAGTGTTGTCTTGACAACAATAATGTTTAGTCTTGTCAACAGTAGTGTTCAGTCTTGTCAACAGTAGTGTTCAGTCATGTAAACAGTATTGTTCAGTCTTGTCAACAGCAGTGTTCAGTCTTGTCAACGGTAGTGTTTATTCTTGTTAACAGTAGTGTCCAGTGTTGTGAACAGTAATGTTCAGTCTTGTCAACAGTAGTGTTCAGTCTTGTCAACAGTAGTGTTCAGTCTTGAAACACTAGTGCTCCGTCTTGTTAACAGTAGTGTTCAGCCTTGAAACCGTAGTGTTCAGCCTGGTCAACAATAGTGTTTAGTCTTGTCAATAGTTGTGTTGTCTTGTCAACAATAGTGTTTAGTCTTATCGACAGTAGTGGTCAGTCTTGTTAACAGTAGTTCACTCTTGTCAACAGTCTTGTTAACAGTAGTGATCAGTCTCGTCAACAGTAGTGTTCAGTCTTGTCACCAGTAGTTCTCAGTCTTGTTAACACCAGTTCAGTCTTGTCAACAGTAGTTCAGTCTTGTCAACAATCTTGTTAACAGTAGTGTTCAGTCTTGTTAACAGTAGTGTTCAGGCTTGTTAACAGTATTGTTCAGTCTTGTTAACAGTATTCAGTCTTCTTAACTGTAGTGTTCAGTCTTGTCAAGTAGTGTTCAGTCTCGTCAACAGTAGCATTCAGTCTTGTTAACAGGTGCGGACCAAAAGTAAACAGGTGGGAATCAAACGTAAACAGGTGGGAACCGAACGTAAACAGGTGCGAACCAAACGTAAACATATGGAAACCAAATGTAAACAGGTGGGCACCAACCGTGACCAGGTGTGCACCATACGTGAACAGGTGGGCACGAAACGTAAACAAGTGGGCAACAAACGTGAACAGGTGCGCACAAAACGTAAACAAGTGGGCAACAAAGGTGAACAGGTGCGGACCTAACGTAAACAGTTACGGATCAAATGTAAACAGGTGGGATCCAAACGTAAACAGATGGAAACCAAACGTAAATAGGTGGGAACCAAACGTAAACAGTTGGTCACCAACCGTGACCAGGTGTGCACCAAACGTGAACCGGTGGGTAACAAATGTGAACTGGTCCGGACCAAACGTAAACAGTTGCGGACCAAATGTAAACATTTGAGAACCAAACGTAAACAGGTGGGAACCGAACGCAAACATATCACTCCCCACACATACAAAACTCGATACAGTCGCCAACAACAAGACTGACAGTGCCCTCAACGGCAGCGTCTGAAGAAGTTTTTAAAAGCGAAAACCGGTCAAGGCTATAAGGTAAAACATTTACGTTATTTACCTATAAAAAACTTTGTGTTCCGAGTTGGTAGTGCATTAATTATATTTTGATTATAGTTAGCTAAACCCAGTTTTTTAAGATGCTTTTATTCCTTGCCGTACTTAAATCTCAACACTTGCGAGACGAGACGGCGGTATTCGAGATGTTATGAGGGAGTTTGAGCAATAGGACAGCAAAGGAAACAGTGACCGTATTCTTGAGGTCAGATTAAGCAGAGGCCTAATCTTTGGTGTTAAATGTGATGGCTATTATGAAGATAACGTGAATTATCTTTCCACTTTTTGGGCAATTGAATTTCGTTTGCCTTTCAGATATTCTTTATGTATAACTTTTGTACATGTGAGTAAAGAAAGAGAAGTATAAATACAGTATGGCGAGGAATCTGTGACTGCCCAAAGTAGGTTTACTGTAGAATACCTCATCTAAATGGTATAGAACAAGCATTTTAAAAGATGTTTAGATTATTCTCTAAATAAAATTTTGTTTATTTAAAACATTATTGTGATTAACCTATATATATATATATATATATATATATAGATATAGCAGCCCATCAGTTTAACCAATACCCCATAGAAATTAGCTGTGATTGTAGAACATTTTTGATGCAGAATAATTCGCCATCAGATCGGTGTTCAACAATCGATGACGTTGAACTGATGCCCTAAATTGAAGAAAATATATACAAACGTTTATACAAGTAACAATTCACCCATCAATTCAAACTCGTTTTATACACTTTTACTCGTTATGTCTATGTATATATATAAACTTTGTATATATGAATCTACATAATTACGCTCAGAATCTTGATGGCTTATCTTAATATAAAATAAAAGTCATTGTATATATGTATGTATGTATGTTCCACATCTCCTCCTAAACCACTGGACCGATTTCAACCAAACCTGGCACAAATATTTTACGCAACGAGAGAACCAACATAGGACAGGTGTTTTTTTTCGATACGATAATTTGGGGGGGGGGTCCTTTAGGGTCTTAAAAACTATTAGATCTGGTTACCATGGCAACCCAATAGAATACATTCTGGTTGCCATAGCATCGGTGGAGGCATCCCGCGTAGACAAGCCCGGGAGTCATCCGACGGGCCTTCCCCGGTGTCCGTCCAGGGAACCCGGGGAATCTTATGTCGGATCTCGCGAAAACCGGCCGGGCCCGAGTTTCAGCGCCTCGCCCGGCATGTCGAAGGCTTTCCCGGCCTTCGGAGAAACTTTCGTACCCCGGGGAGGTCTCTGACCAAGTCCTAGCGCGGGAGTTCAACCTGCCGGGATCCCGGAAAATGCAGTCGGTGTCCCGGCATAGGTAGAAGCCTCCTGCGTAGGGAATTGCGCGGGAGTCGTCCGACGGGTCTTCCCCGGAGTCCGTCCACGGAACCCGGGCAGTCTTAGGACGGATCTCGCGAAAAACGGTCGGGCCAGAGCTCTAGCACCTCGCCCGGTATGTCGACGGCTTTCCGGGCTTCAGAGATCCTTCAGTACCCCGGGGAGGTCTCAGACAATGTCCTAGCTCGGGAGTTCGACCAGCCTGGATCCCGGAAAAAGCAGGCGGTGTCCCGGCATAGGTAGATGCCTCTTGCGTAGGAAATAGCGCGGGAGTCGTCCGACGGGCCTTCCCAGGAGTCCGTCCACGGAACCCGGGAAGTCTTAAGTCGGATCTCGCGAAAAACGGCCGGGCCAGAGATCTAGCGCCTCGCCTGGCATGTTGACGGCTTTTCCGGGCTTCGGAGTACCTTTCGTACCCCGGGGAGGTCTCTGACAAAGTCCTAGCGCGGGAGTTCGACCGGCTTGGATGCCGGAAAAATCAGGCGGTGTCCCGGCATAGGTAGAAGCCTCCCGCGTAGGGAATAGCGCGGGAGTTGTCTGACGGGCCTTCCCTGGAGTTCGTCCACGGAACCCGGGAAGTCTTAAGTCGGATCTCGCGAAAAACAGCCGGGCCAGAGTTCCATCGTCTCCCCTGGCATGTCGACGGCTTTTTCGGGCTTCGGGGAACCTTCCGTATCCCGGGGACGTCTCTGACAGAGTCCTAGCGCGGGAGTTCGACCGGCCTGGATCCCGGAATAATCAGGTGGTGTCCCGGCATAGGTAGAAGCCTCCCGCGTAGGGAATAGCGCGGGAGTTGTCTGACGGGCCTTCCCTGGAGTTCGTCCACGGAACCCGGGAAGTCATAAGTCGGATCACGCGAAAAACGGCCGGGCCAGAGTTCCAGCGTCTCGCCTGGCATGTCGATGGCTTTTCCGGGCTTCGGGGAACCTTCCGTACCCCGGGGAGGTCTCCGACAGAGTCCTAGCGCGGGAGTTCGACCGGCCTGGATGCCGGAAAAAGCAGGCGGTGTCCCGGCATAGGTGGAAGCCTGCCGCGTAGGGAATAGCGCGGGAGTCGTACGACGGGCCTTCCCCGGAGTCCGTCCACGGAACCCGGGAAGTCCTAGGACGGATCTCGCGAAAACTGCCGGGCCAGAGTTCCAGCGCCTCGCCCGGCATGTCGACGGCTTTTTTGGGCTTCGGAGAACCTTCCGTACCCGGGGGAGGTCTCTGACAATGTCCTAGCGCGGGAGTTCGACCGGCCTGGATGTCGGAAAGTGCAGGCTGTGTCCCGGCATAGGTAAAACACTCCCGCGTAGGGAATAGCACAGGAGTCGTCCGACGGGCCTTCCCCGGAGTCCGTCCACGAAACCCGGGGAGTCTTAGGTCGGATCTAATTACGGCCGGGCCAGAATCCACGGTTCTTATAAATAAATATATAGGTTATGATATCGAAGGTGGTGTATGCGTCTTAAGAAACTTTTTAATAGTGCGTGAATTCAGAGTTGTTTCAGTTTGAATTTAAAAGTGGATATGTTAAGATAGAAGTAAGTTATAAGCGAGTATAAAAAACAATTTTTTGATAGCGAATGTATTCAGATCGTAGTGTTCAGACAATATAAATGCGCTTGCTTCAGTTTGAATTTAAAAATTGATAAGCTGAAATCTATAGAGGTATTGTATTGTTAGAATAGGTTTAGGAGACACTAATTTTTCCTAATACCTTATTTCACCATTAATACAATGAATTATAAAATGACAGTTAAGTACGCAGCGCATGCAAGTACTGTAGACATTTTATTGAAAACTAATTTAGCTGTTCGCCCTCTCCCAGAGTTAGAAATCGAGCAGGAGCATCACGCGCAACAGAATTCTTCTCCAGATATAAGAATAAAGTTTATGACATGTTCTTAAACAGGTGCGGTACAGAGTAATCTATTCCTCCAGTGAGAATGTGAACGTAACAGTATAAGGAAGATTATACAATATAGAAGTAATATAACGTTAGAACAAGAATAGGTGCCTATGAGCCTATGAATATATTATGAACCCGAGCAACGCTGGGTAAATCGGCTAGTATCTAGTAAATGCCACGATTTTTGTTTGTTTTCGCGTTGTCTTTACGCTAATTTTTTTTTTAACGTTCTATACATAGCCTATCTAATATTGCATACATGTAAAATATATATAACATGTTGCATGTTGTCAAAATTACTAAAATACGTTACTAAAAGTGATTACTGTAACACATACGGGAACAAGGGTCTTTTCAAGTATTGGTCTACAAACAACTCTCACAGCGTTCACGGCCCGCCAAGCTCCCCCACCAACGTTCCCGCCAGTCCCTTCTCCTACAGGAGCGGTGTGAAGGAGGAGTGATGGGCACACCACTACACACTAGAGATGAGCATCGCCAGAAGACCATAGATGTTAACATCGTGAAGAGTACATCGATGTTAAAAAAACATCGGTATGAAAACATCGATGTTTTAAGATTTCAAACATCGATGTTTTTATGCCAATGTTGCAATTCAAATTAAAATCTATGCTTTTTACATGTTTGTAATAGTACAAATAATTTCGGATGAATAATAAATAAAAATAATTAAAGAGAAGAATAATATACCCCGATACTTTACTCATTTACCTTATCAGAAGATTCTGAAAAACCACATGCCCTTGGGTGACCACCACATTTTGACAGGCGGAATGTGGAAACCTCAACACTGTACCCGAGAAAACAATTTAAATACATCTAGCTTCCCCGTATCAGAATTTCCAGGGCCGTTGACGAACTCGTTGAGAATAGGTTAGGTAAAGGCGAGGTGACGTTAAAATAATTTAACTCACATTCATAATTAACTAAATCTGTTCATTATTATTTATTATTATAATGATTATAAAGTGTTTTGAACAAACATACATAAAACCACCCTTTAACAAAAACAGAAACCTCTTTACATCTATGTCAGGTTTGTTTACTCCTAGTGAAAGTTTAAATTAGTATTCCCAAAGAGAGATAGGCCTATAAATTCTCTTATTTTCTTTTAAACAGTAAAAGCTTAATAAAATCACAGTGTAAAGTAACACTGTTAATACTTTTAGATTCAATTTATTTTTTATAACAAATTATACAGGTACAGTAAAACCTCTCTAGTCCGACCCCCGGCTGGTCCGACCGCGGCTCAGGCACCGACTTGTTGATGACTCACCAGCTTGTTTACATACTTGTCAGTTGTTTTGCTGCCTCAGTGAGCCGGCATCTAGTGTCTAGTGCGCAGTGTTGCCAGGTCTTCCGAAATTTCGGAAGACCTTCCGATTTTTTTTAATGTTCCAGAAAATACGAAATTTTGTGTAAATCTTCCGAATTTTTTCCTAGTCTCGTTTCAGTGCTATGTCGCATTTCTAGAGTTTTGTTTTTGCGTACGATATGACGTCAAATCTGGTGTTTCATTGCAACCGCAATTATAATCGCTTTCAATAAAATTTTATAAGAGGTCTTGTCAAAAATTATAGTTCCTTCCTCCTGTCACAAACAGTAATTATGACCACCCATACACAATGATGTAATAAGCATTTTGCAATATCCACATATTGTATCATACTGCTATTCAAATAAGAGTGACTAATCGTTATAGTTTAGTCTCAAGCTGACAGAATCGCACTACATGACTGCACCTGAATAAACAGATACTGTAATGTCTAGCCTACACCAGGTCATAATAATAATAATAATAATACATTAATATTGTCTCTCCGGTTCTTTACGGATAGTTTACATCTGCTTGTTTTTTAACACACACACATTTCGCGTACGAGGCTGTTATTACTGTTACTTCTTGTGCTTATTAAGTGGTCTAGAAATATGAAATAAAGAAAGGTGAGTGTTATTGTTTGTTCTCAACTGGCCACATGTTATAGTACACTTCCACTATTATCTCACTAACGTTTGGTGTTATAATTCACCACACAGTACACTATTATTAAATGTTTTTCAAAAAATGTATCACTCAAACTTTACAGTTGTATTAATAATTTACAAGGCATGAACAACACCATCAGAACTAAACGCATATGTCTTAAAATCACACTCGCACTTCTAATCACTACAACACTCGCTGTGAACTGATTACTACTAAAAGCCAGCTGCTGCTTACAAAAATCACTTCACCTTCAAAAGTAGGTTCATTGCACAAAGGTAGACAAAATTTTCCAAAAATATATATCAACTATACCATAACGAAGACGAAGGCCAGTACACTGTTGGAGAGACAAACGCAGAGGAAAATGAAAACACATTTTCAGTTTAGAACAACTTCGACAAAAATAAAACCTAATACATTACATGTAGAAAGAATGATTGATTTTTTCAATAGATTTTACACACTTAACAGTTTGTATTAGGAACTAGATCATGTCTGTATTTTTTCTGTAAGTAACTGATGGCTTGTTTCACTATAACTGTTTTCCATATTTTTTTTTAATGTTTTGTAGCTCAGTAGTTTTCTGTATAAGCTACGGGAAAATTCATAGCAGATGGCAGGTAGGTGTATGTATCACATGTAATAAAATATAAAGATGATATTTCAGCTTTAAAAAAAAAACAGTCATGTGATGTTATTATATAATGTGATGTTTAACCTATACACCCAAGACAAATAAGTTAAAATCCATAGAGAACAAAGAATATTGATTTTCATATAATTTAATGCTATCTTGTGTTTTGCATATGGTTTTACTGTGGTTTAACTGTTAAGACCTGTAGAGATTTTTTTTAAGAAAATGTACACAGTAAAACCCCTATAGACCTCCTTAACAGACCATAAAAAAGAGCTTTATATGGTGGTCAAATTTCTACGGATGGGGGGGGGCACATTCTTAACAAGGATTGACACCAAGCATCTTTCTTCAGTGTCAAGTGGAAAGGGGACTTTCAGCTCCTTTGACATTAAGTGATCAGAATATTTTAGGAATGTGACAACAATAAGCCAATGCCACCTAGATCCACTTCTGTTGCTGAAGGTCAGAGTGGCACTGGTTCACAGCAGAAAGAATACCCTATTATGACAAATTATTTTCGATGGCTACCTGCTATAGGAACCCTTTAAATTAAACATGAAAGCTACTTTCAAATGAGCATGATACTTTAACCCAAACAAATTAGGTACCGGTATCTGTTGTTTTAACCAATTTGTAATTAACATTTTTTGACAGTCTAAAATAATCCAGACAGCAAGAACATAGGCCTACAGTATATGTTATTAAATTATTCTTTAAATTTATTGGGTTTCTAGAACTGTTATTTTTCCATATGCATTGTTTTGATTTTCAATCCCTGTCGTTGAGGTTTTACTGTATTTTCTAAAACCTTTCAGAAAACCGCTGTATTCTCATTCTCAGAACAGTAACCTATGTGTTGTTAGTAAAAATCATTAGTAAAAGTTGTGGTTAATTATGCATTTATTATGTATTAAATACTAGTCTACCGACTAATTAATACAGTACCATTTTTTTATACAGAATCAGGCAAATTAAATTAACCTGTTTGAATCTGAGAGCCTGATGAAATCAAACAAAGCAAATTTTATACAACAGGTATGTGTAAGACAAAATTTCAAAGACAACCAGATCAACTAATAGTGTGTGTGTGCGTGTGTCTGTCCGTATGGGGGGGGGGTGAGACAGTTTGTTTTACATCAGCAAAATAATTACATTTCTTACATACAGTTTTACTTAAAAAGATAAGCGTAATTATAATATTCCAAAAACCTAATTAATACAATATTACAATTTTAATTATTGATTGTATAATAATTCCTTAATTATGTTTATAAATAATTGTAGGATTATTCATCAGATGTATACTGGAATTGGTACAGGTAGCCAGGGGTGCCCATCCCCCCCAAGGCCTAATGCGCAAATCCCCCCCCCAAAGTCTCAGCACCCCCACCACAATTGAAAAGTGCCCGCCGGTCTACAAGCTTAGCACACGGTCACGCACACATTTTTACTTTCACGATTTATTATTCACGTACCCTCTGACTCATTGACAGGATGTTGCTGCAGGCTGCCATGGTCAGTTTTCCAAATTCCAAAACAAAATTTACTACTAGTTGTACTGGTAGAGACATTTATGACGCCAGTTCGTTAAAACAATCATAAAGATATGCAATTGCTTTAGTTTTTTACTAATAGCTTAGTTTGTTGCACAAACATGGTAAAAATTTCCATCTATGTTGGATTTAAAATGTTATTCTTGAAAAAATCCCTCCCAAAAATTCTGAAAGTTATTATTACTGTACTGGAACTGAACACATTTGTCCATAAATTAGAGAATTATAACAGAATTACAAATATTAAAAACACAAAATTGTGGTAAATCAATCAGTCATGTAACAGTGGTTATTATTTGTTATTTATATTGTTGTAAAATAATATTTAATGACTATATGGTCTATAGAGAATAGTATTTTGTATTGTAAAATTATGTAGACGTCGACATTACACTCTTCCCCCTCTCACTCGCATGCTCTCTCACTCACTCTTTCCTTTACTATCTACCACTCCCTCTCACTCGCTGTCTCACGCAGTCTAAAACACATACATAAATATCTCTCTCTCTCTCTCTCTCTCTCTCTCTCTCTCTCTCTCTCTCTCTCTCTCACATACACACACACACACACACAGCAAGATACACAGGCTCGCGCGCACACACACAGACAGACGCACAAATACATATACGAGTACACTTACACACACCCGCACAGATTTCGTAATCTCCACAACACGCTCTCTCACACTCCCCCAGTCTCATTCTCTCTCTCTTTCTCTAAATTAAGGATTTTATTATTATTTGTATTTAGTATTTTTAATATTATTTAACAATTATACATCACTCTTAACTACAGGAATCACAGTTTCATTCACAAATTACAAGTGTGTGTGTGTGTGTGTGTGTGTGTGTGTGTGTGTGTGTGTGTGTGTGTGTGTGTGTGAGAGAGAGAGAGAGAGAGAGAGAGAGAGAGAGAGAGAGAGAGAGTGCACCTGTCAATGAGAAGTAAAATAACTTATTTCCAAGAAGTCTTAAAAGTAATTAAGTATTTCAGGTCTACTGCTGTTTTTTAAAGGGACCTGATGCATATTGTCTTATACATTTTTCAGAAGCCTGCAACTTTCACTTTGAAATTTTTTATTATGCAGTAATAGTGCCTTTGCACGTGCATCTTTAGCGAATAATCGTCTTTATTAAATCATGATTGCTCATTCGGTTGGGACGAACAAAGTTGATTAAATACAGCTGTAATTAAGAAAATGAAAATACGATTGTGAGACAGAAAGCTGAGCTGTAATGTTTATTTGGGGGTAAAGTAGTGAGATATTTTAGCGAAAATACAAAATCTGTATCCATATCCTCTGAATTTTGTATGTGTAGTCATTTGACAGAATTAATATGTCTCAACATTCATTTCAAATTTTGAAGCGCTTTCAAGAAGTTTGTAAACTATGTTAACATAAACTATATTTTGTTATCAGTTATATATTATATTTATGAATATGGTTAAATACAGAGATCTACGGAAATATACACACAATGAAAAGCTATGACTAAACTATTTGTCATTAAGGTATTATGGTTACAAATTTAACTAAAATACTAACTAGTAGTTCAGAACTTTTAATACTTATTTTATGATTGTCTGATCTACGGTTATGTTACTAATAACTTGTTAGTAAAATAGCAGAGTAGTTAGGTTTTTTTGAATTTTTATGATAATATAAGAATTGTCTCATATTGGAATTTAACTAACTTAATAACAAATGTAATATCTTCAAATAAATACACAGCAAGTTTATTTTCACCTGATGCAAGTTTCACAGAAATTATTCTGTTTCTTCAGAGGTTTGTTTGAATTGTCATTGAATGTTCAATTGTAAGCGAAACATTCAACTGCAATACAAACAAACCTCTGAAGATACAGAATAATTTCTGTTAAACGTGCGTCAGGTAAAAATAAACCTACTTGTAGTGTATTTATTTGAAGATATTATATGGAAGACCTCAGGAAACTCACCGAGTTACTTACAAAATATTATTAATAAATGTATTCCGTTCTGGTCGCTTACAAGTGCTATGATAATGTCTTAGTGGTATGACTTGTACAAATGTTTATAGGGCCGCTAGCGAATTATATTACTACTACAGAGTTAGCAAACAGCGGATAGTCAGATATGCAGCCAGGTGTCTAATAAAGCATAGATAAGATCGGCGCTTAGAGCACGCTACCCACGAAATACGTGGTTTGATTTTTTGTAGAATTTCTATTGCTAATTGTAAGAAATACAGTCAACATAAAGTAGAGTACAAGGAGTGATGCTTACGCGTGATTTTACATACTGTGAATTACGACAGATAATAGTTGCTTTGATGCCTGTCATTCTTTTAAACGGGAGAGTAATAAGTGGTATTGATCCGCTTTTACTATTAATCTCTGTACTATCATTAAGAGCCGTCGCTCTAATTTATGCAAACTGGCAACTCGAAATCAAAGTGGCGGCCGTACTAGTGCTCGTAAATAAAGACTGCATTGCATTGCATTGTGGATGCGGGGTGTCTTTGCACCCGTGGCTTATTTGCAGCATCTGGAGCGTGTCCAATGGCTGCCAGAAGTGAACATAGTGCTGGTACATTTTTGACTGGTAACCTAAAACTGGAAAGGGAAACCGCCAATCAGTTAACTGTGAAGGCGGGGGAGTATAAATTTTATTTTGATTTGTGCACTGCCGCTGGTACCGATTCGAGCAACAGATGTTGCCCGTTTCAAGTCCAGTCAGCAGACGCCCTGAGGGCGTCGGTCGCTCCCCTCGAGGCGGAGAGCCTCCGTGCCAATGATTGATGACAGCGACAAGCAGCCGACTCAGCGTGCTAGGAAGTGGTCACGAAGGAGAGAAGGACAGTTTAAGTGAAAAAAAAACTCTGGTCTAGGACTGATGATTACATTTTTAGTTTAACTGAAATAGGATGGCGTTATGGCGGGTCATCAAGAAGCGCCGAGGGCGCTTGTCCCGAATGGGCGGTGGTGGTTCTGATGCACTGATGGTTCGTAGGTATGGGAAGGTGGAGGTCGAGGCTTTAGTAAACAGAGTTAGAACCAGCGACCGGACAGAGGCAGACAAGGTAGGAACACGGAGACCCCTTCGAAACACGTCGTTCCTTACAAACCAAGGGGACCCCGTCAAGGATCGGGGGGTTCGGGACTGGAACGCTTCCAGCCTACACCTGTTGGTGGTGGATAAAAGAGACCACCAAGCGGGAGCCGCATAGGTCAGTGCAGACCTGAGAAAAAGCAGATAGATGGTAAACTTCGTGCGCATGGCCAGGCGGCTGCGACACGAGAGGAAATGAGATAATTTGGCTCGGACGCCGCGAGCCTTGGCAAGGGTTTCTGTCACGTGGGCGTTGAAGCAAAGTCGACGATCTAGCCGAACGCCTAAATACTTCACCGATTCTTTGTAGGCGATGGGACTCCCTTCCAGGGAGAGGGACTGGCATCGGGAGATGGACTTACGGGTGAAGCAGATCGAATCGGATTTCTCCGTGTTGATCGTCACCCGCCATTTCCGTAGCCAGTCCGGAAGCTGGTTCAACTGACGCTGGAGCTTTGTACTCGCAAATCGCGGGGACAGTGATACATAGCGTCGTCAGCGAACAAAGACAACGTGACTCCGGGCAATACAGGCAGGTCGTTCGTGTACACAAGGTACACAACGGGGCCGAGGACAGATCCCTGTGGTACTGTGCCGAACTGGCTTCGGCAACGTATTAGATTATTAGTATTTTAAAAACGAGCGCCGCTGACGTCACGCACTGCCACTCTGTTAAGATTGTTTGTTGCCGGTCAGTTATACACACAAAAGGTTGTGTGGCTACGCAATACTGCTGGCACTGCCGGCCAGCTGTGTGTCTGTACATTCCTGTTTGGAGGTTACTTGGCTGGAGCGAAACATTGATTCGCTCTCATTTCTGTTTCATCCTCCAAGCTGTTCATCTGGTCTCGGCTGGCGGCGAACTTCTAACCAGGACTTCCGTACCTATCACTATGATAGGCTAGATAAAGCGTGCTCCAGGTGCTCGACCAAGGACGAGATGGGTGTCAGGGGCGAACGAACATCTGTTCCCCCTAATAGCAGAGACGATCTTTAGCCACAATGCCATCAGTCGAGGACTTTTCGATGCTAAGCTGAACCAAGAACTTTTCCAACGCTAAGCTGCACCAGGGACGGGTGATATGACTGTGACATCACTGATCCTCGCCTATACGAACTAAGTACACCGGACTATCCAGGTGGGAAAATTCTGTTTATCTATTTCTCTCTCTCTACAACTTGTGAATGCACAGAGGCCGCCAGAAGCTCACTCGTGAAGTTCTGAAAATTAGACTCTAGCACAAGCTCTCATGTTCAATTATGTGTGATCATCATGTTATTGCACGTGTGAACATTACCACAGTACACCTAATGAAGTATCTTATAACTGTATAACGTGTAAGAAGTTACACACATACACACACATCCGCAGTTTACTGTAAGATCTAACTTTCATCTAATTAAGACCATTAGGGAGTTAATTATCTCGTGCTATCAAGTCATCTGGTCATGGCAGAGTTTAATAACGTAGCTGGGGGTTGTCTGATGCTGTTGATGAGAAACGATTTTCTTTCACACACATACTTAATGCTTAATGATTAAGCTAAGGGTTCGTTTGGCTGGTTGAGTTTCGGGGCGGTCACTTACATTCTCTGGTGTGAACTATGCTTGTGAATATACTAGCAAATCTATGCCTAGGAGCTGTGATATTCCATTTTACGTTGTTATTTATATTTGTACCTAGCTGTACATATTAGGCTTCATTTATTTACTGTAGTGGGAATCGGTTTATGTGGAGGTTAGTGTTGAAATGAGGGATGTTTTGTTATTCATGTCGTATATGTGTTTGTGTGTGTAATTTTACTATATATATATATATAGATATATTTTTGGGGAATATGTAACTGATTTAAAACAAGAGAATAACCATACATGTGCTCGCTGAGACAACAGGCTAGCCTAATTGATATTATACAACACTGATAGATTATTATTGCTTAATGAATGAGATTATTACCAACTTTGACTCATACATGATCAGGCAGAAATTTTTGCAATTAGTAATATCAATTCACTTACTTTGTGATATTATGAATTAATGGAAATACATAGATATATATAATTCTGCCTTAAATGGTGTGCTCACACAATGACGAACTTGTTATTTATGTAAAATCTTACAGGTCGAATAAAGCACACGCTTGTTGGTTAAAAGAGTTTTTCATTTGCAAGTCCTGTCATTCACCTGGGGGGACATGTCTGTAATTGTATTTGGGCCTTGCACACTTTTGCTTCCTCTAGGTTTCTCTTTACCTAGTTCTAAATATGATGTCTCTCCCCTTTTACAAAAAAAACTTAATAAAAATAAAATTAAATAAAATTCAAAAAAATATTTACAAAACTTAGAAAATAAAAGGGGGGGTTTCAGTACGCCGGCGGCGACGGGTCGAACTGTAGAACAGGACCCGTCGACGCTCACCCTGAAGGTTCGGTCGCTGAGATACGACCGGAGGAAAAACACTATGGACGATGGTAGAGGGGAATTGGCAAGTTTTAAGAGAAGACCTTCGTGCCAGACTTTATCGAAGGTGGAATTTATCACGTCCAACAGTACGGCGGCCGTAGCCGCTCGCCTGTTGGTGGCGTCTGACAAGTGCTTAACAACGCGGACCAATTGAAGCGTGGTCGAGTGCTCTCTGCGAAACCCGAACTGTTCGCTGCGGATGAAACCATCTAGCAGCGGCGAGATGCGAGCCAGCAGGAGACGCTCGAACATCTTCGAGATGACTGGTAAGAGAGAGATTGGGCGATAGCTTTCAGGAAGCATTCGCGGCTTGCAAGTCTTCGGAATCATTACGATATTTGCTGTTTTCCACAGGCGGGGAAAGTATTGTTGCCGGAGACAGTAGTTAAACAGCTCAAGAACGAGGTCAACGCCTGAGGCCGGTAGATTTTGTAGAGCAGCGGCCCCGATCCGGTCAGGACCGGGGGCGCGTCGGCGATTTAGTCGGCAGATAGATGAAACTAGTTCACCCTGTCGAACGGGAGGGCTGGGACATCGGGAGGGCGAGAAAAATGTCCAGATAGGAAGTCACGGACTGCTGCCGAGTAGACAGGGTCCGAGACGCCTTGGTGAACAGTAAAATGTACCTCCATGCAGTCGGCGAAGACCTCAGCCTTGCCTTCTGACGAAGATACAACCCCGTTCAGAGTTTCAAGCGGGTTGCGAGTTCTCTTCTCGCGGGTCAGTCTACTCGCCGCTCTCCAGACGGAGGCGTGGTCGACTTCAAGAGACTCAAGATGTGAGTCCCATCGATCAGACGTAAAGAGACTGGGCCTGAAAGCGCCTTTTGACGCCGGGGTCACGGGTCCTTTGCCATCTGCGGCGGAGCTTGCGCCGTAACCAGATGGCGTGGAGAGCTTCCGGAGGTAGGGCCGAGCGTGGATGGTTCACCTCGAGAGCATAGGTGTGTCGATCCATGACACCTTGGACCAACTCCTGAAGATGAGTGGCTCGGAGATCCAAATCGTCACAAGTGACGATCGGGTCCGCGGGGAGCGATGGAAACCGCCGTGAGAACTCGTCATGGTAGGAGCGCCAGTTGACTCTCCTAACAATCTGAGCGGGAGGTCGGGATGACGCCGACATCTCACGGGCAGTTATGAAAAGGGGATTGTGATCGGATGAGAGTTCCGACACTGACGAGACCTGGATGTGATGGGTCAAGTCCTTGGCTATGACAATGTCAAGGACGTCCGGTTGATGACCGGAAAAGGGGAAGTGAGTAGGGTCTTCACTCACGCGCGTTACACTAAAAACACAAACAACAACGTCAGCACATTCTCGTACGATAGCCATAAAACAACACACACACACACACACACACCATGCTACTACGAACAAAGAAAGAAAGAAATCATCTCTTTTCCTCTATTTTTTCTGTCTTTATATAATGTTTTTGTTGTTTTCAATTTTATAAGTAGGAGTTCGAGGAGCCTTAACAGTTTGAAAATTATTATCATCATTCATCGTGGAATAGGCCTTATGTAATTATCAAATAACAATAACACTACAATAAAATAAAAATAATTAGTAAAAACTTTACACGCGTAATCTTGGAACTACCGAATGTAACATGTACGCGGGTAATGTAGAAAAGACGGAAATGATTAACGCAGTAGTAAGGTGAAACTCGAACTTGTCAGTGGATGTGAAGTGTTTGCAAGAGACCCCCCCTCACCACCGTTGCAAGCGCATACTGTATAACGCTCAATGACTATTGTTACTGTAAGCTGTTACTACTGCGTGACTTTGAAACTTATTACGGTTCTATCATTTTTTTTAGTACATGTCATTTATCGCACATTAGGTCGTCAATTGTTTTGTTCCGGTCTGTCTGATTTCATGGGTTTGACTTCTGTAGAATGCCGAATAGAAAGAAAGTTGTTTTGTCACTTAAAAATAAACTGGAAATTGTAAAGTGGTTAAAAAATTGTGAATTCAGTCGTGTTTTAGTTGATCGATACGACGTAGGGACCCCCACCATTTCAGATGTAACGAAAAATTCCGATTAGTTGATGCAATTTTGACAGTAAGGATGTAAGTGTACATCGAAAAATTATGGAAAAAACAAAATATGAGGCTGTGTTTTTACACGGTTCCTATACAAACGAGCAAGCGGTGAAGTAGTATCTGACCCTCTATTATTCAAAAAAACTGTGGATTTTAACCAAAAACTTGGCGGAGACTCTTCTTTTATAGCAAGTGCTGGGTGGTTAGGCAAGTTTACTAAATGATACGGGGTTCGTGAGCTCGAAAGTCTCTTCTACTTCTTCTTCACGCCTTACACTGTTTAGCCTGTTCCGGCTCCAAACTGGTCGGACCATCTCTTTTTGGGTCTTCCCAGGCTTCTCTTCCCTATAGGCTGATACAATAAGGCTATTTTGGGGATTCTGTCACTGGCCATTCTGCTAATGTGTTGTTTCCAACTTTCTCGATACTTACTGATAATTTCGTTTACTTCTTCAACTTTCAGTTCCTCTCTTATCTGATTGTTTCTTTTCATATCTAATTTTGTGTATCTATGGAACGCAAAAATTTCATTTCTGTAGCCTGAATTCTTGATATTCGTCTAGCAGAAATTGTCCACGTTTCTGAGCCATAACTAAGGGTAGAAAGTGCCATGGCTTTGTATAATTTTATTATGGACTCTTTCCTTGCGTTGTCTTTTAGAGCACGTCGCAGAATTCCTTTTATCTGGTTAAATTTACACTGTTAAGACAAATTCTAACAATTCCGTCCAAAAACAAGTTGAAGAAAATCAATTCTGTTCTGCTCCGTTCTGTTGTTAATGAATTTTAAGTAGGCTTCCTTCTTCTCTTTCACTAAAGAATATATTTTCCTATTAATATATTCTTTGTATAGGCCTACGAGAGGTTACAGCGTAAACAGTTAAATTCTGAGACTTGTTCTACAATTTTACTATCCAAAACAATTTTTGATCTAACCGACTATGTTTCTTTAAAAGACATACATTTTTTTTGTCAGATATTTCCACATTCAATTCTTTCGCAGTGTTATTTAACGAGTGGAGCATCCTTTGCAGGTCATCTCCATTTGTGGCCAATAATATCTGATCATCTGCAAACATCAGTCTTAAGCATTTTGCCCGCAACTATGATTCCTCCATTTACACTGTTAAGACAAACTAACAATTCAGTCCAAAAACAAGTTGAAGAGAATCAATTCTGTTCTGCTCCGTTCTATTGTTAATGAATTTTAAGTAGGCTTCCTTCGTCTCTTTCACTAATGTTTATAATTCAGGATCCCATGTCTTAGACCACGCTTAGGATTTGATATTTTCTTTGCTCCCAATACTTCTCTTGCGGGGTTTTGTACTACACCTTTTATACATTCCCACTCAGTCTCAATTTCAGGATTGTGGTCTATTTATATTCTTCTTTGATACAAATCTTTTATGGAGTCCTCTTTCCGGTTATCCTGCAATAACGAGGAAGTCATTTTTATTTACCTTATCAATTACTCTTTGCAGTTGTTGGTAGAATTCATCAGATTCTTTTGCCTTCCTTCCTCCGGTGCATAAACTCCCACCACTGTTAGACTCGCTCTTTCCACTCTTAATTTTACTAAAATTATTCTTTGGCTTATCTATTTATAGCATCTTATAGTCCTTTTAAATTCTTCATTTATTAAGTGGCCACTCCTGCTTGAGCTCCTCGCATATTTATGTTGACACCAGTATGTAACATTGTATAGTATTTTAAGTTTGTACTTCCTTTCTGTTTTTCTTTTTGGTTTCTGTTAATACTGATACATCCACTTTCCTTTCTTTTAGTTCTTTTTTCAATTCGTCTTTTTTATATTGTATATCTCTTACGTTCCAGGCAGCATTTTTTATTTTCTTAAAGGAAATAATTTTAAATAATTTTTAAATTAATTTTCCTAATGCCTTCTTCTTGTCCTTCTTTTTTGCCTGGTCATTATCCGTAATATCCGTCCGGCTATTAATTTCCCTTTGGAGCTTGCGAGTAATATAAGTGTCCCTTGGATATACTACCAACATTTCGCAAGGCAAGCTGAGAGCGGGGCTGCCTAGTCAAGCCGAAAAAATAACCGCAGATGTTGCAAGTACGACTTCATTTGTCAACAAATTCGCAGAAATTTTTAAAGACGGCAAGTACGATTTAGACGTTCTGTACAACGCGGGCGAAGCGGGTCTTTTTCTGAAAATCCTATCATCTAAAACATTGGAATCTAAACGTGAACATTAGGGCCCAGGGTATAGCCTAAAGTAAGTAAGGACCGGGTCATTCTGATGGTTTGTGCTATTGCCCAAGGAACACACAAAATCCCAAATGTTCCTAATGGGTAATTAAAAAAATCTCGATGTTTTAAAAATGCAAAAATCTTTTTAATTTACAAAATTCAGAGAAAGGAGTGGATGAACACCGAAGTGTTTGTCGACTGGTATGACAACACCTTAATACCCCAAGTGAAGAATTTCGCAAAAATGTCGGCAAAGAAAATGTAAAAGTGCTGTTGGTGATAGATAATGCACCGGCACATCCTTCCACGGAAATGTTGGAGCAAGAAAATGATTTATTCACTATGGAATTCTGGCACCACCACTGGCTCCTCTCAGCCGATTGATCAAAGCGTTATTGCAGCTTTAAAGAAAGTTTACAGAAAGCAACATTTTACGTCGGCTGCTCTGCTAAAAACGATCATGTTGATAGTGTTTTGTCTTTTTTTTCTTTAAATTAATTTGAAAGATTGTTGCTACATGATCGTGGACGCGTTGTATTCAACTGAGACTTGCAATTTAAAACGAGAATGGAATAAATCGATAAAGGAGGAAAACAAATACGAAGAAAAACAAAAGGACAACGCTGCAACACAAGAAGAGGAAGCAGGAAATGATATAGTAATAAGTAAAATTTCAGAGTCGCTGGTCGCTTCAAAAGTCAACTATTCAATCAATAAGTGTGATAATAATGATATCGTGAACTGGTTTGAATAGTGTACCAACGATGGCGGTTTTCAAATGATGGCGGACGAAGATACCGTTCAGGCAATATTTAACGTAAACAACGAAAAAACTGAGGATGAAGAGGAAGAACCTGAAAATTCTGGAGCATCTCATGCGAAAGCCTTTGAGACCCTTAAGGTAGGATGTAAATGGTTTGAAAAGCGAAAGGAATCCAACGGCATCCAATTGTTGGAGACCAAAGAAATTCGCGATTTAGCGGAGGTAGTAAGAATTGTTTGCGCCAAAAGACAATTAACTTTTTCGCGAGTCAAAATGTATAATGATACTGCCGCCACCGTTATTTACAAACTTTAAACCCAAAAATCGTTATAGTTATTATTATTATATTATTACCATAAAACATCTGTATTATTTTAATATGGTTTCCTTAAGAATACAAACAGCCTTCGAATAAATTAGTAGTACGAACACATCAGCCTATCAACACGTTTGGTTTTTTTAAATTTATTTTATTTTTGCAAATTGTTTACAAAATAAACATTTGGCAAAATTGGTGACAATATATATATATGACACGTAGAGAGTTGTCCAGTGATCACTCCTCCTTAAGCACTAATATTACATAAATCTAGCCGCAATGTCCACTTGTTTGTGGCGTTTGAGTCTTCTTTTGTTGGTGCCTGCATCTTCCATGAGTTTTTGAGCTAGTTCGTTGGGGTGCGCTGCTAGTCTCTTACTGTACTTAACGAAGAATCGTTTGATTTCATGTCGGACAGAAGTCACTTGGAGGTCGTTCTCGATGACGACATTATTCAGTACGTACCTACCAAGGAGCCTTGACCATAGCTCGGAGCACCACATTCTGGAATCGTTGTAAAATCTCGATATTTGAAGTACTCGCTGTCCCCCCCACCCACAGCTGGATGCCATGTCCAGATTGGCTTAAGTATGGCTTTGTAGATAAGGAGTTTGCTTTCCAGAGTTACAGGGGATCTCCTTCCGAGTAGCCAATACATTTGCCTGTACTGTAGTCTGAGCTGTTTGTTTTTGGTAATTATGTGCTTTCGCCAGGTAAGGCGGTGGTCCAGATATATACCGAGGTAATTTACATCTTCCTTTTGCGGTAGTTGGCAGTTATTGAGTGTTACCGGCGGGCAGCTGTCATGTCTCATAGTGAAGGTAATGTGTGATGATTTAGTTCCGTTCGCCTTTAGCCGTTACTTCTTTAACCATTGAGTTCAGACGTTAGCTTTGTATATGTTTCAGCCAAAACAGTAGTGCTTTTTATAAAAATTCACTGCTGTGTCATTAAAACATTAAGAATGTTGTTGGCGGGAATTTGATTAATGAGAAATCTTATCTCTGTTCTGGAGATCTGTTGCTGAATATTGGTAGACACAACACATTATCACTACACATTCTTATAAACAAATGCCTGTTTCGAATTACGTAGTACATGTTCTCTTGCGATTGCGCGCAGTTGGGTAGCGTCCTCAGAGCGCCGATGCTGATAAGCCCGTGTTCTGTGCGCCGAGCTTATCTATGCATCATTAGACACCTGGCTTCATATCTGTATATCTGCTGTTCGCCAACTTCGTAGCAAACACTAGCGGTCCAATGAAAATTTGTACTTACTAGAACCATTATCACAGCACTAGTAAGGTCCCAGAACAAAATACATTTATTATTAAGTTAGTTACATTCCAATATTAGACAATTTTTCATATTATCTAAACTATTACGAAAACCCAACTATTCTACCATTTTATTAGTAACATAACTGTAGAGCAGGCAATCATAAAACAAGTACTAAAATTTTTGGACTACTGCGTCAGTTTTTTAGTTAAGTGTGTAACCATAATACCTAAATGACAAATAATTTAGTCATAGCTTTCCAGTGTATCAATGTTTCCATCGATCTCTGTATCTAACATTATTCGCAAATATACATAAATGATAACAAAATATAAAGCTTTTTTGAAACATAGTTTACAAACTATTTGAAAGCGATCCAAAATTTGCAATGAGTGTTGAGACACATTATTTCTGTCATATTACAAAATACAGAAACTAAAGATACAGATTTTGTATTTTCAATAAATTCCTCGTAACTTCACCCCCAAATAAACTATAACAATTTTATAAAAATGTTGAGTTTTATTTTATGCCTTTGGTGCTTCCAGATTTAGGTATTTGCTTTGATGTACCTTTGACTGATGTTTTTCCTTCGTACACAACCAGAACATAATACATTTATTTGAACGTTTCATCCTGTACTGATATCACTCGTGAAGAAATAGAGGATCATTCTTACTTACTTTCTTGGAAGTAATGACTTCATTTAGATCAAAATTTACGACTTTAGTACTACTGTGTCACATCGATTGTCAAATGACAACTAAGGAAAAGTCGGCGTAACAAGCTCATTTACGAGTCATATGGTCAACAAATTTAAGGTATGCGGCTATCTAGTATAGACTAGCAAGTTTTGCCTTCTTATCAAAAACCCGCTTACGTTGTGCATCCCGTGTTTACACATAGGCCTATATACATACAACTCAGGTCTCCGTCTCATAATAGTATTCTCCTTTATTATTTACAGTTGTATTTAACTTAATTCATTTCTTCTCAAATGTGTTCGTCCCAACCAAAAAAAGCACTATTACAGGCATAATACAAAATTTCGAAATGAAATTTTGCAGACTTCTGAAAAAGGTAAAGGAATAAGATAATAATATTCATCCGTTCCCTTTAAACAGCAGTAGACCTTAAGTATTCAACTCCTTTTAAGACTTCCGCGGAAATAAGTTATTTTACTTCTCTTTGACTCGCGCGCGCGCGCACACACACACACACACACACGCGCGCGTGTGTATATAGAGTCTGTTCTAGTATGTGTAGATGCGTGAAGCATTCGTATAGGCCTACCTGGCTGCTAAAACGTAAAGAACCCTAGATGAATATTATCTGTACCTACGATATGTGGAATATGCGTAATTGTGATTTGATTGTGTTGGGGGGGGGGATCTCTTGTGTTTTTGATAGGAGAGAGAGAGAAAGAGAGAGAGAGAGAGAGAGAGAGAGAGAGAGAGAGAGAGAGAGAGAGAGAGAGAGAGAGAGAGAGTATGCGAGTGAGAGGGAGGAAGAGTGTGAATGACAACGTCTGCATAATTTAACAATAGACTATATTACTCTATATACTACTCTGTATAGACGATGTACTCGGTAAATATTATTTTAAAACAATATAAATAATAAGTAATAACCATTGTCACATGATTAATTTGTTTACCATAATTTTGTGTTTGTAATATCAGTAGTTCTGTTATTTTGTACCTAATTCTCAAAATTTATGGATAAGTGTGTTCATTACTAGTAGTAATAATAACTTTTAATAATATACATTATTGAACATCTTACCATCTGCATTCAGCTATAACATATTTTTGACTTGTATTGCTATTTGCACCAGTTCCAATAAACATTCAGTTATTACTGGATCTATAATTATTTACAAACGTAATTAAGGGATTATTATATTATCAATAATTTAAATTGTAATACTGTATTAATTAGGTTTTTGGAATATTGTAATTATGTCTACCTATTTAAGTAAAATAATATGTAAGAAATGTTATTATTTTGCCAACGTAAAACAAAACTGCCACACACACACACACACACACACAGAGGAATGTTTATAAACTCTCTACGTAAGCGTAAAATATGAAAGACGCGGACTGACAACTGCACCGAGTTTAAAACCAATCGAATATGTGTCATTATTAGCCTAATTACACATACCTACTTTGAAACTAACTAATACTAGATAATATTATGACTGTCTACAACTGTAAGGTACCTACAATACACACCCTATTTATAAACATAAACCGGAAGACATTTGTACAGCGTCCTTTTGACCTGTAAAGGTAATTAAAAGAACACATGTTTAGAAGGCAGTAGGGTGTTGGTTCTAGTTGGTAGTTATGTGTTTGACTTTTTCTGTATTGTCCGTACACAGGTCCTGATGATAACAATAAATATTATCAAAACGTCGATACAAAAAATGTAAAATTTGTGTTATATTTATTGACCGACCCTCACCTTCCATCGTTAAAATTTATTGATCGACGGTCACTACTAAAATTAAGAATTTTATTATTATTTTTATTTTCATTTTTTAATATTTTTTATTAATTGTAAATCACACTTAACTACAGAAATCACAGGTTTGTTCTCAAACTACAGGTCTGCGCGCGCGCGCGCGCGCGTGTGTGTATTTGTGCCTGTCAATGAGAAATAAAATAACATATCAGCCGAAGTCAAGTATTTCAGGTCTACTTCTGTTTAAAGGTAACGGATGAATATTGCCTTACACATTTTTCAGAAGCCTGCAACTTTCACATTGCAATTTTTTATTATGCATGTAATGATGCCTTTGGACGTCGATCATTAGCGAATTATCCTATTTATTTTCCCAGGATTTCTCATTCGGTTGGGACGAACAAATCTGAGGGGAGAATAAAAGAAAGTAATTAAATACAACTGTAATTAAGAAAATGAAAATACGATTATGAGACCGAGAGCTGAGCTGCATATTTGCGTAAACACAGGATGTGCAATGTAAGCGGATTGACAAGGAAGACAAAACTCACTAGTGAGGTTATCTAGCCGTATACCTTAAATCCGCTGACATACGATTCGTAGATGACCTTGTTATTTGCACCTTTCCTTAGTTGTGGTTTGACAATCGTTGTGACACAGTAGTATTAAAGTCGTGAATTTTGATCTAGAATTTTTCTGATAATATAAGAAATTGTCTAATATTGAAATTTAACTAACTTAATAATAAATGTATTTCAATTAGCTTGTTGGTACATCCTCTTCATTCACTTATTAATATTTATATAAATATATATTAACACTTTCACTGTGAACTTACTTTTAGGTTCTGATTACCCAGACGTTTCGACGTCGTATTCGTCTTTCTCAATGGGTTTTTAAATACTGAATGTCTGTACAGTAACGGTTATGGGATGTGGGTGTGTGTGGTGGGGGTTTCTGGTGGGAGGGAATTGGCGCTGGGATTCAAATTTTGTGTAGGTATCAGTGTATCGAAAAGTATGTGTGATCTGTAATGTAATTGTTCATTTAATATGTTGTTTGGTTGTAGTGTGTGATATCTGTACTACAACAAAACAACATATTACAGATATCACACACTACAACCAAACAACATATTAAATGAACAATTACATTACAGATCACACATACTTTTCGATACACTGATACCTACACAAAATTTGAATCCCAGCGCCAATTCCCTCCCACCAGAAACCCCCACCACACACACCCACATCCCATAACCGTTACTGTACAGACATTCAGTATTTAAAAACCCATTGAGAAAGACGAATACGACGTCGAAACGTCTGGGTAATCAGAACCTAAAAGTAAGTTCACAGTGAAAGTGTTAATATATATTTATATAAATGTATTTCGTTCAAAACCGTTAGAGAGGTCTGCAGCTCCGGGAGTTTACTAGTGGTGTGATAATTCCTTTTAGCAATGAATTGTATAAATTTTCATAGGACCGCTAATGTTGGCTACGGAGTTGAAAACAGATATGCAACCACGTGTTACCGCGTCTAATTATGCATAGATCAGCTCGGCGCTCAGAGCACGGAGCCCGCAGTTGTCCGACAATTATCTTATCTCTTCACACACACACACACACACACACACACACACACACACACACACACACACACACACACACACACACACACACACACACACACACAACATTGTCCGACAATTATCTTATCTCTCCCGTCACACACACACACACACACACACACACACACACACACACACACACACACACACACTGTTTACAGACACATGCTCTGACTTAAACATTCACAACTGTTATGTGACCTTGCACACTTTTGTTGGCGGGAGTTTCATATGCTTGCTTTTTAAATGGGATTATCCATACCTACTGCACTTGCAGGCTTAACAATAACGTTTTGCCTGAACTGTGCTGACATACTCTTTCAAATACTGTCTGTTTCTCTCTGTCAGTCTGTCTATCTGTCTATCTGTCTGTCTCTCTCTCTCTCTCTCTCTCTCTCTCTCTCTCTCGCGCGCGCGCACACACACACACACACACACACACACAGAGGCGTAGCAAGAGGGGCAGCCACCCGGGGCGGCATAGCCAGGAGGGCGGCAAAGTGAGCATACACTAAAAAAATTGTTATCAGTTTATAAAACTACAAACAATTTTTTCATTGATATGACTATTCCTTTCATAAAAGAAGCATAACCAGGCAGCTTCTCCGTTGTCATAAACCTCGCGTGGTAAACAGTATTAGTCTATTTATACTCAACCATCGTAATTACTGTTCATTATGATAAGGTAAACCGCACTTGTATGTATTTTTCTCCAAATAAAAAATCCCGTTTTGATTTTGTTGCACTTAATTTCCACACAAAAAATTATCAAAGAACCCAATTCAATAGCGAAAATGTGTTTTCATCGTGACGAAATTTATATCCCCGTATTCAGGATTATGAAAATAGTCCTGCTCATCGCTCTGCGTTTTTAGATTGGAAAGTTCTTTAAACAAAGGAGAACTTATTGATGATCTACCTTAGGAACAAATGAGTAAAGTAGCTAAGTCGTGAAAAAAGTTCTCGAACAGGTCATTGCCGCAGTACAAAGTTTTGCATAACAAAATCTGGCACTGAGAGGACATCGAGAGTCAGTTACTAACGATCCAAATCCTGGAAACTGTCTGGCTTTGCTAAAATACTTGGCTAAATTTGTACCTTGTCATGAGATCTCATTTAGATTCAGTCTCTCGTAAATCTGGGTGTATATCGTATCTATCGCCAGCCATTCAAAATGAAATAATAAGCCTGTTAGGAGAAGGAGCGCAAAAATATATTATTACTGCATGTAAGAAGGCGAAGTACTTTAGTATTATATTTGACACAACACCAGATGCTTCACATGTAGAACAAATATCTTAGCTTATAAGATTTGAAATTAAACGCATTTGTGTTGATATCAAGGAAGCCTTCATAGATTTTATTCCTTTAGAAGTGAAAACAGCGGAGGGGATCACAGAAGCTATTGCAAGTAAGCTTGGGAGAGATGGAGTGAATCTTAGCGGTTGCAGAGGTCAGTCTTATGACAATCAATCAACAATGGCTGGTATCCATTCAGGAGTTCAGAAGAAAATATTAGATTTCAATCCACTATCTTTGTTTGTTCCTTGTGACAACCATTCACTTAACTTGGTTGGAGTTCACGCAGTTCATGAAAATGTTCAGGCAGTGACATTTTTTGGGACAGTAGAACGTCTATTCACTTTCTTTTCCTGTTCCACTCATAAATGGAGTGTTTTTAAAGACTTCGTAAATATTACTCTAAAAAGACATTGTGATACCAGGTGGAGTTCAGAAACTGATGCGGTGAAAGCAATATCTACTCAGCTGGATGAAGTGGTCGCTGCGGTGGAGAAACTGATAAATACACCGACTGAAACAGTTGATACGAAGGAAGATGCACCATTAATAAATTAATGTGATAGAAAACTTTAATTTTGTAACCTTGCTCTTTTTCTGGAAAGATATTCTTTCTTCTATAGACACAATCCAGAAAATCTTGCAGACCAAAGGAACAAGCTTTATTCAAGCATTGACACTTCTGGAGACGCTAACGGGCAAATTAAAAGTTTGGAGGAATGAGTCGTGTAACAATGTCATTACTAAGGCAGAGCAGGTATGTAATGAATGGGGTGCCAGTATCACATAAAGGATAAGAAGAAAGCGCAGGATGCCAGGAGAGTATGCAGACGATTCTGCATTAAATGCGAACTGTTCGGCAAGAAATGCGACGTTCTCTTATAAAAATTTTGGACAAACTGTCAGTTGAAATTTCAAGCCGTTTCTCTAACATAAAAGAGTAAAGAAAACGCTTTGGATTCCTCTGTAAATTTGAGGCGTACGTAAATTATGGTGATATACATTTTAAGGAACAGCTTTCCCAAATCAATATTAAGTGCACAGTGCTTGAAAAACTGTATCCACATGACCTAAACAGTGTAGAATTGTTCAGTGACTTAAAAAAAGTCATACTTTTATTAAAAAGGGCAACAGTTGATGGAGAATAAATAAACTTTACACCTCAGGGCCTGTTACAATACATTTCTTCAATGGGATTAGAAGCCTACAACACTAGCAACAGCTTTAAAACATTTTCTTACTTTACCAGTGTCTGCGGTTTCTTGCTAAAGATCGTTTAGTAAACTTAAATTGATTAAATCGTATCTACAATCAATAATATCTCAAGATAGGGTATCAAATTTAGGAATACTTTCAATTAGAAAACGACATTCATTTGTCTTTAGATTATAGTGATTTAATAACCAACTATGAAGCAATTAAGACAAAGAAAGTTACATTTTAAAATATTTCGTTTTAAATATTTATTAAATATTAAAAACAAATATTAAGTGTTTATTAATAAAAGACAGAACCATTCACCTGTAATTGTAAGTTATTAAGTCTATTATTTTTAGTGTAGTTTTTTGTTTAACTTTATGTTGCTTTAGGATATTGTTTTGACGATGCGCTTTAGACCTACAATGAATTTGCATGTTTATTAGAACATTTTTATGTTAAAAATGTTTTATTTTCCTACATTTTATAGTCTCTACATTTGTTACTAATAAATGTATACAAACTATCTACCAGTAATATTATAATATGTAATTTCTTAATTTTGACTTAACAAATATTCTTAAGACGTTTGCTGGACGTGTTTTCTTACAAAAAGCTACACATTTGTATTTATTAAGTACTTTGTTCACTGGATTGGCCGTCATTTTTGCTCTTTTGTCCCCTTTTAATTATAAAGGAGAGGCGGCCGACGATCTCCTTGTCCCGGGCGCCATAAAGCCTAGCTACGCCACTGATGATACATTCAGGTAGGCCTATTATAAAAATTTATTTTTGAATGTAGCCTATCTTTTTTTGTGATGTATGCAAATAATGTACAGCATAGTGTTTTCTCATTTCTTTGGGCCTTCCCTATTTTTGTAATTCTCATATCAGCATTTTATATCATCCACACTGGCCCCAATTGACCCGGATAAGGGAGTTTTTGCAACGTATTTTAAGTGAGTTAGCTTCAATTCAATTAACATCTGTAGATTATACACAGCACAAAATTAGTATGTATAAAGCTAACCACTTATACTAAAACCTAATACTCATTTAATAACTATTTAGGCGGTTACTATGCAAGAATGTCCACATTTTTTGGAAAATAAATAATTTTCTTTGTATCGATATCTCTATATGTTATATAACAGAGGTATGAATAAAGCTGAGTTTGGTTAGTTTTTTCGCATTCACGCCTGTTGCGACGTTTAACGGCGGTCCATAATGACTTGATCGATTGCGTATGTACCCCAATTACAGGATCTAAAAAATCCGGACCGCGAATGACCGTCCCGTACTACTACGGGACTATGGAGCACAGATTTAACGCGTAATAACGCTTTCAGTCTTGTAGCAGTACGGGGAGACACCGACCTTGTCAGCGCTAAACTTTGTGGTTGTATACTCACCACCATAAGTGTAGGTAAAAACTATAGTCCTAACTGTATCAAACTGTAATTTCGATTTTTGTGACCAAGTGCCCTTGCGCAATGCAATTTACGTGCGACAATCTTATTTCGTACACTGCCATCCATCTGTCAGAATTATTCTCGTGTGTATATAACATCGTTGAATGACCGCGATCGCACTGCTAATTGTGATAACGAATGTGCTTATTTTGCAAAAATTCAATGGAACTGGGATCTGTTGGGAATATGGCGAATTAATGTTAACTACGACACTGTTACACTGGAATAGTTAAAACACAACTGAGGTTGTATAAAATTCTGCATGTAATGTGTCGTATAACGTGTTAATTATGAAGCTGTTGAGACTTTCTGGTTTACATTTAGGCAGAGAGAGTGAGTGAGAGAGAAAGACAGACATCGTGTGATAAGAAATACCGTTTATAGTACGATAGCCCAAAACACAGGATGTTTACTGCAGGTGGCTTCTGAGAAAGTCCTTCAAAATAATGAACGAATAAGTCAGTGGTGGGGGGACCAAAGTGTATAAAATAATTATACAGCCCAATTCTACATCATTGACTCATCAATTCTTACACCTGAATACAGAGTAACAATTGGAGCGACCTGTTAAAGGTTTAGAATCTTCTGTTGCGCAATTGATGTGTATAACTGAAGAAAACTGTTGTGTTAGAATTGGAGGTTATTGTTATGAATGTATAAACAAAAAATGTGGTACTTTTCTTATGCGGTTTTTATCACTGAATCTGATGGTGGTAAAATAAAATGCCTCTGATAATTAGTACTTTTTATATAGTGGGGTCGAAAAAATTCAAGAATTGATGCCTCCTGTAACATGATGGTGAACTGATGGGAAGATACGTTTATATATATATATATATATATATATATATATTTTATATTATAAGGGTGAGATTTCAGTATCGAGTGCCTGCCAAAAACAATTAGGTTTCAGGCAAAATTCGTGATATTCCTGCGGACCGTGGGTCTAAAGGAAAATGCGATAAATATATCAGTCGTGTTTAATAAACAAAAAATAAATAACGGTAATTTATTTTAAAAAAATTTTAGTAAAGCTTGCGCGTCTAACGACATTGTAGATCCCTCAAATATTGTATAATCAAAACTTTTCTTACGCTGATTAATAAGTCGTAGCATTATGTTACAAACTGTCAAACTGCGAGGACAAAGAGGAATATTGTACGCAGTGAGTTGCGTGAAATGAAACAAAATGACTTCAACAAAGTTTAAATGTTAATAAAATGCTTAGTCATTAGTACGACCAAGTATAAATTTTCCGTTTCGTTTTCGTTTCCAAGGTTTCCAGGTATCGGTCCATCACATTGGAAGTCTTCATTTGTTGGCTAAAGACGCCGTAGGTTTACGCTATATTGTGAAGTTCTAAAGAGGCTCTAAGTTTTCTCTATTCCAGGTAATACGAACTCACTGGCAACACCTCTTGTCTGTTCTGATTGGTTGGTCGAGACGGTAACCCGCTATGGTAGCCAACCGGGAATCCAGCTGCACTTTGTTATTTCCCATCATTACAAGTAGTATGTTCTGGCCCATGTCCATTTACTCTTTTCTTTTTTTTTAGGTCGGTCATCTAAGGACCACTGCCAATGTCAATTCTCTATTATTTGTTCTTTTCTTCTTGTTTCCTTTTATTTATTTGTTTATTTATTTATTAGCAATCACAAAAATACACTCTTTAAGCTAATCTGATAATTAGTGTACACAGATAAGAAACGAACAACTAGATGTCGTGAAGAGGTATTCCATCCAGCGATGTCACCTCATGGTCCTTAAAGGCAGGATGGCCAAATAATTCTTCTTAATATTCTGTCTATTGCAGACTGTAGAAGTGGCATGATCAGCGGGTTACGACGGTTGTTAAGTCTTGTATGATGTCTAGCGTCACGTTGATGAATGACTTCACGAACTTACTTATGGAAGTCTGCGTGCAGTGTGGTTGGAGACATACCACGGTGTATCCGTGATAGCTCGTAGGATCTTCGATTGGCATTGCTGTATGATTGTTATGTTACACTTGGAGCAGCCCCAAATCTTGATTCCGTAAGTCCAAATGTGTTTAAGGAAAGTTTTATAGAGACGAAGTTTGTTGTCTAAAGATAGATTAGATTTTCAAGCCCATCAACCAGTTCCTTAAATATTAAATCTAGTTGTTTTCTTTTCTGTTTAATGTGGAATTTCCAGGTCAGTTTAGCGTTTAAATGAAGGGGTAGTTATTTGATTAACTTACTTTAACCCTTAGCTTTTCTATCCCCAATTAATTTAATACCATATAGTTCATATTGTTACGACGGCCTACTGATCGTCGTATGGTACAGTGGAAAACAAAATACAAGACACCAATCAAGTCACTAATCACCAGCTTTAATTATCACAATTAAACAGTATTGTAATCAACAAGATAGTCTCTTACAACAAATCAAATAAAAATTGTTCACACCCAATAATAATGTCAACGAGTATAAAACACAGTTGTATTACAATTGTCCCGCACAAATATAAAACACATAACTCTTCGCTACAATACTTCGAACCGCAGTGGAATATGTCGCCGCTAAAACTGAAACTGATCGTCGCTGAGTACTTGAATTTATACCCCGCCGAAATACCAGAATATTCCATACACGTCAAGAACGCTACTGGAAAACACCAGAACGTAATTGACTGCGGCCTGGTGAAATCTGGATCAGTCTCCGCGGACGCGTTACAAGTGTCACGTAATTGTCCTTCATCTCAAAGTGGCAGCAATATGTACGCGCGCACACATTGCAGCCGGATTCCACTGGAACAGCGGAGAAACACGTAGAATGTTTTGTAATTGTGCAGCACTTTTTCCGCATTACGTAACAATATCATCACTATCTTGCACATTTTCGTAATAACAGTGATAATAAGTATAATAATTAATAATAGTAATCACTATTTCTTCGTCCCAATACTTAAAACTGGGGGTGTAGACGATAAAAGCTTAAAAGTAACTGGGCGCTGGTATTTTACAAACAAATATGCCTGTAAGTAACGTGAGGGGGCACACATCACTTTGCACACGTCACCTGATCAGCGAAAAAGCCATGCAACCTACGACTTTCATAGTCCATAATATGAAAATTGAGAACAAGAGACAGTACTGTACCTTCTCACGTCGGTTTGTAAACTCAGACTCGAAGACGAAGAAAAACGATGACTGACGGAACATAACGACACTGCTTTTACATAGGAGGACGATCGTAGAAATTGACTCAACGATGGTAACTAACACGACGCGCTCGAACAGGATTGACGTTAAGTTGTGTGTATGCAGTCGCGGATGCAGAGCGGCTGACTGGTGTCTTTGCAGTAAACAGACGTCTTTACTGCAATCCTGACAGACGAGTCGAAAGTATAGCCGGACACACTGCACATGCGCGAAGTAATGCACTGAGGTTCGAGTCGTAATGCACAACACTTAAAACAATCTATTAAGATTATCTTTTGAAGTATTTCACATTTATGGATGCATACCCGACATCCTGTACTAAATACGTGTCACTTTAGTCCTTGTCTAGATTTCTGTTGCTTATATATTATTCCCACAAGTATCCAAGTAAGCATCTTCTATATAATTATAAAGCTTCGACCTTCTTTTTTTCTAAATATCACTATAGTATTGACGACTCGGAACACTAAGTTTTTTATAAGTAAAAACGTAAAGTTTTACCTTACAGCCTAAACCGGCTTTCACCTTTAGAAGGCTTCATCAGAGGCTCTGATGAACCCTTCTAAAGGTGAAAGCCGGTTTAGGCTGTAAGGTAAAACTTTACGTTTTTACTTATAAAAAACTTAGTGTTCCGAGTCGTCAATACTATAGTGATATTTAGTTAAGTAACGGACACGTCATGGACAAGGAAATCCAAGAATTCTTTTTTTCTTTTATAAGTAGTAAATCGTTTTACCTTATTTCACCACATTTTCAATTCTTAGTGAAATTACTTTCCAGTACTAATTTCTGAACAACGGTTACTGTACCATTATTTACTATGGAAGCAACAAGTTTTGGAAAGATGAATACCGGCAATTTTTTGTACTAGGAAAGACAATTGAAACCGTTAAAAACGAGATTTTCTTTTACACAACCAGTCAAGTGGATTTAAAAAAGTACTCAATTCAACATATCACCGCGTCTCTTACAGATAAATGAAGAACAATCATTTCAAGTATGAAGAACGGTAAGATAACCTTATTGAGAAAACGATATCGAGTAGCAAATTATATTACAGGAGTAGTCTCTGCATCTGCGACTGTTTTGAGTTTTATCCCAGCTTTACATCGGCTGTATGGAATATGTTTAAACCGACCTAATGATGAGTTTAGAGCTTTGAGCAACAACTTGAAATAACGGATTACAATATTTTCTCTTTTTGTAAAATACTTGTAAATAATATTTAATAGTAAAATATGATATTAAATTTATTAATTTTATTTATAAAAATTAGAAAAATGTATAAACAAATTAATAGTTAGTTTTATAAATTAAATAAAACTGAAATGTTTGTCATATGCACCTGCATTAGGTATTCTCAGTTACCCGTAGTGTGGTTCCCTGAAAACGGTGCGGATGCAGTGCTGTGGATGCTTTACTGTTTGTTCCAAGAGAGCTGCTCTGAATATTCATTATTTCACATTCAACGTTCGTTTGCCGCCATACCGACTGTGCTACGCGATCATAAGTTGGGGTAAAATCTTTGAATTTTATTGCTAATGTACATTCATTATAACTTACATGCAATACTGCTTCATACGTAGACGGAGATGTTAAACGTCCCTCTTTTCTAGTCCCCTGTGTTCACCTAGAAAGTATTAACAGTCTTCTTCAGTATGATATTACGCGTTTATTCACGTTATGTTAACAGCATTTCCTGTATCCAGTGCTTTTAACGTTTAAAAATACATATTCAAAAACACTCTGTTTTGTTAAGAGAATTAATCATATTTATCTAAATTATAACAAAAAAAATTATCTACACAGAATCAACGATAATTTACAGACATAGTGAGGCTAAGATAATAAAGAAAACAACAGGAAGGACAAGAGACACGTGGAAAATGCTGAAGGGTAAATTGTACCAAAGAGGGGGGAAATTGAAGTAAGGTAAAGATACGATTGAACATCATTGACAAACGTAGGGAGTGATACAGATTTTTGTTCAGAAGAACTTATAAAAATGTTTATAAATAGGCTGATTACATGACAAGCTAAAATGAAGGTTTACATGAGTATGGTGCGCCCTGTTTCGACGCACGGTTCTAAAATACAGACCTTGTCAGAAAGTGATGAGAACCAATTGAGAAGATTTGAATGACAAAAGTTGAGAAGGATATTTGGTGCAATTATGCGAACGACGAACCAACCGTGACATAATTTTTTGTTTTAGATCTACAGGGTGTAACGTAAAAGGTATCGTCACTGTACAGACTCGGGCTCTGTGCAGCAGTAGAAGAAATAAAGTTCCTATAAATATACTTCCGTACTTCCGTATCGTTTTCCGTCTAGCCGCCATTTTCTGTTGTTTTTTTTTTATAGAAATCTTTATGTCTCAAGAAAAGATAGACTAGTGAAGTTTGGTGCATAAGTTTACATTAATATTCTTTAATAAACAAAACAATCACTGTTATTTTGTGACAAAATTAAAAAAATGGCGGCAACTTTTTTGATCGCTAATAGATCTGTAAATTTCAATTTCATCAAATTATAGTTTATAAAATAAAATGTTAAGCCTTTTACTAAAAACACAACGACATCTTGTTTGTAAAAACCTGTTAATACATAACCCAATTATGGAAGAAAACAGCTTTTTCGGACTTCGTTTCCTCCAGTATAAGAAAATTTATTTCCTGTATGTATATAGATAGGTAGGTTCCATCTCTGAAAATTCCCTATTTTTTTCAACCCGTATGTCATATGATTTCATTTCAGCAGCATTTTGGCAACTCCTAAATTATCAGACGGGTGATAAGGATGGAAATTGGAAGTTGGAACATACCAAAGAACGTCGTCTCATCTGTGCTGATGAGTCTTTGCGATCAATAATCGAAAGTCACATGACAAATGATACTGACTGGCTTTCGATACATCAAGACTCAAACTACTAAAGTATAACAAACTTTGACGTTACAATAGGGAACTAAATTCGTTATTATCTGTACTTCTGAAGTTCTACGCAATTTGTGCAAAGTAAAGAACTACAAGTCCTCCTTAACCACAACAACGTACGACTCCACAGCTATGTAGCAAATGTGTGCATAATTACATTAAGTCTTCTAATTAAACACGCTCCTCTCCAAATACTTCACCGAATATGTCTGCGGTTGTCGACAAAACGAAACAAGTCAGTCGCCACTTCTAACAAGGATGGAGTTGAGTTTTAAGTAAAATATTTTTGGAATAATTATAGAGAAGGTGATTGAATGTAACCTTTTATTCAAAATAATAATTGCTGTAGTTTGAAGCTAAAGTTACAGTTATCAACGAGGGTTACTAGGATATAAATAACAAAATCAAGAAGGAGGTTATTAGAATTTTAATAAGAACGCAAATAGAAATTAACTGTAATGTGAGTAACAAACTGAAGTTCTATAGAAATCAATGACGAAAAAGTAGACTCTGTGATCAATAAGGTACAAAGTAGATATAGATGTAGAAAGCGAGAATTTTAGAAGCTGGATGCCAATTTGGAAGACAGACACAGCTGATGCAGTGTTGAATAGAGGATGAAGACATCAATAGCTTTAGAATCCTCTTGCATACCAAGAAATTGTAAACTTTAAGTTTGAAATTAAACCAACTTTAACTGACAAATTCTCTCCGTCTCTACGGTTGAAGAATTAGCAACATAAGACAACTAAGTTAAACATTAGAGTGGACGTCACAAGGAAAGGAAAACAGGGAAAAGTAGACAGAACTGGGAATCAGGGAATAAGTGTTTCTTATCTTTTACCCGAAGTTACGAAACTGACTTTAGTTAAAGTTATCTTTAGAAGTAACAAATAACACCTATTTATTTTACATACATATTATCGTACAGCTAAAGTAATTAGATATGCGGAAACAGTATTCATGGGCAGACGTATCACAAATAAGCTTAAAATAGGTCAGAGAAAAATTGAACGCGCAATATTTGGCATATCCACAAAAGACCGGCAGAGTAGTATAGACATCAGGAAATAGGGACAATAACAGACGTTCCAAGTGGAATTGCTGAATTGGAAAGACAGACAGGGAGATAGCAGATTTGAAATCACAATCGGATAGAAGTCTGATTCAGAGTACGACGCTTGCTGATAGTGACATAATCAACAAAACTGGAAGACAGTGAAGAGTTTTAAGAGACCTTTGTATTGCAATAAATTAATACGGACTAACCGAGTAAAGATAATAATAACTAATGATTATGTTAACTCTCAAAGAAAGGAAGAAGAAGAAGAAGAAGAAGAAGAAGAAGAAGAAGAAGAAGAAGAAGAAGAAGAAGAAGAAGAAGAAGAAGAAGAAGAAGAAGAAGAAGACAGACAATACAGAAGATCAAGGCATGTGTATACAAATTTCATATGCGGACAGAACTTTTAGTTCTATCTTGCCTCGTTTTGAGTCAAACGTCTGTGTCCCCACCCTACCTAAACACCCGTGTCTGTGTGTCAGCAAATGTGTTAATCACTGTGGCATTAACCGATCTGCTAATTATGGCGGAGAAGTGTGTGTGTGTGGCGTGTTTTCAACGCTCAGATTTTCCCATCGATCATGCAGTGTAAATCATTTAATTAAATAGAACGTGTACTGAATGCGGCGAAATAATTTGTAGGTCGGAGCATTCAATTTTCACACCTCATGAAAATGATGGACATACTATGCGTGCACTCTATTTTTGCCTAATGATCACAGGCTTACACGTCAGTAAAATCGAACATGGTTAAAAATCGCAAAGGCATTTAATATTCATTAAGCACGACAAATGCTAAACATGAGACTGTAGGTCGGAAAAGAAACCAATGTAGATTGAGAACATAACAAAGGTAACCTACGGTACATGTGGAATCCCACCGAGAGAAGAGTAGAAGACAGCGGACACTGTGAACCAAGACGTTTGTGAGGAAGACAATTGACAGAGGAAGATGTGCATGTCTGTGGAAGATGGTGCACGCAACGCTAGAAACGTGTTTCTGAACTAAATACATGATCCAGTAAAATAAAACAATGAATGGTGCATTAGAGATAATCGTGAAAAGAAGACAAAAATATGTACATTACGGTATGATGGCATTTACAAAAGATATCTCACGCCCATGGGCGATACCAGATCGGGTTCAAGACAGTCTTCTTCTTTTTTTCTTCTTCTTCTTCTTCTTCTTCTTCTTCTTCTTCTTCACCTCACTGAGTAGGCACTTTGCCTGTTCCGTCTTCACAGAGTATCTCTCCATCTCACTCTTGGTCTTCCTACATCTCTTGTACCAAAGGGTCTACGTCTACATCGAACGCAACCTTAGGTAGTCGTTCATCCTCCATTCTGCCGAGATGATGTAACCATCCCCTACGCTATGTCTGGATCTTATCATTTATGGAGAATACCTGTAGCTCTTCTCTAATATCCTCATTGGGCAAACGATCCTATCTCGTGCAACCCTTTGTCCTTTTAAAAAACTTCATTTCCGAAGTTTGAATCTGGTTGTTAATCTTCTTTGTAGGAACCTATGTTTCAGATCCATATAGTAAAACAAACCCTGCCATTGTTTTATAAAATTTAAGCCTTGTTCAAGACAGAGTCATGAGCGTAATGAGTGGACAGGTGTTGGGAAGTAGATTTATGGAAAACCCAAAAGACGAAGGACTACTGGCAGAACGCTGCACAGGAGAATGCAAGATATTCCATAGGTATTTGAATCTGTTGGATACTAGCGCAAGATTTGCGTGGAGGATTACAAAGATCAAGTGCCACTAATAGACAATAGAACCGTAAGAAGAATAATCGATTTCAGTAAATAACAGTATTTCTCTATGTGGCCTCTTTAAAATTCCCGCAGTGAATACTTATTATGTGATCCATGTCTGCGTGATTATTTACAGCTGGTAAACTATATTAATGCCGTTACAATCTGATTGAAAACATCAGCTCCACGGCTGTCTATTGTCACGTCAATATCCTCAATATTGTCACGTCCACAATATCCTCTGTGGACAGGTAATTTGTAGCATAGCATACATTTTAATTAATACTGAACAATGCATATTGAAACCTTTTCGTTATACTAATTGTTAATTAATTTAATTATAAATGCTCGATATTAGTCTGCGTAACGTATCATCTGTTCTGTAATTAAAATTTGTCAGTACCGTAATGAACGAAAATATGAAGCACCGATCGTCGATCTGCGTTACCGTAACATAGTAGCACAGTGCGTACGAAGTTCATAACAGATCGATATTATTAATGTATTTTCGTTACTTTAAACACTAAACAATCACATAATAAGGTCATCCTCCCTATGCAATAGACAGTCCGTTTTGAAGCTGTATTTGTACATCAGGATTTATGATTTATGGTAGGATATTGTATAGTTTTTGTATTAGTCTGTGTCTTTAGTCTGTGTGCAGGATTTTTAGTACGTAAGGGTAAGTGCAGAGCGCGGAATGCTAGCATAGAATACTCACACAGATTACAGTCAGTGTGAAAACAATTCATGTATTTATATGGCACCGTGCGTAGCGAAGCAGATCGCACATCGCATACCAGAGAATATCATCGCTGATCCTCTTCGGAAAGCAAACAAGTTTGTCTTGTAAATGGCACATGGAATACTTCTGAGCTCCGATTGGTTGCTTCAAGGACATTTTCCGTACTGTAGCCACACAGAACTCTATCCAATGTACGACTAATCTGGTGTAAAATATGCTTACGGCGGCATCCACAGAACTCGACACTCTTCACTGTTCTCATGTATCAGACATTATTTCATCCTCGGAATGCACACCGCTCATACATGTACGATATGCTATGTGCGATCATCTATGCGAAGCTTCTATGCTAGTATTCCGCGCTATGCCCTTACCCTAAGACTTGTAAGGTCGAGGCACCTGCAGTATGACGTTATAGTACTAATTACGTATGACATATACTGTCATTACGGTAAATATCAGCGAATCAGAGGTGGTTGCAATCTCTGTTGTACGAGGGTCATTCAATAAGTAAACAAACAAACAGCTGTGGAGCAAAAACTTTTTATTCAATTAATACAATTTTTTTTTTTTTTTACTTTTCAACGTAATCTCCAGCAACGTCTATGTACTTGTCCCATCTCTTTACAAGCTTTTTTATTCCCTCAGCAAAGAATTCTTTACCTTGATGTCGAAGCCAGTTTTGGACTTTTTCCTTCACTTCTTCATTGCTGTTGAACTTGACACCATGCAAAGTCTCCTTGAATGGGCCAAACTGTTTTGCCGTGTGTGGGCGGGCATTATCGTGAAGAAGAATCACACCTTTCCTCTGCCATCGCGGACATTTCTTCTTCAATGCAGGCTTAACTTTCTTCACAGTCATGTCAGAATAGTACTGACTATTGATGGTACGCTGGTCTTGTAGGTAATCACAGAAAATTGGGCCTTGGGAGCTCCAAAAGATGGTTAACATCACCTTACCAGCCGATGGCTGGGTTTTGAATTTCTTTTTGGCGGGCGAACTGGGATGCTTCCACTCCATGCTTTGTCGCTTTGACTCAGGTTCAAAATAGTGAATCCAAGTTAGTGGTTATATGGTTCCAAATCCAAAAATCTTATAACAGAACGCTGTTCTTCGAAAGCACTGTCCTCAAGAGGACACGCCATCGTAAATAAAACTGTATTGGTTATGTTTATGCAATATATTATTGAACAGCTGATCAAAACTCACAACGACGTTGCCAGGTAACACTCCTGAAAGTTTCAATCAGCTGCTACAATTAATTTCTTTTCTACAACTGTTTGTCTGTTTACTTATTGAATAACCCTCGTAATTAGATCATTATCACCATGACACATTTTATCTTAATTACGCTCTGGTTCATGTGTCAGCTGTTCTTTGTAGTAAACTTGGGTATTTCTGAGTAAAGAAAAAGAGGTATGACAGGCCGAGGAAACGGTGACTGCCTAAAATTAGTTTACTGTAGACTTTCGAAATGGTTTTTCATGAATTCTCTAAAAGTTTAGATTGTTCAGTAAAAGGAATAGATACTATATTAATTATTATGAAACTGCTGTAGTTAATCCACATATATTTTTTTAATGACATTTCACTACTAAGTACATTTCACTACTACCGCTAAAGTGGTAAAAGTTGGTTGAGGAAAAATTCGTGACATCGCCGGGGACAGTTTGACTAATGAAAAATGCTGTAAATATATCAGTGGACTGTAATAAACAAAGAATAAATGACGATAATTTATTTTAAAAAAGCAAGATGTAATAACGGTTGAGCGGGAAACGACATTAGAGCCCAAAGTATTTCACTGTCAAGTTTTGTTTAAGCTGATTAATAGTAGCATTATGTTAAAAACTGTCAAATGTCGAGGACAAAGAGAAATATTGTACGTATTGAGTTACGACAGGATTACAGTGTTCTGTGATATGGCTTGACGTACTGAAAAAATCTGCTTAGGAAATAAAGGTGAAATTTGTAGGAATTATAAAGGGGTGTAAGGTATATGGTGAGCAATATATAGCCTCTCATGTACAAACGCCAACCTCACATTCTCGAAGTACAGCCTCGGTTGTATGGTGCACCCTGTTTTAACTGACGAGGAAGTGGCGACCGAGTGACTATCGGAATAAGTAGTCACTCACTTGATAGTCAACAGCTTTGGGTGGATGATCTGGCAAGCGGTAGGGCACTGGTTTGGGGTTGAGAAATTGGCCCCGACGGCGGATGAGAGCTAGTTACTAGTCAACGATATTGGGATGTAGAAGGCAACGAGAAACCACTACATTAAAAATCGTTCAGTAATCTCTAAGTAATATCATTATGGCTATGTTCAAGGCAAAATCATCCGGAGCTTCAAGTTCCCCAATCGGATCTCCGGAGGGGGGGGGAACAGTTTGGAAATTGGAATCTTTCGAAATGTGGCTTTACCGTAGAAAACTGAGAATTTCATGGACAGCACATACATAACAAATGTTGAAGTTCTTAGAAAGATGAAGAAAGAAAGGGAAGCTATTAACACAGTGAAGATAAGAAAGCTTCAGTATCTGGGATATCTCATGAGAAATGAACAGAGGTTTTACTTATTGCAGTCCATAACACAGGGTAGAGTACATGGAAAGAGATGAGTTGGGCGACCGAGAATCTCATGGCTGAGAAATTTAAGAACCTGGTTTGGCATGAATACAACTGACTTATTCCGTGCAGCAGTACAGAAAGTTAAAATAGTCTGTAGCCTATGGTATCCAACATCCAAAACAGATAGGAACTCTCAGAAGAAGAAGATAAAAGGAAATGTGAGAATCACATAACATTATAAAACTGGAAAGGGCATTTAAGGAAATAACACAAAACATACAAATCTATGTTTTAAGTTTGGGACAATTTTAAATTTGACTTCGATCTCCGGCCAGACAGACTACTTGGAACCATACTCTGGTTTATAGTCTAATGATTCCACTGTTACTATTATTCGTCGATTGCCACACTAACTTCCTTTATTTACTTTTATTTCTTTATCACGTATGGCATAGGCCTATAGATCTGCGGTGACAGACTTTACCTGAAAAGAATATAAAGAACGAATATTTTTAACAAATATTAAGTGTTAATACATTTTTTCAGTACTAAGAACTTAAGTCTCCATTTCCTTTTTGATTTCAAGCTTTCCTTTTCAAGCATTGATTTCAGATTTGGGTAATTTTATTGGACTTCTTCCTTTGTTGGCTGAAGCCGCCAGACGTTTATCCTATACTGCAAATTTCTCAAGTGGCTGTTTTGTCTCTTCCAGCGAATGTGATCTCAGGGCTGTTCAAATGGTGCGTCAAAATGATAATCCGCTATGGTAGCTGAGAAACTAGTTGCACATTGTTGTCGCTCATCAGTACACATAACATATAATATCAGAATATGTACATTTACTCTAATCCCTATGTTTATTCTTCTCAATTATTTTCTTATTATGATCTTCATATTATCATTGTCTTGCACAATGTCCATTTCCTCGGTGTAACACTTAAACTGGGGAGTCTATTATCACGTATTACTTTAATTCTTCTCCAGGTTTCTGTTGTTTATATTTTCGCCTCACAAGTATACTAGTTACTATGATCTTCCCATATATCTACTTATAAAGTTTCGAGTTTCTTTTTTCCTTCATGAATAGCAAACATTTTCACCTTATTTCACAGCACGTTTCCAATTTTTACTTGTTATATAGTTTTCACATTAATTTCAGAATAACGGCTACTGTATCATTTTATTTACTGCGGAATCGTCGATTTTTAAAGATGAAAACCGGTGATTATTAGAGCAGGAGAAACGACTGAAACGGTTCCAAATAAGAGCGGCGACGTACAGAATATGAGAGCAGCTTTTGCGTAACCAGTCATCTGGAGTTGAAACAGTCACCCTTTTCTCTTACTGATAAATCAAGAGCAATCATTTTCAAGTAAGAGACGAAAATATAATGTTATTTAAAAAATGATATCAACTAGCAAATTATATTAGAGGATCAGTTATTGTTTTGGGCTCATGTTTATTACTATTCCGGCTGTACAATGTTAATACATTTTCCGGAACCAAAGATTACAGAAGTGATTGAATTCTCATCCTCCACTGCTGATTGTCGACTCAAAGATCGACTTCAATTTTTCGTTCCATCAATATAGTCTGAATTTCTTCTATCCAGGTGATAGGTGGTCTTCCTCTTTTTCTTCTTCTTGGTGGGGTCCATTCCATAAAACTCCTTGGCAATCTTTCCTGTGCCATTCTTTTCGTGTGTCCATACCATTGTAATTTTTTAATTTGGATAAAATCAACAATTCAATTTTTCACATTCATTTCCAATTTTCTCACGTCTGAATATTCTTACCGAACGTCTCCAAAAATCCATCTCTGCTGTCAATAATTTTGTTTTTGTGTCTTTATTACTAGTCCGAACTTCCGAGCCGAAAGTCATGATACTTCAAACAATGGTTTTAAATATTGTGGTTTTAGTTTCATGTTCTTTAGTTTTGGTTTTGGTAAAGAACACACGATCTTTACCTATACTTTTCCTTCCTCCTGTGTGTCTCTGTACAGTCTTGCTTCCTACAGATTTTCTTTCCCCGTCTTCTTTCCTTCAAAAATGTCTCCAGTGGCCTCTGTATACATGTCGGCAACGCTTACTTCTCCTTCACACATTTCTGCGACCGAATATTTTGTCGAATCTCAATCACGACTTCTTGATATTATTATCAACAACAAACGTTTCCCATTCTGTGGTGTGGCATCCTGACTGGTAAATTTGAGACTGAGTATGGTAGGGCCAGTAAGCCAAACACGTTTTTACACACTCAAAGGAAACAAGTGAATTGTATTAACATGAAACGAATAAAACGCAGAACAGGAAAGAAACGCACAAGAAACGTGCAATAAAAGGAATTTGTGTGATAACGTTTTGAATGTATTGGAACAGGCTAATTCAAATACCGGGTTTTATTTAGCGTTACTGCTTGACTAGAAACTTACCTGGCGACCTCACATCACACGAACCTCAAACCAAGCCCGCAAACGAATCCGCTCTCTCAGAACTCTCAGTAGCAATGATCGTTGCTCCAGCGGACTACTTAGTCGTATCTACACAACCTGTATCCGCCCGATCATTACACACACCCATCCCATACGACCTTCTGACTACCGACCCTGTACGACTCAAACCCTACCGAATCACCGAACGGCGAACTCTACGACTTATATACCGCAGACCTCCCATTACAAAAACCTCCAACAGCGATCTGTATGCACTAAACACACTCTTCCCAAACCTCGATTCCTTCCTGTATAAGCTAAATTGGAAATACTCAAAAACCGTTACACAACGCACTTCCCTACAATCCATAGCCACCTCCATCAACAGAACTGCTCGCAATACCCGCAGACCCTCCTTATTCATAAACCGTCTCCTTACCATAGCCGATGGATCTCCTCCCAGAACTCCTCGCCGCCAGCGTCTAAGAAATAGAAACACCTAATTCCTAATTACAAACTTACTCAACCTGCCATCCTTCCTGATCACACAATAATTTAAGTTTCCCTAACTTCTTACCAAGTCTTTATCCCTCTTCTTTGTGTCCTCCGCCTGTCTTGACGCTTCTCTGTCGCCTTCTTCCAGCTTTGGCGACCTGCGATATTCGTCCCTGTCTTGGCCTCCCTGAAAAATAAACTAAAATTAATGGCACTTCCATCAACCACTTTCTTTACCTAAATGGCCACGAACTACATCTACACACACGCACCACTCTACCTTCAATCTGTATACTTCGCTTCCGGCCTGCGGTGGGGTGCGTCTCCCCACATCCTACCATCCGGCTGAAGGGGGCTTGCCCCAGATCATCCCAAGGTTTGTCCTTTGGACAAGTCTCAAAGATCACGAAAAAAAATAGCGGGCAGATGAGTTCTGTTAAACTGAGGAGGCGAAGGAGTAAACTAATATCGAATTATTGGGATGTGGTTAAAAAATATTGTAATACACTTCTTCAGTGACTCTCCATAAGCACTTTAGAGCTGGAGTAAGCGATTATCTGCTCAGTGGGGGGGCACTGGAACTTTACCATGAAGCCAGTGGTGGCGCACCTTTCCAGCACCTAACCATTCATAATTTGATAACAAGGAACAAGAATTTTGTAAGAGTGGACAGCGGTAATTGTCCGTACATCTGAATAATGATCTGCGTAATTTTATAAATAACAAATTGATAACTATGTAATTCTTGGTTGCGTATGCGGTGTCCGCGGACGCACCTTTTGTTAAGAGTATTGCCTCACATTTAAATAGGCTATATGGAATATATTTAAACCGTTCTAAAAATTAGGTTTGAGCATCGAGTAACAATTTTAAAGAAGTGGACTACAGAATGTTCTCTTTCGAAAAACACTGTTGTAAATCATATTTAATAGCAGAATATACTGTTACATTAATTAATAATATGTAAAGAAAATTAAAAGATTAGGTTATAAATAAACAAATAATTAATTATAAAAACTAATTAAAAAATGTTTGTCCCGTGGCATTAAATTAGATACTCTCAGTTAGCCGGGGTGTATTTCTCTGCAAACAGAGCGGAAGCAGTAGGACTACTGTAGATGCTTCAGTGTTTGCTCTAACAGAGCCGCTTTTAATATTCATCACTCGTATTACGGTTCGTTTTTAGTCGCGTAATTCCGTACCGACTGTGTTACGCGATTATAACTAACGGTAAATAATTAGAGTTTTATTGCAAACGTACATTAATAACTTACATGCAATATTGCTTTACAGAAATAATTATAATACATGTTTCCTAATAACCAAAGTTTTTCTTCAAATTAAAAACTGTTTTCTTCAATATTACGACGGTCTCCTTGATCTTCGTATGGTACAGTGGGCAACAAAAAAAAGACACCAATAAAGTCACTAAAAACCAGCTTTAATTATCGCAATTAACAGTTCATAATCAACAAGTTATTCAACTAGACTATACTCGTTCAATATTTCAAATTAAATTTGTCCACACGCAATAATAATATCAACTAATAGAGTTCCACACAGTAATCACTTTTTTACTAATAGCCACTTGAAACGCACTGAGTAGCCGCCCGAAGTAAACTGAAATCTAAGCGGCAGGTGTGGGCTATTTATAGTCTGCATGGTTCCATAATATGCATCCTTAACAAGCACTCGAAAATTCTACAGGATACTTAAGCGCGGTAGAAACACACACAGGCTAGGCTACTTGAGAAGCTTGTAGAACGATACTATCTAGCGGACGAGAATGTTCCGTATTAGGTAACAATATACTAATACCCGTTTCTTCTCAAAATTAAAACAATTTCTTCTGCCTAGTGTTTTTATAATTCCAGAAATATATACTCAAAATACTCCGTTTTAGGGAATAAAATAAATTATATTTATCGAAATTATAACAAAACGTTTCGTCTACACAGAGTCAACAATAACTTACAGATATAGAGAAGCCAAGATAAGAATAAAGAGAAGGACGTGACGACCAACAGAAACGTGAAAAATGTAGTGCGGAAAAAGGGAAGGGGAAACAGAAATGAGGCAAAGATAGGCCTACTACTGAGTAATATGAAGCATAGCATAGGCTTGTGTTCAGCAGACAGTACCATATCACCACTATGTTAATAGCAAACAATTAAATGGTAACGAACTTATTCTTGCCTTATCAATAAAGAGACAATAAACAAGTTTTAATTATTTAAAAAACTTGTACTTGTGAACTTTAATTAAAAGACTATAAAGACTATATTTAATAGAATTCACGTAACTCCAAGTAAATTCAGTAAAAACTTAGTTTATGGTTTCTATAACATTGGTTCAACAGTATTTTGTATAAAGAATATTATTTTAATTAATTTTTCTAGTCACGTTAATTAAATGGACTAACTTTGAACTTTGACTTTTTAGTTTAAAGAGGTATTATAATTTTTTATTTAAATTAAAAGTATAACAACTGCATTTATTACCGTTTATGAAGAGAATAATCAATAAATCTTATATAACATTTTTAGCATTAAAAAATTTCTTTACCACTGGTGTATTAATCACCTGCTAGAAACCTTTAATTTATGTTCAGATCTCAAATTGTCCTCTCGCTATATATATACGTATTCAAATACGGTACTTGTTGCTTCAGTTCTTTTCTTTATGAGTAAATTACTTAATTTGATACTGGTTTACAATCAAGATGTTTTTCTTAGTTGGAACATTCTTCGAGCATTAAGCTCTTTACTCATTGTCAGCCATGTTTGTTTCATGGATGATGATGAGCAAACTGCTTAATACTCGAAACATGTCCCACGTAAGAAAAAGGATGTTGATTATAAACCAGTATTAAATGAAAAATCTACACACACACACACACACACACACGCCCGCGCGTACATGTGTCACCTGTCAGTGAGGCCTGATATAGACTTGAAAGTTAGACACACACACACACTGACACGTTTTTCGTGGTATTTTTGAAACTGGTTTACACCACTCGAAATCGATCGAATCAAAGGGTTATGAACAATGTTACGTGCCTGTTGACTCGCGGTTGTGCGAATTGGCGTCTGTACGATGATATAATCATCAAGATAGGAAAATATTATTCATACTGTTGAAAGTGACGCCAAACCTTTGATAATCCGGGACAGGAGTGGAACTGTTTAATTAATCTTGGACAGGAATGAAATGCTAGACCTAACCAAGTTTCGTAGACTATTCTCTCTCTTAGAAACAGATTGTCATTGGGTCAACCTTTCCCGGTTGGGTAGCACGTGTTGCTGAGGCTGGACCAAACATACACACACGAAATCTTCAGGAGGAGACCATGGACACATACACCACGATAGAAAGATTAGCTTGTAATTAATTATTGTAATAATGTACTGAACATTTTAAAATAAAGACACTACAAAACAGAGCAATAATGACTGAAGAAAGAATCCGTGAAAGTATGAATCTGTAAATACTTTGTACAAACTTTAAATTCTACAACTGTTATAATAATTTAAAAAATTAAGATATTTTATATGAATATTTAATTAAGCACACTAAACTTTTATACAATTTTTTGGGTGTATGTTGTTACTATTAGAATGATTTTATTTGGATTCAGCTATCAGAATTTTAAATTGTTAAATTTCAGTTAAATTAAAAAATTTTAATTTGTCATTGACTTTTTACTGTCTATCAGATAAAGCAATTTTTTTATTTAGTATATATCTATGCAACGTTTATAATTATAAGTGTAAATTCTTAAAATGATGATTGTTGACATGTACATGCATGCAAAGTGATGTAAATTTAAATATTTTTAGTTATGCGGTAAATAAAACACTATTTTAATCTTTTAGACTTCATCTTACTTGTTCCCTTTCGCGATACTCTGTTCTTTCTACAAGATTAATCTTTATATGTTGCGTAGTGTTTACACATACCTCAAATAAGGTCAAGTCCCACGGGCTAGTAGGGTGTGCAAATGTATTAAAAATACGTTCAACACAGGAACAAGAATATTAACGTAGCAATAATCAATATTTTTCTTATTTTATTATTTGCTATTTAAAGCTTTTTATAATGTTGTGTTTTATAAAAGCTGTTAAAAAATAACAAAGAAAAATTAATTTTTGTATTCATTCAATGAATTCCCCACTTCTTTTTAATACAAACTACGCTGCCATTCATTCTTCATGTGTGTACCCATTAGATTCTGTGTTTGTATGTTAGCTACCCAAAAGGTCTTCCATCTAGTATATTAAAATTGTTTAAATAGAAAGCATATTGCTTTACTTTACTAGTTGCTCTTTCCTTTTTATAAGTTTTAGAGACACATTACGGAATTAGAGAATAAACAAAGCACACAAGATTATATACAAAAAAAAACGACTAATGAATGTAAATGTAAGAAGAGCAGACAAGGCCAACGATCTGCGACAGTAATAGAATAAGGAACAGTAGGGAAAGGAGTACCATGTGAGTATTGCAAAAACCTGAAAAGAAACGAATTATACTGTAGATGGGATGGGAAGATGGAAAGAGACTGACAGATCTAGAAAGAGTGGAGCAAGTGGATGAAAAAAATGATAACGATTAGGAGACGAGTAAAAATTATGAGATGGACGTAAAAATAAACCCAAAACTTAATGATCTTAGCCCCTTCCATTCATTCCTATCCTTAATCTTCTGTCGCACTTCTCACCTTCATTATTCTCAAATCCTCCAATACGTAATGAAGACCTTTCCTCTTACTAGGAGAAAAACATTGGCTTTCATATTTATTTTTGCCTTAAAAGTATTAAGTCTTTGCTCCACGTGTCCCAGTTGTTGTAACTTTTGTGCCTTTGCAAATCTCGTTACAGCTTCTTCTTTGTCAATTGGTTCAGCTTCCGATTATAGCGACTTCTGCAGTTATTATTCGTATACATTAACCTATAGGTCCTCCATAAAATTTTCCTTTTAAATATTACTAATAGATTTTGGTCATAATTTGTCACTGTTCCCGTCTCATGCACATCGGAGGCTACTGTCGGTATTAGAGTTCTCTAAATTTGTATTTTTAAAGTTCTAATTAACATTTTGCTTCTGTCCATTCTCATCTTTGAATATATCATGAGTGATATATTGCCATGAATATTAGTAATTTAATATGTTCAGAAATGAAACTTATTTATAAAAATTAATTTATATAATCATATTAATAATTATTATAAATGTATAATTAAATTAATATAATTCAGAACACCGTAGTTTTAGTACAAATAGTTTTCTAAGAAAACGTAGCTATCCGTAACATTAAATAATATATTACACTACGTCATTACGTTTGCAAATTAACAACACAATTCGATTACATGACGCAAACTACAGAGTTTCGCAGTAGTAGGGTGAGATATGCCATAACACCATTTCGTGTCGGTGTCGTTTTTCCTGTCAGGCGCTATTTAGTTTGGCCAGGCTGTTTAGTCTGTAAATTTAATTATCCTAACCTTACATAGCTGCAATGTAAGTGGTTTTTGAGAGTACATGGGTGGTTTGGGGGAGAGGTTTGTCCCATTTTCACAAGCAGTAGAACGTGCGTAAGCAGGACGAGGTATATATAAATCATATTCCCACCTCTTATTCCTACATTCATGTTTCCGAATAGGATTACTCTGATAATAAAGGTAAATGTTGTTTCAATCCTTTAATAACTTACATGAAGTAGTGAAGAGTTTAATCATCGTCATTATCAATATCATTTTCCTACCGAACACAGTCGACTGGACAAATTCCTCCCTTGTCATTTTTCTCCGCAGTAAATATTACCCAGTACACGGTTATATAGTTAATAGGTCACGCATATATCTTACAGAAAGCCGTCGCCATTGTCCTGTTCCGTCACTTGGCCGCGAACTAGGCGTTTTCGTGACTAATAGCCATATTGTCTTATAGCCGAATGTCCTGTTCACCACCAATTTATTATATGGACTTCCCTAAACATTATCATCTATTTCAGTTTGGTCGCAGTTTGGAGTCCAGTGTGTGTGTGTGTGTGTGTGTGTGTGTGTGTGTGTGTGTGTGTGTGTGTGTGTGTGTGTGTGTGTGTGTGTGTGTGTGTGTGTGTGTGTGTGTGTGTGTGTGTGTGTGTGTGTGTGTGTGTGTGTGTGTGTGTGTGTGTGTGTGTGTGTGTGTGTGTGTGTGTGTGTGTGTGTGTGTGTGTGTGTGTGTGTGTGTGTGAACAGCGACTTTATACAAATGAGAAAGTAAATGCAAGAAGAGCAGACAGGGTCAATGGTCTGTCAAAGTAACAGAACGAATAACAGTAGGTAAAGAAGGAGTACCATGGAAGTAAATAAAAAGGGGACACACATAAAATTTTTTATATCTCATTGTTGCTTCTATCAAAAGTTTCCTAAACTTCTCCGTGCATTTTGCGGGTATTTTTATCACTTTGCTGTTTCCTTTTTATTTTTCTAGTACACTACTCATGTTTAGAATTATATACTGATTAGAAACTGCCTTTTCTAAATACAAACCAAACAGTATAAATAAGTACATAAGAAGATATCCTTGTAATACTTTGCAATATTGTCATTCTTCCTAAAGACTGAACTCTGCCTTTACTAACAATATATGCCATTATATATACCGTCCAAACTAGACTTCCATATTAAACTATATTATTTTTATATTAATTTTTAAGATGTTTACAATTTCTCTCATTAAGACGTTAGTCATCTTCTCTGTTTTAACTGCATTCACAACACAAAGCAGCATTGTTTACATATTTTAGTCGTAAGAAACTAACGATATTCATTGAAAACTCGTTGGGCACTGGTGAAACATATTACTACGAATGTTTTACAAAACACAAACACTTGGTAGTTTCGCAGTTCAATTGTAAAACTACCAAATGTATGTGTTCATAAAATCTTGTAAGAAACTGAGCCTAATGATAAACATCAAGTGCTTTCCTGTATAACAACTTAGTAGTCGCATTATTTGATAAACATAACTTTTAATCTGTTGTATTTTTCATATTTTCAATTAATTTCTTATGGACATTTAGAGCTTTTACATGTACGTTTCATTAGGATGTTAGGTATCAATATAATGTTAATAAAAGGTGATTGTCAACCAAAAAATTGACTGCTATAAAATCATAAAACAAATTAGAGATGTATACAGTACTGAAAAAATCAAAAAGTGATAGACTAGAATATCAGAAGGTCGTAATGACGGATATTTTAACTGGCAATGTTGCTTACCTGGTATTATTACGAGATTGAATTGTAAACAGAATACTTATAACTGTTTGCTGAAGAATGTTAATATCTAGAGATATGTATGTGGACAATGGCAGAGTATGGTAAGAGGAACTTAATGGACACTATAATCAAAGGCCAGTAAGAAGAAAATCTGATAGACAAAATATGAAAGCAAACACCAACATAATAGTTTATAAAGAGAAAAATAGTTATAATGAATAAACGAGCGAAACGAATTCTCAGTTTCAACTTCACCAGTTAACATGAGTCTGTCTGTCTATTTAGGGTAGCTCCCATAATAACATTTTGTAAAACGTAGCATACATAGGATATTTATCGTTTTTAGATTGATATCCCAAAAATAGGGAGGTAAAATTTTAAGAAATTTGTAAAAACGGACGTGGGTTGTAGCGGTATAAGGAATTTTTATCGAAATTCGAATTCTGAATGTTTAATTGACAAAATTAATATTTCTCAAAAACTCTTGCAAATTTTGGAACTCCTTCAAAATTGTGCCATAGTTTACAAAGAAGTAAAACAGTGAACGAGTTCTGCAGCTCAGGGTGGTTACTACTACGAATAATAGCAACATACGGCAGCCAAGTTAAATGTTAGAATGGATGTCACAAGGGAACGGAAAAGGGGAAGAATTAGACAGAACTGGAATCAGAAAATAATTATTATCTTTCTTTTACCTGAAGATATCAAACTGTTTTAGGCCTAAAATTATATTTACTCTTATACAACCAATTTATTTTCCATACATATGACCGAACTTGACACGTTTTCTTAATCACTCAAATCCAACATGGCCATTGGAACTATCGCACCCATACGTAATTAAAACGAGCGAACAGGTTCAATTATCTTGGTGTTTATGACAAACTTCGTTATGATTGTAGTTTTCCTCAAAGAGAATCCCTATTCTTTTATATACGTGGCCAATTAAACTAATATTACTACTAAAAAGACTCGTTTCTAGTACAGCATTCACAGGCGCCAAGTCATAACGATTTTCAACCTATACATTAATTAAAATCAAAATATCCGCCCTATAGGTCCAATTAATCTAGTTTCTTTCAAGTTCCGCCGGAGAAGTTAGCTGGCAGAACATACGTTGGCGTATATAGAAGCGTGTACATCGTCTTGTTCGACAAGACACGAGTTTTCACTATTTCCCGACATTAATTTCCACATGTGCAAAGAGAAATAATCGAGTGTTTCAATCAAATAAACAATTTAGCAGGGAAGAAGAAAATTCTAAAAGCGGATAAGACGTGATTCCCTGCAGTGCAAAGAACGCGTTCGTCTAGATCAGCGCGAGACATCGGTCCGAGGCGACGTTCAGGCGTGTGCAGGAACCGGATTGATCAGTGGTCCAGAATAATGTGAACAGGGTATACGTCAGTGAACGATCAGGGTATACTCATCTGTCTCAGTGGCCTGTCGTTCGATCGGATGTGAGCTCAGTAACCGCGCCGCACCAAACACTAAACATGAAACGTTACAAACAAGGAGCAGAATTGGACCGACGTTACAGCTAGGATATCAAGTAATCAGTGTAACGCCGGGCGTGAAAACCTGAAAGGAACTACATACAATTTATTTCTAGATTTTGTGACGTTGAAAGCTTTATAGTCTTCTTTACTACATAACATAAAGTTTATATCTTTAGTTTAAAAAAATCCTGTACAGAAAAAATACACGGTCACGGTCAAGTTTAACGTCTTGATTTGCCAATTGATGGACCGTTTCATGTAAGCCTGCCTCAATGTTAAGCCAGAAACGATTGAACGAGCGAAGCGCAATCTCATTTTAAACTCGACCATTTGGGATTTTCTGTCTATCTATTTTTATGAACGTACACTTGGAATAGGACTCATCTTTTAAATGTGTCAACCGATTTTCTTAAAACTTGGTATGCGTGTCCGCACTTCTAACTCTAATCTTATGTAGATTCATAATTGAAAAATACGGGACGAAAAGAAAATGTAGGGATTTATATTTTGAAACTATTGCAAAAATCCATGGGGGATACCAAATTAAAGAGAATTTCAACTAAACTCTGAATATAATGTTCAGTTTTGAAAATGTTTAAATGTAGGACACCAAGAGTTTGCCTTGGCTATTACGCTGCAATTTTTGGATTTAAGTTAATGTCTGCTTATATAATAAAGTTGAGAAAACTCTTCTTGATAAGGGCAGGCACGCAAAGGAAAGTTTGAAATGTTACTGAAAAAAAAAGAAAAGCAATTGTGTATTTTTATTTACATTTTCTATTAATATTTACAGTTTGTTACTGACATATTGTCTCTTATGCCTATATAATTAAAATACTGTTTCCGTTTAGAAAATGAACAACTTATACTAATTACAGCAACATACTGTATGTATATTTTTGTAATCTTAAGCGCACTTTAAAACTACAAATTTTTGGTAACCAACATATTTATTGTTACAAATTTATTTATCCACAACATAATAATATTTTTTTTCTAAATAACACGCTAACAATATTTATTTTTATTTATTTTTTAGTTTTTAGATCTGCACAGATTGCAAGTCTTTTATTGTCCTAGTTTTTTGGAACCGATTGTCCTGCGAGTTTACTTTCACAGCATTTTAGCAACCCTTGAGTTATGGAACAGCTGAGAGAGATGAAGATTGGAGTTTTGAATGCACCAAAGAACGACTTCTCGTCTATGCTAATGAGTTTCACACACGTACATTAACATAAGGTCAATATCACAAACTGATGGTGATTAACTTTCGATACCTGAAGACACAAACTATTACAGTATCACAAACTTTGACGTTACAACAGGAGGCAAACTCGTTATTATCTGTACTTCAGAAGTTCTACAAACGTTTGTGCAGAGTAAACAACTACAACTCCTCGTTAACCACAACAACTTACGACTCCGCAGCTATGTAGCAAATGTGTGGGTAATTACATTTAGTCTTCTAATTAAACACCCTCCCCTCCAAATGCTTAACCAAATATGTCTGCATTTGTCGACAAAGCGAAACAAGACAGTCACCACTTCTAACAAGCATGGAGTTGAATTTTGAGTGAAATATTTTTGGAATAATTCATCCTTAACAAGTTCAACCTTATGTGCGGGACCATTAGGCGAACCCTTAAGTCATCAAGTAAAGGAACACGCCTAAAATTCTACAAGGTGATGGCTCTTCCCACACTTCTTTATGGGTCTGAAAATTAGACTTTAACGAAAGGCTAAGCCAGTCGCATCCAAGCGGCTGAAATGAGATTTCTCAGGCTTGTGGCAGGGTATACTCTCCATGATCATAGAAGAAATGCAGATATACAGCAGGCACTGAATATTAATTAGTATACTCGACAGGATTGCTCAGTATCGGCTGAATTGGTGAGAATATCTTTGCCGAATGGATGACTGCAAACAACATGAATGAATGGCCGCATCCCCAAACAACTCTGGAACTATAAGCCGCGGGGACGGAGAGGTGTGGGACATCCAACGAAGCGCTGGAGTGACCAGCTCTAATCTTTGGCTATTTGAGAGATGGAACAAACCATCTTTGGTTTAATCCGTGAATATGATGATGATGATGATGATGATGATGTTTTTGGAATAATTATAGAAAATTATGGAATGAAAGCTTTTATTCAATATAATAATTAATAGAGTTTTATGCTAAAGATACAGCTATACAAAGAAAGTTTCAATAAAGAGTTTACTAGGACCTTATTAAAACTAGAACGAATCATAATAAATAATAACAAGCGTAAAAAGTTGTTATTATACGTCATAGGCCTAAATAAGGCAAGTGCATTATTTCTAACAGATTGAAGTATCCTAGTGCTAATTTGGAAGACAGGATACTAATCTGTAATACATATGCACTAATTTGGAAGAAAGAAACAGTGTTCGGCACAGGAAATAGACATCTACAGCTCGTAGAATCCTTTTGCACACCAAGAGAAAGTAACCTTTAGGATGTAAGAAAACTAATTTTAACCAATAAATTTTCTCCATCTTCATTTATGTCGCAGAGACCAATCCTGACCAATTACATAACTGAAGAAGACAAAATAACCTGTAGGAAAGTGTAAATGGCAAAATCTAAGCGACCGTAAAAGCAAAATAAACATCAAGAATAGACAGAGTAACAGACGTTATACAGCCAACAGAATTACTGAATTGGAAAGGCAGACAGGGAGAATAACAGATTTTAGATCACAATTGGATAGAAGTGTCTGATTCAAAGTACAACGTTTGCTGATGGTGACATGAACAACAAAACTGGAAGGCAGTAAAGAGTTTGTAGAGGCCTTTGTATTGCAGTAAGCAGGTATACACTAACAGCACAGGAATAATAATAACTGATTTTCATGATAATCTTAAACCTCTTGAGGAAAGAAAGAAGAAGAAGAAGAAGATAATAAAAAAACATGGAACACGTGTCTTCAAATTGCATACCTGTTCGGAACATTTGGTTCTATCTCCATTTGTGTCAAACGTCTGTGTTCCTCCTCCCCACCCTATCTTCGGCGGCTCTGTGTCAGTTAATGTGTTAATCACTGGGATTAACCAAGCTGCCAATTGTGGGAAAGCAGTGTCTGTGTGTGTTTCAACACCCCGATATTCACATCAATCACGCCGTTTAAACATTTAATTAAATAGAATGTATACTGTATGAGTGACGATGAAGCATTCAGTTTTCACACCTCATAAAACAGAACACAATAGGCGTACTCCCTGTTTTTTGTCTGTTGATTGCAGGCTTTCACGTTAGTAAAGCTAACATGGTGACAAATCGCAAAGGCTTTAAGAGCCATAGAACGCCAGATGCTAAGTAAGAGACTGTCGGTCAGCAAAAAAACAGTGTAGATTGGGAACACATCGAAAGGTATGACAGTAGATGTAGAGCCCCCCTGAAAAGAGGGAAAGAAGACAACAGCGTACCCTATGGAACCACCACTGCCGGTACCAGGCCACACCCTAATATCCAGCCCTATCTATGGTCCCTGTGCCAGGAGCTCTATTTGAGCTCGGGACGCAACATTCGAGCGGGCGACGGGCATGCCCTTCGTCCCGCACAGCCATGGTCAGCCTATGGAACCAACAGTTAATGAAGAAGACACTTGACAGAGGAAGATATTCGTTTAGGTCTGAGGAAAATGGCGTACAGAGTGCGAGAAACATCGTACTGAAGTAGATGCATGGTCCAATAAAATAAAACAATAAATGGCTAACGAGACATAACTGTGAAGATTACGACAACAGTATGAAGATTACGGTATAGCAGAATTTACAATAAAATAAGACACCTTAGAGCGATGCTAGATCAGATTCCAGACATAGTAATGAGTGTAACGAGTGGACAGGTGTTGGGTAGTAGATGTAGAGAAAGGACCAAGGACCTGCTGACCTGCTGACCTGCTGACAGAGCGCTGTACAGAAGAGCGTTGGAGAGCTTATAGAGATTGGAAACTGTTGGACACAAGCGCAAGATTTGTGTGAACTTTACGGAGATCAAGTGCCAATAATATACTTTAGAACCGTAAGAAGAATAATCGATTTCAGTTAATTACGGACTGGCTCTACGAAACCTTCCTTAATCTATATAATTCCTTTAGTGATGTGTGTCGCCATAAGTATGTACAGTTACTAAACTATGTTTGTACAGATAGTATCTGCTGAAAGCATCAGCTTCATGGCTCTGTATCGTTACGGCATAGGTAATATCCTCCGGGAACGGTAAATTGCAGCATACATTTTAATGAACAGTGAATGATGCATACTGAAACCCGTTCGTTATAATTACCGCAAGCGGTAATTGTTAATTAATTTAATTATAAACGCCGCTATATTAGCTTGCGTAACATATCGACTATTCCGTAATTAAGATTTGTTAGTAATGAACGTAATTATGAAATATTGCTCATGCACGATCATATACGTTATTCTAACACAATGACACAGATTATTCAACGTTCACATCATATCGATATTACTAAAGTATTGTCGTTATGTTAAACACCAACTAAACACATAACAACGTTACCCTAACGATGCAACTGACAGCTCGAATGTCATGATTTGTGATTTATAGTAGGGTACTGTACAGCGTTTGTAATAGTCTCTGTCTTTAGAGGTGCTCAGGATTTCGAGTAAGTAAGATTTGTAACACTTGGTCGAGGAACCTGCTGGACGACTGACTGCTACAAATATTGTCATTACTTTAAATAATAACCAATCAGAACTTGAGGAGCTGAAAACAGAAGTATTTCTAGTGTTGACTACTCATGAATAGTTTTCCCATAAGTGTCCGATAGGTGAATTTTATAGTGATACAGTGGCCAATTCACCAAAAATTTGTATAAACATGTTTATACATTTTTTATTTTAACCAGCCAAAAAGTGAAAAAGTTTGAGTAAAATTGTTAGAATCATTTCTTGAACAGGAGGTTAAAAGTCAGAAATTACCGTATTTCAGAAGTTGAAAGAGGTTAACAGTCATAAATTATTTCAGAAGTCGAAAGATTCGGAAGATTTACATTTAATGGAATAAAATTGTGTTGATTAAATTAAAAACATTCTGAGGAAATTCAGAAAGAAAATGACAGTTGCATACTTGAGTTTTAAACATCTCATGTATTATTAAGAAAAAGAGGAATATTCTTAACTTATTAGTCATTCGATATTGTGAACAACCGTTAATTTAATTCATGTACTCTTTGAATTCTTAATATAGGCTATATCTTATCGTACATGTATCATTTATTGCCTATTTGAATATACATTAACTAACGTAATTAAAATTTTAATATATATTACGAATATGACAGATTACGTAAAGTATTCCAAACATTTTATTACACCATTCCCAACCATCTGCAAATATAACTAATTAAATTTCAAGCAAAAACAAATGAAGTAACAAATTTTCCACGTCTCCCAGGACGTTTCACAACTATAGAACTAAATGTATAATTGTGTTTGGAAATTGTACTTTTTAATATAATAGATATTTACCATATATCCGTCGTGCGACTTCGTTTTTCTCGTCTTATTTTGACGCGTTTCGGCAACGAATTGCCATCTTCAGAATCTTAATCACTCATATGAGATCGTTAAAAAATTAAAAACATTAAAATCATTACGGTAAAAGTGCACTTTTACGATATTGGAAACTCACAGACGCGAACATGAAAGTTTATGTTTCTCGAGTGGACTATATCGATCGACTGCTTTCGCGTGGACAATATCGATCAACTGATTCACTGTTTATATAGCCACTGATAAACCTGTTTTGCTTAATATAGCCCATATGTACTGTGACATTTCATTTACTGGCGCCCGTGTGCAAGTATTGCCGTGTCGTACAACATGTTATGTGAAAATGTAAGTTTATCATTCAAGACATAATCACTGTTGATTTTGACGGCTTTATATATTTCGTATTCCTCAAGCGCGTCCATGTATTTTCCTTTCCTGCAGCAATGCAAAGGCTGGAAATTTGTCTCAAAATCACTGTAGTTATGATTACATAGTATCAGGTGCCTGGCAAAATTAGATGTTGTTTTATGTAATTCCCTTCTGGGAAGATGTTCGTTATATCTTTCTTCAAATGGTCTGCCTGTTTGGCCTATGTAGAACATGTCACATGAGCTGCAATTCATCTTGTATACGCCGGTTCTTTTTCTTTCTGGTATACTGTTTTTTCGGCTAAGAAGTCTCTGAATGTTGTTATTTGTACGAAAGGTTACAATTACATGGTGTTTCTTGAGTTCGTTAACTAGAATATTTGGTAAAATGTTTGTGTAATCTGCAGATATGTATTTATTAACCGGAAGTGTGTTATCATTGTTCGACTTTTTTAATTTCTTCTCTTTGTGTTTACTTATTAATTTATCCACTAATGAACTTTTATATCCGTTAGCCGCTGCTATGTGCTTGATGGTATTAACCTCTTCAATGTAGTCTTTTTCACTTAACGGTATAGTTAGCAATCTATGCACAAAACTATTGTAAGCTGCCATTTTATGCGAGGTGGGATGATATGAATCGGCATGAATTGTGACGTCCGTTGTTGTGGCCTTTCTATAGATTTTAAATTGAAGTTTTCCTTCGTTTTTTAAAATGGTTAAATCTAAGAAATTTAATTGATTTTCTTCTTCTATTTCAGATGTGAATTTAATCTTATGGTGTATGCTGTTTATGTGACTACTTAAGTTTTGTATTTGCCTTTTTGTTCCATTAAATATCATAAACGTATCGTCGACGTATCTACAATAAAAAATGATTTTATTCTTGTATAATTTATTCGATATTATGTTCATATTCTCATAATAATTTAAATATATATCAGCTAATAGTCCTGACAATGGCGAACCCATAGCCAGACCGTCATCTTGTGTAAAAAACCCGTTGTCAAATGTAAAGTAATTATCATATGACTTACAATCCAAGACGACTGTAAGTAGTTTTATAAGTTCATTGATTTTTTGCATGCTAAGTTGAGCTACTTCCTTTAAATTGTTATTTACAATTTCTATAGTTTCCCTCACGGGGATATTAGTGTACAAATTAGTTACGTCTAACGATACTAATTTATATTGTGGTAGTATTTCTATCTTTTTAAGTTTTTCAACAAACTCATAACTGTTCTTTATACTGTAATTATTTGCTATCCTGATATTATTCTTAATTAAAGTCACTAACAATTTAGCAGCTTTGTATCCGGGAGCTGTGGTGTAGTTTATTACTGGTCTGATTGGTGTACTTTCCTTGTGGATTTTAGGTAGTCCTGTGAATTTTGGTGCCGTGGCATTAATTGGTTTTAAATATCTGCGTGTTTTCTCATCTAACAAAAAATTACATTGATTAATGGTGTTATTCAAAGTTTTTACATAAGCCTTTGTGGGATCCCGGTCTATTTTCTTAATATTATTATTATTTATGAAATCAAATACCTTTTGAGTATACTCTCTTTTCTGCATGACCACCAATGTGTCACCCTTATCTGCCTTACTTATAATTGCATCATTTTTCTCAAGTTTACTTTTTATGGTTTTAAGATTCATGATATCCTGCTTATATTTACTTTTTAAAAAATTGTTTTGACTTTTACATTTATTACTATTAATTGCGTTATTGAGTTTGTTGTTGATAAAAACCCTTGCTTCATTCTGTGCAACGGAACCATTTAATCTTTTAATAGCAGCTTCAGCATTAACTACCTCATGGACAATTTCGTTTGTCGTATTAAATCTTGGTACATTATATTTCAGACCTTTATTAAGCACGTTTATTTCTTGGTTAGTGAACTCTATGTTGGTTGTATTCGTTACACGTTCATAGAACACATGTTTACAATCTATTGGTCTATTTTCTTTTTTATGCTGAGTAAGATATAGATTTCGTATTTTCTTATTATGGGTTAATACTTTATGATAAAAATAATTGGATATTAAAGCATTAATTTTGGTCATGATAACATCTATAACTGCAGGGTGAATTTCCTTTAACATTTCTAAATGCGCTTTATAAAGATCCGTATTTAACCTGTTTTTCTTTTTGTATAATTGTCTAATTTCTTGCGTTAACCACATTTTTTCTGCTATTTGTTTCGTCTTGAGTGCCGCCGGTGTTCTTGAATTAATATTTATGCGTGCAAATTTTGGTATGATATTCATTTTTATACACATTTTATTAAATTTAATGTTTTGTGCAACTTTTAGCATTTTGATTTTAACATTTTTGTATTTGTAGACAACACTTGCCTGACGGGCTTCAATATAATACATTTTAGGTTAGTTGTCTCCAAGTCGCTTATATTAATATAATAGATATTTACCATATATCCGTCGTGCGACTTCGTTTTTCTCGTCTTATTTTGACGCGTTTCGGCAACGAATTGCCATCTTCAGAATCTTAATCACTCATATGAGATCGTTAAAAAATTAAAAACATTAAAATCATTACGGTAAAAGTGCACTTTTACGATATTGGAAACTCACAGACGCGAACATGAAAGTTTATGTTTCTCGAGTGGACTATATCGATCGACTGCTTTCGCGTGGACAATATCGATCAACTGATTCACTGTTTATATAGCCACTGATAAACCTGTTTTGCTTAATATAGCCCATATGTACTGTGACATTTCATTTACTGGCGCCCGTGTGCAAGTATTGCCGTGTCGTACAACATGTTATGTGAAAATGTAAGTTTATCATTCAAGACATAATCACTGTTGATTTTGACGGCTTTATATATTTCGTATTCCTCAAGCGCGTCCATGTATTTTCCTTTCCTGCAGCAATGCAAAGGCTGGAAATTTGTCTCAAAATCACTGTAGTTATGATTACATAGTATCAGGTGCCTGGCAAAATTAGATGTTGTTTTATGTAATTCCCTTCTGGGAAGATGTTCGTTATATCTTTCTTCAAATGGTCTGCCTGTTTGGCCTATGTAGAACATGTCACATGAGCTGCAATTCATCTTGTATACGCCGGTTCTTTTTCTTTCTGGTATACTGTTTTTTCGGCTAAGAAGTCTCTGAATGTTGTTATTTGTACGAAAGGTTACAATTACATGGTGTTTCTTGAGTTCGTTAACTAGAATATTTGGTAAAATGTTTGTGTAATCTGCAGATATGTATTTATTAACCGGAAGTGTGTTATCATTGTTCGACTTTTTTAATTTCTTCTCTTTGTGTTTACTTATTAATTTATCCACTAATGAACTTTTATATCCGTTAGCCGCTGCTATGTGCTTGATGGTATTAACCTCTTCAATGTAGTCTTTTTCACTTAACGGTATAGTTAGCAATCTATGCACAAAACTATTGTAAGCTGCCATTTTATGCGAGGTGGGATGATATGAATCGGCATGAATTGTGACGTCCGTTGTTGTGGCCTTTCTATAGATTTTAAATTGAAGTTTTCCTTCGTTTTTTAAAATGGTTAAATCTAAGAAATTTAATTGATTTTCTTCTTCTATTTCAGATGTGAATTTAATCTTATGGTGTATGCTGTTTATGTGACTACTTAAGTTTTGTATTTGCCTTTTTGTTCCATTAAATATCATAAACGTATCGTCGACGTATCTACAATAAAAAATGATTTTATTCTTGTATAATTTATTCGATATTATGTTCATATTCTCATAATAATTTAAATATATATCAGCTAATAGTCCTGACAATGGCGAACCCATAGCCAGACCGTCATCTTGTGTAAAAAACCCGTTGTCAAATGTAAAGTAATTTTGTTCCAAGACGACTGTAAGTAGTTTTATAAGTTCATTGATTTTTTGCATGCTAAGTTGAGCTACTTCCTTTAAATTGTTATTTACAATTTCTATAGTTTCCCTCACGGGGATATTAGTGTACAAATTAGTTACGTCTAACGATACTAATTTATATTGTGGTAGTATTTCTATCTTTTTAAGTTTTTCAACAAACTCATAACTGTTCTTTATACTGTAATTATTTGCTATCCTGATATTATTCTTAATTAAAGTCACTAACAATTTAGCAGCTTTGTATCCGGGAGCTGTGGTGTAGTTTATTACTGGTCTGATTGGTGTACTTTCCTTGTGGATTTTAGGTAGTCCTGTGAATTTTGGTGCCGTGGCATTAATTGGTTTTAAATATCTGCGTGTTTTCTCATCTAACAAAAAATTACATTGATTAATGGTGTTATTCAAAGTTTTTACATAAGCCTTTGTGGGATCCCGGTCTATTTTCTTAATATTATTATTATTTATGAAATCAAATACCTTTTGAGTATACTCTCTTTTCTGCATGACCACCAATGTGTCACCCTTATCTGCCTTACTTATAATTGCATCATTTTTCTCAAGTTTACTTTTTATGGTTTTAAGATTCATGATATCCTGCTTATATTTACTTTTTAAAAAATTGTTTTGACTTTTACATTTATTACTATTAATTGCGTTATTGAGTTTGTTGTTGATAAAAACCCTTGCTTCATTCTGTGCAACGGAACCATTTAATCTTTTAATAGCAGCTTCAGCATTAACTACCTCATGGACAATTTCGTTTGTCGTATTAAATCTTGGTACATTATATTTCAGACCTTTATTAAGCACGTTTATTTCTTGGTTAGTGAACTCTATGTTGGTTGTATTCGTTACACGTTCATAGAACACATGTTTACAATCTATTGGTCTATTTTCTTTTTTATGCTGAGTAAGATATAGATTTCGTATTTTCTTATTATGGGTTAATACTTTATGATAAAAATAATTGGATATTAAAGCATTAATTTTGGTCATGATAACATCTATAACTGCAGGGTGAATTTCCTTTAACATTTCTAAATGCGCTTTATAAAGATCCGTATTTAACCTGTTTTTCTTTTTGTATAATTGTCTAATTTCTTGCGTTAACCACATTTTTTCTGCTATTTGTTTCGTCTTGAGTGCCGCCGGTGTTCTTGAATTAATATTTATGCGTGCAAATTTTGGTATGATATTCATTTTTATACACATTTTATTAAATTTAATGTTTTGTGCAACTTTTAGCATTTTGATTTTAACATTTTTGTATTTGTAGACAACACTTGCCTGACGGGCTTCAATATAATACATTTTAGGTTAGTTGTCTCCAAGTCGCTTATATTAATATAATAGATATTTACCATATATCCGTCGTGCGACTTCGTTTTTCTCGTCTTATTTTGACGCGTTTCGGCAACGAATTGCCATCTTCAGAATCTTAATCACTCATATGAGATCGTTAAAAAATTAAAAACATTAAAATCATTACGGTAAAAGTGCACTTTTACGATATTGGAAACTCACAGACGCGAACATGAAAGTTTATGTTTCTCGAGTGGACTATATCGATCGACTGCTTTCGCGTGGACAATATCGATCAACTGATTCACTGTTTATATAGCCACTGATAAACCTGTTTTGCTTAATATAGCCCATATGTACTGTGACATTTCATTTACTGGCGCCCGTGTGCAAGTATTGCCGTGTCGTACAACATGTTATGTGAAAATGTAAGTTTATCATTCAAGACATAATCACTGTTGATTTTGACGGCTTTATATATTTCGTATTCCTCAAGCGCGTCCATGTATTTTCCTTTCCTGCAGCAATGCAAAGGCTGGAAATTTGTCTCAAAATCACTGTAGTTATGATTACATAGTATCAGGTGCCTGGCAAAATTAGATGTTGTTTTATGTAATTCCCTTCTGGGAAGATGTTCGTTATATCTTTCTTCAAATGGTCTGCCTGTTTGGCCTATGTAGAACACGTCACATGAGCTGCAATTCATCTTGTATACGCCGGTTCTTTTTCTTTCTGGTATACTGTTTTTTCGGCTAAGAAGTCTCTGAATGTTGTTATTTGTACGAAAGGTTACAATTACATGGTGTTTCTTGAGTTCGTTAACTAGAATATTTGGTAAAATGTTTGTGTAATCTGCAGATATGTATTTATTAACCGGAAGTGTGTTATCATTGTTCGACTTTTTTAATTTCTTCTCTTTGTGTTTACTTATTAATTTATCCACTAATGAACTTTTATATCCGTTAGCCGCTGCTATGTGCTTGATGGATATATGATACATATAACCTAAAATGTATTATATTGTACTTTTGTAAAGACCTAGTTGTAGGCTTGGCTTGAGTTCAGTCGGTCGAATCCCCAGAGCTCACAAAGTTTCACTTGCTTTTCCTGTACCAAATTTATAACCTATAATTGTCCTGTTCCCTCCCGGGTGTGACTGAGAGAACACAACTCAGTCAATTCCCGTTAAGCCTAAACAGAAAATGTCCGATAGTTTAGCATTAACAGAAGGATTCCTCGGATTATCAGGGTGCACGTATCAATGTTTACTTTATTTTCGGTACTTAGGCATCGGTTTCTACATTTTTTGGGTTTGTTTTGAGCGCTTTGAGTCAATAATTGTTTTGAGCTACACATAATATATATATATTGTAACGTAACAGAAATACGGTCCTCGACGTTACATAAACCAAATTATAAGATTTAGAATAGAGGAGAAAATTTATTAATTATCCACACTTGTAAAAGGTCAGAAACCCTACCCATGATTGTTTAAATAAAATAAGAATGCAAGGTAAAAAAGATAATCAAGTAATAATGTTAATAATAATAAACCTCAAGGTTCAGCGAGAGGTAAATAACAGACATTGACACATATTGTAAAAAACTAATATTGACTATTTCAGAATAATTGATGTTTTAAAGTAGATGAGGATGAGTAAATGGTGTATGACTTAAGTTACTCAAAAGTACTTGTTATTAATTGTATCATGTTATATTGTTATCATGATAGTGATGTTATATTTTGTGTTAACAAGTGAAAGATTTCTGTTAATAGAATATCAGTTAATTAAGTATTATATGTTATTAATTTACCATTGTAGAGCTGTTGTTGAAATCAGTAATTGATTACTAATTAATTTCATTTTATGTGTTATCTATAGGTCACGATAAAGCTTTTGTTAGATTTTATAAAATTAATTATTTGTATACATCTACTTAGATAATAAGATGATTATAATTGTAAACTTGGATAAAAAGGCTATAATTGTTAACGAGATACAAAAGAGTTTAATACCACCATGTCATAAATAGATAAAAGATTCTATAATATTGCAGATAGTAACAAGTTAAATTCAGAAGTAGATCAAGGTATAATGATAGGCCTAACAACCAGTAACATTATACAGTAAGTCAGATCAGAAAGGTTAGGTAAAGAAATTAGTAACAAATACTAAATAAAATCTAAGGAGTTAGTAAAAGTTAATAATAATTGATAATAACGAATAAATAAACTCAAATTAAATAAATTATTATAATGCCATAGTGCAATGATACCGATAGATAATGTTTGGTAACTGAAAAATAATATTTGTTAAAATAAACAGACTAAGAGTAAAAGACAGCAAAATATATAAGATTTAGTAAACAAGCCATAAGTAAGATTATATTCGGATATAATGGAAATTTAGAAAGGGATTATTTTGATGAGTGGAAGAACATTGTATGAAATGATTATAATATGACATAATATCGAATAAGAATAAAAACGATGGTTGCTATGGACGACAAAATAGATAGAATTTGTTGATTGGATAATTGGATATTGGATAATTTTACATGAACGAAGATAGTTTAGTTAAGAGATGCTCAGAAAAAATTTGATTTAATTTAAATATAAAATACATCGAAATTTAAAATAAATGAATAATAAATCGCAATAGTTTGGTCCACTAATAGTTAACCATATTATATAATTGGACAATATAAAAACGATACACAAAGTAACGAAAAATAAAGGAAGAACTCGGATTGCCAAATTCCAGACAATGAACAAATGTTAAATTAATCAATTAACCAAAACCAGAGAAATAACTACCTGCATAAAGTGATATAATCCTATAACGTAAACGAAACGAAATTAAACACCAAATTACATTGGAACTTGCAGTTTACACAATCCAATAGAAAAAACGTAGTTGGATTCGAATTTCGTCGAAGCACGTAACCACAAAATTCGGACATTGGTGAACAAAAGGAGCGGTATTTCTGCATCATCCCAGGACCAAGAATTAAACTTTATTTTCAACTTGGAACGTAGACTAACGAGAGCTAATTCATCTGCATGCTGATCTGTTGCTGTCAAGACGAAAGGGTTACCTGTACACGGCCTCATCGAGTCACGATGCCGAGCGGACGGTAAATACAATTATTTTAAATATTATTTAATAAAAACTTAACTCTATATTGTAATACCTTGTATTCCTATTTATGCATTTTCTGATCTTACTAACAGTTGAAAGAACCTTCACGCCCTGTATTTAAAGAAATATAAAATCATAACTAAAAATAATATAAAACCTTGATTCCGATCGATAATCGATTACTTCTGACTTATAGCCTTTCGTATCTAACGTAAGAGAAACAGCTTTGTTGGACAAGAAATATTAAATATTAATAAAGAATCATTTCAAAATTTCATTATCTTCTCATTTATATAAGTTTTAATGGAGTGTGAATAAGAAATAAGATAAGTAAAGAGTGTAACCAATAATCACCGTATGCGGTGGGTTAACCTACAAATTTCCGTTGTCTGGGAACCACAGCGCTATTCGCGGACTGATTAGGTATTAAAGAGAGGAGAATACAAAAAAAATTTCTGCTCTTCTCTTCAACACAGAATAGGCTTGAGCGAAAAATTCGAATCACACCCTATACACATAATTTCCACCCAAAATAACACAATTATATTAAATAGAGAGGAAAGGAGATATACTTAACAATATTATAACACATATTAAAATAAGATACGTAATAAATTGGCACTAATCGGAGAGAGGTCTTAACGAGGGGACACCCGTTACATGATTATATATATAACTAAAGTGTATAAGTATCAAAAAAATCTTTAAGTTAATACATTTTTATTTTAAAATTATTAAAAACGGCATATTAACATAAAACTATTGTAGAAGAGTGTTTGATTCCTTTTTTTTAAGTAATACATCACGGTCTAGTTTGATGGACGTAGTCGCAACTCTTAGTGAGTTCTACGGTATTCGTTTGAAATGCTGATCTAACTTAATTCTTTGTGCACTTCACTTTTTAATAAAATATTTTTTGCAAACGTACGTACTGCTGAAACGTGTGAGTAGGAATAACGCGTGATTCTGAAGAAAGGCATATTCGTTATCTGGAAATATACGTTTTGTAAAAGAAGATAGCAAGAAGAAAAATGCTCTCCTCTCTTGCACTGCATTTGGACTACCTGCTTTAAAACTCTCTTAATTAAAATTAACATGGTGTAGTATTGAATATTAAATAATGTATCTTTTACGAACTAAACATGAAATTCTAATACTGTAAATATCACCTATATGCTATACTCTACAAGGTAAGACAGTTGATATTAAGACAGGCGTAAGCAGAAAACAATATATTATATACGAAACCAACTCGAGCTTCATGGATTAATAGGATGCTTTTCCGACGGCTCTGTATGTAAATTTCATAATATTTATGTCTTTGCTTCCGGCTGTTCTCATATGTAACTCAAAACTCCTAAAGTTCTTACTCTCAGATATGTATATTGTAGCATGACAGATTATCTACTTAATAATGAATGAAATATGATCATAAATAAATATCAATTAAAATAACTATCAAAGAAAAATCCAAATGAAAACAAATAAGTATCACAATAAAATACAATCATAACTTGAAGAAGTAAAAATACAGAAAAAGCAACTATGCAACAAATATGTGTAATGAAAAATAAATTAAAAAACTAAAATAAAGTAAGAAAATACCCAGGTAGGATAGGAGTAAGTAAGAAAGATACCCAGAACAAACAAACGTACATAATAACTATATGGTAATGAAGAAACAAAGAATGAATAAGGAAGATACCCAGAACAAACCAACGTACATAATAACTATATGGTAATGAAGAAACAAAGAATGAATAAGGAAGATACCCAGGGCAAACCAAAATACCTAATAAACAGGAATGAGTTTGAAGATACAAAATAGTAGGAGGAGAAGACTACAACAAATACTCGAAGGAAACCCAGCAAGGAGAAAACAAAAACCCCAAAGGAAATTAAATGTCACAAATGAAAGTATAACACCCAAAAACAGAATTAATGTAAAATAAATGTAAACAGAAGTGTTTAGAGTTATAGGTAAAAGTGCACCCATGAAAGTTATTGTATAATGAATAAAAAACAAATCTTAACAGTCCTCTATAAATAAAATTCTTGATAATATAAAACTATAAAACTGATTAGTGATAGTATCAAGAATTAACAGGGGACAAGTGCAAGTTATTATATTATAGTAAATAAACTTCAAGAAAGTGCATTAAATGCTTAAACTTAATAAAAGTGTACCTTTAAACAACTTTAAAGTTTTAATTTAACTTCATGAATACTCTTTGATAGAATAGTATTATGAAAAGCAAAGACTAATGTTTCTAATAAATTGCCACTCTTTATCTAATAACATTCACTGAAATGAGTAAGATAAATAAAGAGCAGGTATTTAATAAGTAAAGTGACAAGGGATACATCCCTAAAATAAAATTTAAAAAAACAGATAAGACTGCACACAAGTAATGTTAAGAAAGATTTAAAAATGAAGGAACAGATGTGTTATGTTCCTATTAAAATAAATGAACTCTATACCTAAATGTAGGAAATAGAGACTAATGTTCTAATATTCTAAAATGTTTATTATGTTTAATAGTTTTAATCAAGAATGCAATGTCTGAATGTGGATACGATTCTTTTATTATAAAATGTTTATTATGAGTTACTAGAAATAATCAAGACTAGAATGTCTGAGCTTAAATACCATGTTTTTCATGTCAAATAATTGTTATGTATTATTAGTTAGAATTCAATACTAAATGTTCTTGTAGTAAAGTAAGGAATTGTTAATTAACATTGTATTAGAATAGAAGGTCAGAAAGGGTATAAACAAGCTATATTATTAAAAAACTTTGTACGTAAAACCAGATAAAATCTAGACCAAATGGTAAATATAAACTACATTATAATTGAAGAATCAAGTACAGTAAACTAATTAAACTGATGAAATTTATGTAAGGTAAATCAGTCACAGAATAATATAACGTAAATTATACTTTAAAAAGATATTGTAAAAAGATAGGAAGAATTATGAGAAAAAATTCAAATGTAATAACTGAAAATTCAGAGTGGGGAGTCATAAATTATTGAATAATATTTAAAAGGATAACCAATTAATAAAATTACAAGAAATTAAGGGAAGATAAACATTTTGTCAATCTGACATTTAGTACAATCATAAATACAACATATAAAATGGCAAACATTTGGGGAAGGACAGGAAGTAAATGTTAAAGCCTACTTTTTCAAAATGAAAGAAATATAGCATTTTAGATAAAAAACTTTCTAAAACTATCTTATTTGGTATCAAATCAAACAGAATGAACTAAAGAAAGAGATTATGTATTTAGTATTTCATAAAATTAAATAATAGCAAAAATATATTCAGTAAAATAATGTAAATTTTCCGAATGTAGCGGAAGCCAAACAGATTTAAAACAATGTATTGCTAATATTAAATTGGCTAAGACGATCTCAGGAGACGAAGGAAATGAGAACAGTTAATTATTGGACCTTGTCGAGCACACTTGAACGAGATTTTTGCTTATATTAACCTATATAGCAGACAAATATGGCGATCGGTCTGTAAGCCTAGTCTACAGTGAAAAATCGTAAATTACTAAATTTTGAACTTAAACCTTAAACTCAGTGAGAACATTTAATAGCACAATTAAACTAAAGTAATACGGAACAGTAAAGGAGTGAGATAATAAATTAAACCTATACAATAAATAATTCTTAATAACGAGACGAGAAGTGCAAGTTTCGACCTTATTGAACAAAGTAAATTAAACATTATCACACATATTTAATCGAAGTGAATCACAAAACACTGAACCAGAACCATTCTACTAACACCAGAAGGAATAATCACAACTGCGGAGACGAGGAAACATTGAGAAGGCACCATTTATTGGAAGAAATTTTCATCAAGCCGACTACGGTTTAACATATGCAGTCCGGGAGCCGCCATCTTGACTCCCACAAGCGAGCTTTACCAACATAATCATACAGTCTTCAATGGTTCGAATTTTTTCTTTAATAAACATTATATATTAACTAATAACTTGTAATTTTTAATTCTTAAGCTTTTTACATGTAAGTGTTATACTTTCCTGACCTTACCCTTCTCTGACTATATATAAAATAACCGTTCAAAGAACCTAATAATTAATAGAAAATACAGATGTAAAAAATTAATCGACAGCCCTGAGAACGAGTCGATACTACTGTTGAATAATCGATTAACACTCGATACATTGTACAATTGTTAATAAATCTAAAATTTCTGCAATTTGGTTTATATTTATTTATAAATTTACTAAATAGAATTAAAAATAAGATAAATTGAGATGACGGACTATCCGAAAGGCGGGCTTTACCAAAAAAGAAGGAGAATACTCAATTAAGAAGAAGAACCGTCTATCGATTAGTGCTGGAGATAATACAATTAACGCGGAAGTTAATTATAAAAACGTAAGGTGATACAATTAACAGAAGCAGAAACAGAAACAAAAGAGTTAAATTTTTACACGAATCAATTACGAAAATTAATTTACTAAATACAAACAACAAAAACCAATTAAACAATATTTTTGAAAAAACAAAACCACCAAAAATTTTTATTTTTGGTAAACCACAAATAATTATTTTTATTTTGTAAACGAAATTTTTTTATTTTGTTACAAAATTGGCGCTCACAACAGTGCGGGCATCATCATCTTCTATTTGCACGTTTTATTACAATTTGGCGAGCCCAACAGTGGGACTTAAATTATTATTACATCAACAACAAATTGTAATTTTTAATCTGTTACAATACATGCTTTTTATATTTAGTTGACATATATAGATATTATTTTTTACTTGGTCCAGGTTTCAGAGGCTTAATAATGTTGGTTTTATCAGGATTTTGTGAGTAACTCAAATAAGAAAATACGAGTCAAAACATACGGAAAAGTGCATAAATGTGCTGTAAAAACTAGAGACAGAGAAAAATCTAAAGACAACTTAGATAATGGAAGCACACAGATAATGTTAAAGAAGGGAGTAACAATCAGAGGAGAAAGTGTTGTCGCCAAAAGGAAAAGTGGTCAAATTTTGTGCTTTGATAAATAATTTTTCCGCAAAAGTGATTAATAACTAATGTACTAAAGAGCATTAATTAATAGCAATAATTATTAATTGACATGTAATCTATTAATCTAGCAATATACCATTTGTACTGAACAATTTACTATGTAATATGCATGAACGTATATGCTACACTTTAGAACTCTTTTCGGTAAATATATATCCAATAGCATAAAATGCTAAAAAGAAAAACATATCCGTAACAAATAAAATGAAATTCTGTTTCGTAGATATAGGCCTTTATCAATCATCTACGCAATCTTAGCTACAATAGTATACTGTAGTGTTTTGCATTATATGATACAGTATTTTGAAATAATTACTTGATTAATTAAACAATACTAATGTCCTAGCGAATACTAAAATTAAGCACTCACCAAACAAATGGTTTGTAAGATGAGATAACAAGCGTTAATTAGAGTAAACTTAAAGTTCCAATTGAATACACACATTTTTAAATGACACTAAGAGCTGCTTTTCTGTAATACTGAGAACCGCACTAATGTCACAAAGAAACGGAATATTAACAAAAGCAATCGGTACACCAATATTAGTTGGGTTAAATCTAACTCAAGTATACATTTTGATTCACGTAGTATAAACAGAATCTAAAAACGCAGTTGCCAGTTTAGTGGCTTTATTTCATACCACTAGATACTAGGATTTCATATTGTACATAACAGTAACTAAGTTCCCTAATTTTTTGCAGCTATTACAAGTTTTATTTTTAAAAAGCATTTCAAACTAGCGGGATTGGAACGCAAATGGTTTTACTCGTCCAATACTATGAAAGCTCCACTGACGTTTCCGCGTTTGGTTAAAAATAAAATATGCCACTGCCATTTTGATATGAACAACTTATGTATATTCTCGACAGGAAAAACAGCTTACTAAGCTTAACGCAACGGACTATAAAATAATATAATATAATCGTTAATGGACATAACTTATATAATCTATTAATCAAGTGATATAACATTGTAACCTGCATGAATGTACATTTTATAATTTTCTTCGGTTAAGTTAACATAGCATGGTATTAAATACTAAAAAAAAAAAACATATAGTCCTATGTATAATATATCTATAAAACATATCTAAAATAAAATTATAAAATTGTGTTTAGTAAATATAACCTCTTTTCCCGGTCATCTTTGCAGTTTTATCTAAGAATTTTATTCGTATCTTATACTCCTTTATATAGTATTGTGAAGTACTTAATTCATTATAGAGTATAATGCACTAATGAACAACTGATATGAAGCACTCACCAAATGAAGGTATTTCACTACCATAGAAGGAGCGGGAATAAAAGAAACTCCAGTAAAGTTCTATAAATGATAAAGATTCGATAAAGTTTACATACAAACATAATCTCAAGTCTGAACTGTAATAATAAACTGTGTAATAAAACTGTAAGTCCGAACTGTATAATAAAACAGTCTAAACTGTTATGTTCATTTTATATAGGCTACGTACAACAAGAACTATAGCCTACTACGCTCACAAACTGAGGATTAAACAAATGCAACCGATACACAAATGTTGCTCAGTACATCCTTACCAACACTACATTTCCGATGTTTCGAATATGCGATTGTGTCGAAGTACTGCAATGTGAAGAAGCAGAAGTGTACTAATTGTATATTATTCTATTTCTTAACGTAAAACGTGTTGTTTTCATTTGTGAGGTTATGTAATAATGATTTTCAATTTTTAGCTTACTGTTTAAAGAATAAATCCACGGTTAGGAAAAATATGACGCTTATGCTTGAAAGAAAATACACAATGCTTGAAAGAGAGTAATAGTAAAAACAAAGAACTTAACATTTATTAAAAGAACAACAACAACAACAAATGTAAAATAAAAAAACAATTATTTCTGAATAGTAAGATTAAAACAAACATTAGTTGTATTAACAACTAAAAAAAATTTCTTATTCCTTAGGTGGCCAACATAAATCTCGAAAACGTCCTGGTAGCAAATTTTGTGTGTAACAAAAAATGGGAGACGTGTATAGCACCTCGCCTTGCTTCAAAACTATTTTATAACATACGCAAAAAAATTTTCACGATTTATATTATTTAGCTAACGTTATATGCGATAGTCACTAATATCGATGCCAATAAACGCATAATCAAATATAGAAAATAAAACTAGGTACTGTTATTGGGAAAGTACCTTTTTGATTTTACTCAATTATGGTTTACATTTTTACTCACGTAGTGTAAACTGAAAATAAAATTATTGTGTCGTTTTACATTAACATGAGAACCGAGATTTTTTTTCTATTACAAAACAGTGAAAAGGTTCACTGACGTTCTTTTGTAGCTAATACGTTTATAACATAAAAATAATTTTGAACTAGCAGGATTGTATTTACTTAATTTTACAATATGGTATTAAAGCTAGATACATCACTACCGAGCTGGGCATACAAAGATCATTATTTGACTTCAAACCACAAGTGATGAACCAATTATTATATTTACATTGAATAATTACCAATGAATAATTACATATGTAGTAGGCCTACATACCTAAATATTAAACTTACTAATTATAAGTTTTAACGAAACAAAAACAAGAAGACATACAAAATCGAAGACATAAATGTCATAGTTTCATATAAATCAAGTTACATAGAAATTAAAGTTACGATTAATGTTTTCAAGCCTATTTTTTACTGAATTTATCTGTTACATAATTCAAAGAAGATGCGGTGTTTATATAAACAAAGTTTTACAGTGTTTTCTCACTCATCGTTGATCTATGGTGGTTTTTGTTAATTTCAGTTTTGAAAATTTCTTTGACATTAGGCCACAGACAAACAAAGCGTTAAAAAATACAATAGGAAGAGACATATGTTGGGAAAGGATTCATTGAAGTCCCATTTGGCAATAAATTGAAGATATTCCTTAGCTGTCCATGTAACTGATGCTTCTACGATGGCATTAGTAACGTGTACATGTCGCTGACATTTTTGTATAACTTGTTCTTTGTCACAGTCTATACGCCTATGATGACGGCGGCTTCCATCGTTTAGTTTCCTTATTATTTTTCCCAGAAAAAATATTTGCAATTTACTTATGAAAGGAACGCATCCCTGTTCAATTGGTGTATACCATCCTTCAGGCTGGTTGCAAACAAATTTGTCTACTCACTGGTTTGAATGTTTTATTAATAATAAACCTATGTCAGTTTTAGACGGACATACTAGCCACAGACGAAATATCGGTATCATAAACGTGGTAAGACCTAACCATGTTAAGATAATTTGCTTACCACTCCACATCACACACAAGCTCCAACCATTAGCTGATAAATGTTTCACGGGGCCACTGAAGAGTTGCTACAGTAAGGAGGATCGCATGTGATTGAGGCATAATACCGAGATTCTTAGTCGGAATGTATGGTTGGACTGATAGGTCGAGCCAATCTAAAAGTGCAGACTGGTGAAATCACAGTCCGTGGTTTAGAGCCACAAGTTGTTTCCTGCCAACAGACAGATCTTTATTGAAGCTGATTTCGTTTCCGCTCGTGAGGTGCAACCTTTACAAAATGATATTGATTCTGAGGAAAGAGAGGAAGACGTTCAGTTCATGACGATGGAGAATCCTTGAACGCCACTCAGCTATCCCAGCGGTTAGTGAGATCGTCTGGTCAAGAATCAGGTTCATCTAAAATGAATATTTAAAATAATGCTGTGCTCGTCCACATATTTTTACACCTCCATTAAGAGAAAATTATCCAAATCAGGACGAAAAACTCACCACACAATAATCACTGCGATGATTAATTGGTTCATCACTTGTCGTTTGAAGTCAAATAATGATCTTTGTATGCCCAGCTCGGTAGTGATGTATCTAGCTTTAATACCATATTGTAAAATTAAGTAAATACAATCCTGCTAGTTCAAAATTATTTTTATGTTATAAACGTATTAGCTACAAAAGAACGTCAGTGAACCTTTTCACTGTTTTGTAATAGAAAAAAAATCCCGGTTCTCATGTTAATGTAAAACGACACAATAATTTTATTTTCAGTTTACACTACGTGAGTAAAAATGTAAACCATAATTGAGTAAAATCAAAAAGGTACTTTCCCAATAACAGTACCTAGTTTTATTTTCTATATTTGATTATGCGTTTATTGGCATCGATATTAGTGACTATCGCATATAACTTTAGCTAAATAATATAAATCGTGAAAATTTTTTTGCGTATGTTATAAAATAGTTTTGAAGCAAGGCGAGGTGCTATACACGTCTCCCATTTTTTGTTACACACAAAATTTGCTACCAGGACGTTTTCGAGATTTATGTTGGCCACCTAAGGAATAAGAAATTTTTTTTAGTTGTTAATACAACTAATGTTTGTTTTAATCTTACTATTCAGAAATAATTGTTTTTTTATTTTACATTTGTTGTTGTTGTTGTTCTTTTAATAAATGTTAAGTTCTTTGTTTTTACTATTACTCTCTTTCAAGCATTGTGTATTTTCTTTCAAGCATAAGCGTCATATTTTTCCTAACCGTGGATTTATTCTTTAAACAGTAAGCTAAAAATTGAAAATCATTATTACATAACCTCACAAATGAAAACAACACGTTTTACGTTAAGAAATAGAATAATATACAATTAGTACACTTCTGCTTCTTCACATTGCAGTACTTCGACACAATCGCATATTCGAAACATCGGAAATGTAGTGTTGGTAAGGATGTACTGAGCAACATTTGTGTATCGGTTGCATTTGTTTAATCCTCAGTTTGTGAGCGTAGTAGGCTATAGTTCTTGTTGTACGTAGCCTATATAAAATGAACATAACAGTTTAGACTGTTTTATTATACAGTTCGGACTTACAGTTTTATTACACAGTTTATTATTACAGTTCAGACTTGAGATTATGTTTGTATGTAAACTTTATCGAATCTTTATCATTTATAGAACTTTACTGGAGTTTCTTTTATTCCCGCTCCTTCTATGGTAGTGAAATACCTTCATTTGGTGAGTGCTTCATATCAGTTGTTCATTAGTGCATTATACTCTATAATGAATTAAGTACTTCACAATACTATATAAAGGAGTATAAGATACGAATAAAATTCTTAGATAAAACTGCAAAGATGACCGGGAAAAGAGGTTATATTTACTAAACACAATTTTATAATTTTATTTTAGATATGTTTTATAGATATATTATACATAGGACTATATGTTTTTTTTTTTTAGTATTTAATACCATGCTATGTTAACTTAACCGAAGAAAATTATAAAATGTACATTCATGCAGGTTACAATGTTATATCACTTGATTAATAGATTATATAAGTTATGTCCATTAACGATTATATTATATTATTTTATAGTCCGTTGCGTTAAGCTTAGTAAGCTGTTTTTTCTGTCGAGAATATACATAAGTTGTTCATATCAAAATGGCAGTGGCATATTTTATTTTTAACCAAACGCGGAAACGTCAGTGGAGCTTTCATAGTATTGGACGAGTAAAACCATTTGCGTTCCAATCCCGCTAGTTTGAAATGCTTTTTAAAAATAAAACTTGTAATAGCTGCAAAAAATTAGGGAACTTAGTTACTGTTATGTACAATATGAAATCCTAGTATCTAGTGGTATGAAATAAAGCCACTAAACTGGCAACTGCGTTTTTAGATTCTGTTTATACTACGTGAATCAAAATGTATACTTGAGTTAGATTTAACCCAACAAATATTGGTGTACCGATTGCTTTTGTTAATATTCCGTTTCTTTGTGACATTAGTGCGGTTCTCAGTATTACAGAAAAGCAGCTCTTAGTGTCATTTAAAAATGTGTGTATTCAATTGGAACTTTAAGTTTACTCTAATTAACGCTTGTTATCTCATCTTACAAACCATTTGTTTGGTGAGTGCTTAATTTTAGTATTCGCTAGGACATTAGTATTGTTTAATTAATCAAGTAATTATTTCAAAATACTGTATCATATAATGCAAAACACTACAGTATACTATTGTAGCTAAGATTGCGTAGATGATTGATAAAGGCCTATATCTACGAAACAGAATTTCATTTTATTTGTTACGGATATGTTTTTCTTTTTAGCATTTTATGCTATTGGATATATATTTACCGAAAAGAGTTCTAAAGTGTAGCATATACGTTCATGCATATTACATAGTAAATTGTTCAGTACAAATGGTATATTGCTAGATTAATAGATTACATGTCAATTAATAATTATTGCTATTAATTAATGCTCTTTAGTACATTAGTTATTAATCACTTTTGCGGAAAAATTATTTATCAAAGCACAAAATTTGACCACTTTTCCTTTTGGCGACAACACTTTCTCCTCTGATTGTTACTCCCTTCTTTAACATTATCTGTGTGCTTCCATTATCTAAGTTGTCTTTAGATTTTTCTCTGTCTCTAGTTTTTACAGCACATTTATGCACTTTTCCGTATGTTTTGACTCGTATTTTCTTATTTGAGTTACTCACAAAATCCTGATAAAACCAACATTATTAAGCCTCTGAAACCTGGACCAAGTAAAAAATAATATCTATATATGTCAACTAAATATAAAAAGCATGTATTGTAACAGATTAAAAATTACAATTTGTTGTTGATGTAATAATAATTTAAGTCCCACTGTTGGGCTCGCCAAATTGTAATAAAACGTGCAAATAGAAGATGATGATGCCCCACTGTTGTGAGCGCCAATTTTGTAACAAAATAAAAAAATTTCGTTTACAAAATAAAAATAATTATTTGTGGTTTACCAAAAATAAAAATTTTTGGTGGTTTTGTTTTTTCAAAAATATTGTTTAATTGGTTTTTGTTGTTTGTATTTAGTAAATTAATTTTCGTAATTGATTCGTGTAAAAATTTAACTCTTTTGTTTCTGTTTCTGCTTCTGTTAATTGTATCACCTTACGTTTTTATAATTAACTTCCGCGTTAATTGTATTATCTCCAGCACTAATCGATAGACGGTTCTTCTTCTTAATTGAGTATTCTCCTTCTTTTTTGGTAAAGTCCGCCTTTCGGATAGTCCGTCATCTCAATTTATCTTATTTTTAATTCTATTTAGTAAATTTATAAATAAATATAAACCAAATTGCAGAAATTTTAGATTTATTAACAATTGTACAATGTATCGAGTGTTAATCGATTATTCAACAGTAGTATCGACTCGTTCTCAGGGCTGTCGATTAATTTTTTACATCTGTATTTTCTATTAATTATTAGGTTCTTTGAACGGTTATTTTATATATAGTCAGAGAAGGGTAAGGTCAGGAAAGTATAACACTTACATGTAAAAAGCTTAAGAATTAAAAATTACAAGTTATTAGTTAATATATAATGTTTATTAAAGAAAAAATTCGAACCATTGAAGACTGTATGATTATGTTGGTAAAGCTCGCTTGTGGGAGTCAAGATGGCGGCTCCCGGACTGCATATGTTAAACCGTAGTCGGCTTGATGAAAATTTCTTCCAATAAATGGTGCCTTCTCAATGTTTCCTCGTCTCCGCAGTTGTGATTATTCCTTCTGGTGTTAGTAGAATGGTTCTGGTTCAGTGTTTTGTGATTCACTTCGATTAAATATGTGTGATAATGTTTAATTTACTTTGTTCAATAAGGTCGAAACTTGCACTTCTCGTCTCGTTATTAAGAATTATTTATTGTATAGGTTTAATTTATTATCTCACTCCTTTACTGTTCCGTATTACTTTAGTTTAATTGTGCTATTAAATGTTCTCACTGAGTTTAAGGTTTAAGTTCAAAATTTAGTAATTTACGATTTTTCACTGTAGACTAGGCTTACAGACCGATCGCCATATTTGTCTGCTATATAGGTTAATATAAGCAAAAATCTCGTTCAAGTGTGCTCGACAAGGTCCAATAATTAACTGTTCTCATTTCCTTCGTCTCCTGAGATCGTCTTAGCCAATTTAATATTAGCAATACATTGTTTTAAATCTGTTTGGCTTCCGCTACATTCGGAAAATTTACATTATTTTACTGAATATATTTTTGCTATTATTTAATTTTATGAAATACTAAATACATAATCTCTTTCTTTAGTTCATTCTGTTTGATTTGATACCAAATAAGATAGTTTTAGAAAGTTTTTTATCTAAAATGCTATATTTCTTTCATTTTGAAAAAGTAGGCTTTAACATTTACTTCCTGTCCTTCCCCAAATGTTTGCCATTTTATATGTTGTATTTATGATTGTACTAAATGTCAGATTGACAAAATGTTTATCTTCCCTTAATTTCTTGTAATTTTATTAATTGGTTATCCTTTTAAATATTATTCAATAATTTATGACTCCCCACTCTGAATTTTCAGTTATTACATTTGAATTTTTTCTCATAATTCTTCCTATCTTTTTACAATATCTTTTTAAAGTATAATTTACGTTATATTATTCTGTGACTGATTTACCTTACATAAATTTCATCAGTTTAATTAGTTTACTGTACTTGATTCTTCAATTATAATGTAGTTTATATTTACCATTTGGTCTAGATTTTATCTGGTTTTACGTACAAAGTTTTTTAATAATATAGCTTGTTTATACCCTTTCTGACCTTCTATTCTAATACAATGTTAATTAACAATTCCTTACTTTACTACAAGAACATTTAGTATTGAATTCTAACTAATAATACATAACAATTATTTGACATGAAAAACATGGTATTTAAGCTCAGACATTCTAGTCTTGATTATTTCTAGTAACTCATAATAAACATTTTATAATAAAAGAATCGTATCCACATTCAGACATTGCATTCTTGATTAAAACTATTAAACATAATAAACATTTTAGAATATTAGAACATTAGTCTCTATTTCCTACATTTAGGTATAGAGTTCATTTATTTTAATAGGAACATAACACATCTGTTCCTTCATTTTTAAATCTTTCTTAACATTACTTGTGTGCAGTCTTATCTGTTTTTTTAAATTTTATTTTAGGGATGTATCCCTTGTCACTTTACTTATTAAATACCTGCTCTTTATTTATCTTACTCATTTCAGTGAATGTTATTAGATAAAGAGTGGCAATTTATTAGAAACATTAGTCTTTGCTTTTCATAATACTATTCTATCAAAGAGTATTCATGAAGTTAAATTAAAACTTTAAAGTTGTTTAAAGGTACACTTTTATTAAGTTTAAGCATTTAATGCACTTTCTTGAAGTTTATTTACTATAATATAATAACTTGCACTTGTCCCCTGTTAATTCTTGATACTATCACTAATCAGTTTTATAGTTTTATATTATCAAGAATTTTATTTATAGAGGACTGTTAAGATTTGTTTTTTATTCATTATACAATAACTTTCATGGGTGCACTTTTACCTATAACTCTAAACACTTCTGTTTACATTTATTTTACATTAATTCTGTTTTTGGGTGTTATACTTTCATTTGTGACATTTAATTTCCTTTGGGGTTTTTGTTTTCTCCTTGCTGGGTTTCCTTCGAGTATTTGTTGTAGTCTTCTCCTCCTACTATTTTGTATCTTCAAACTCATTCCTGTTTATTAGGTATTTTGGTTTGCCCTGGGTATCTTCCTTATTCATTCTTTGTTTCTTCATTACCATATAGTTATTATGTACGTTGGTTTGTTCTGGGTATCTTCCTTATTCATTCTTTGTTTCTTCATTACCATATAGTTATTATGTACGTTTGTTTGTTCTGGGTATCTTTCTTACTTACTCCTATCCTACCTGGGTATTTTCTTACTTTATTTTAGTTTTTTAATTTATTTTTCATTACACATATTTGTTGCATAGTTGCTTTTTCTGTATTTTTACTTCTTCAAGTTATGATTGTATTTTATTGTGATACTTATTTGTTTTCATTTGGATTTTTCTTTGATAGTTATTTTAATTGATATTTATTTATGATCATATTTCATTCATTATTAAGTGGATAATCTGTCGTGCTACAATATACATATCTGAGAGTAAGAACTTTAGGAGTTTTGAGTTACATATGAGAACAGCCGGAAGCAAAGACATAAATATTATGAAATATACATACAGAGCCGTCGGAAAAGCATCCTATAAATCCATGAAGCTCGAGTTGGTTTCGTATATAATATATTGTTTTCTGCTTACGCCTGTCTTAATATCAACTATCTTACCTTGTAGAGTATAGCATATAGGTGTATTTACAGTATTAGAATTTCATGTTTAGTTCGTAAAAGATACATTATTTAATATTCAATACTACACCATGTTAATTTTAATTAAGAGAGTTTTAAAGCAGGTAGTCCAAACGCAGTGCAAGAGAGGAGAGCATTTTTCTTCTTGCTATCTTCTTTTACAAAACGTATATTTCCAGATAACCGCAACTAGCGGCTGGTGGCGCGTAGTACTAGCCATACACCGTCACACTAACACAAAAGCCGTGCGGTACGCCTTGGTCCTTAACGGACTGTTGAGCGGAGGTTTAATTTTTAATTTAAATTTAATATTTCCAGATAACGAATATGCCTTTCTTCAGAATCACGCGTTATTCCTACTCACACGTGTCAGCAGTACGTACGTTTGCAAAAAATATTTTATTAAAAAGTGAAGTGCACAAAGAATTAAATTAGATCAGCAGGTGCGTACGTGATGTACGCGACATGTACGTGACAACTGTTAGTTGTCAAGAGTCAAAAGGCAGCAAGAAAAATGCGACGTCATTGAGCAGCATGTTAATGCAGGCAGAGCAGACAGCCGATTGAGGCTGGAAACGATACGACTGGCTGAAAATTCTCGATGCAGAAACTTTGACAGTAAACTTAGAAAACAACACCAGAACTTTCCAAACGACGTACTTACGCCTTAAACAGAACGCAAACTCAAGCTGTTTTGAAAAGAACGCAACTTTTATGAACAATTCTTTGTCATCAGGTCACATAATTATGTGGCTCTCATCTCGATCTGGCACAACGGCAATAGAGACATCATTTTTGTGTCTACAACAACAGTTAGGAGAATAACAAAATGTCTCATCTTAAAATGTTTTACGTTAAAAAGTATGTTTTTGTTTTCTTATAATTTGTAAATGAAGTCGTTTTTCTTTTATTATTAAGTAATAAAATTTCTATCATTCGCTTTTGTGATTCGTTTAAATTTCCTAAAACTAACCGCCCATAGTGACAAAGAAAGTTACATGTATGTACACCTTCCCCCTCATACACACAGTTTTCATTGTGTCGGAGGATGTAGTGTATGTTATTGCAGGAATGTTTCGCGTTGATATCATGATGGCGGCAGCGTGGAATAGGACTAAGGACCAGCACTTGACAACATAGACTTAAGAGCGGCGGGGTCTCTTCATAAGAGAAAGCATAGCCTTGAACAGTGGTAACCAGAGGCTGAAACAACTCCCATAAGACAGGTGGAGGCATCGCATCATACCAAAAATAGAGGTCTAGGTAAACAGATCTTACGGAGAAGTTAACTATTACCTGGCTGGAACAACTTCCATAAGACGGAGGCATCTACTCCTAGCAAAAATTGAAGTAAAAGTAAACAGATCTTACGGAGAAGTTAACTATTACCTAACGCACATTTTGTCGCAGGTGCTTACCAATTTATTTGGGAAATTAATTTCAAGCTGGATTATTTGACAGCAGAATTCAAGTTGCCACACTACCAGAATGTGGTAGACGAACACGACACCATGAACTACCTCTCACTTTCAGTTAGGCATGTGGAAGAGTTCAGAACTTTTCTCACAGCAACTATCGTGTTCCAAGAGCATACAGATGTGTGCATAATAAGACGTACGGGATGCAGCGTATAAATGTTAAAATTGTGATTACAAAGCTCGGGTAAAGGCTACGAAGAAGTCCCTAGTGGCATTACGTTAAGATGTCGACATCGTAGTAGTCATATACATAGTAGATAGATTTTCGGCATAGACCTTCCACGCAAATCAACGCCTAGCGGTAATCATGCGTGAGTAACGTAATCACAGTCTGTGTGCAAGTAGACGTCTTCAGTAGCTAAACCGATTTCTATGAAGTTCCACATTGGCAACGAGTACGGGTTGGCTGTACATGTATAAAGCATTTACGCAGGGTGTTTCATGAAATACGGAAATACTGTCAGAATATTATCTGCAGGGCCGGCTTTAGCTGTTGCGGGGCCATGGTCAAACCATTGTCGCGGGGCCCCTCAATTTTCGTTCCCGGCCCATTCCCTATCACCTTATTTAAACTTTACCGTTATAAGATCAGTTTTCACATTTTTGGTGTACCTTTATAAACAGACAATGTTATTGAACAATAATACTCTTTCTGTCTACTAGAGCATCGACAAAGTAATAACTATTGAGATACCTTGTTTAAAAACACAGTAGGCCTCCTCCCTCCTACTGTGATAACGTTAGTCAAACTTAGCCTAATTAACATATAAATAATAGAAACAAACTTACCATTAGGAATTCTTCTCATGATATAAAATCCAAAATTTATAGGGTATACAATATTATTTACACTCTTAGCCTTCTAACTAATAAACGACACACTTTTATATAATATAATTTGTGATGTTATTCAATTTGTTTCTTCTGCAAGTAGTATAATTTTGTATATTCTTTTTGTATATTTTATATAATAGTATACTGTTGTATATTTTTAGATATTGTAATATTCTGTTTTTGACGTTAGCCCCACTGTTGGGTTCGCCAAATGTAATATTCAATAAATATAATCCTCCTTATGTATTCTGTGAATGTGGAAGGCCCCACTTTTGAGCGTCAAAATGTAATATTCAGTTAATACCTTCCTATTCGTTCGTCGTTGATACTTTTATTTTGTTCAGCCCTGTGTTGGGATCACCAATATGTAATATTAAAATAATTAGTACGGTATCTCTGAAGTTGATTTGTAACTAAATAAAAAATAAATCTGTGTTTTGTTTTTAAATAGAGGATTATTTATCTGAATCTCAGGGTTAACATACAAGTATCGTTAAAGTCTGGTACAATTTACACATAGAACAGACAATATAATTTTTATGCATGAGACTTGGTAATATAGTGTTGCTAATGTCTGTTGAATGTTTGTGGGTTCTTTTAAACAACTAGAAACTATAACAAAAAACTCTTATGATTAACGACTATTTTCATAATAGTGTACTAAAGTAATTCACAATTATTATTATTTATTTATTTTTTTATTGTTTTTTCAGTTATTGTTTTTGTAGTATGATCTCACCAACTTTGCAGTTTTCCCAATGGATTTATTCGTTGATTCTGCTCCTGGACACATGGTTTTTTGGTCTCTCTCTGTCAAAACATCATTCCTCTAGGTCTTGCATCTCAGCTTTTATTGATCTTCAATTTCCATCAACTCAGCAGTCATTTATCTTAAACGTTCTGGCTTGCAATTCACAATTTTTAACAACAATCTTCTTCCACTCAAAACATTAATTTCTTTAGTTAAAGGCCATGGCTATATTTTTTATGGGTCACAGGTTTGGTGTACCATTTCTAATTAATAATATTCTGTTGACCTTTATTTTATTTTTCCTTCGTAACTATATTATTATAAGTTTTTTAACGTAAGAGTTTCTATCTTTTAAATTATTTACTTTGTTTGATTTCACTATATGGGTTATATACCTATTTCATATAGATTATATATTTCTTCAATGCTCATTATAATTATGTAGAATCACTTTCATTATACACAATTTTTCCTTTTTACCGTATTTCACTGTTATACACACTTACTAGCACTGTCATATCATACCACTTCTATAATTATAGTTTGATCTTATTATATTTGTAAAACTTAAATAATTCACTTTTATGTAAATTTTTTTTCTTGATAAATAAAATAACGGTCTGAGGTGCGCAGACCTCCCCATAGTTTAATTAGATTTATTTACATTTTAACTAGTAATGAAGTTTTCAATAATAATATAAATTGTCTTATTACAATGAATTAGTTTAACACAAATAAAAACATATGTAAATATACTGAACAGTGTGATTAATTACTTATTTATTTACATATTTTGTCCTGGGATCATTAACTTCTTGGTTTTTGGTCATTGTCAGCCATAGTTTGTTACAGTCAGTAAATTATCTTTTAGTTAGTATGTTATGTTTTATGTTTGGTGAAACGACACGTTACATAAAGCCCCCCGTTTAAGACAAGTTATTTCAGTAATGGTAGTTTTAGGAGTTACTGAAATAAATGGCAAAAATCTACAAAAACTGTCTTCACTTTTCATAAAACCTCTTTATCTCGGTTTGGTTATATATTCCTTGGGGTATGCTACAATGATGCTGGTAATTGACAAACTACTTTTTCCTATAATATCTTCTTTTATCATGCGCTGGATTTACTTTCTTACTGCTTTCTTTAACAACTGTTTAACCGGATATTATTTAAATTCTTCGCTTTATTCAGTGAGTTGGAGAATACGATGCAGTAGTTATTGTAATTGTTCACTAACCTCTTCTTTTGTGCCACACTCATGATCTCTGTATATCCTTTTCCTTGAAATGCCCCGATTTCCTGCAGTCTTTCCTGCCATGATTCTATTTCTGTTACGGTTTATTTGTTTCCTATGGGTACCCTATCAATTTCCGTAACTTAGTATGAATTCCTGTCCTGAGGGGCACTTGTGCTTCCTATTATCTCAGCGGATCATTCATAATCGCAGAGTGGCGCCGTATCATACAACACTCTGTTTATACCTTAAAGAGTAACCCTTGGGTTACTAATAACACCATAGGAATTCCTATTCCTTTTGTCGTAACATTCAGGTTTATTTTCTGCTTTTGGGTTTTATATTATTTACCTGTGGCTCCTATAATTGTATCTGCTTTATGGACAGCGTGCGTATTCTCTCTGTTTTATTCTCCTGCGTTTCGTTTCATTCCTGAAGTGTTCGCTCATGTTTTGATCAAGACTGTTCTCAGCACCCCTTGTAGTGTTTACTTTGATGTACTCTATGTCTCAGTTTGTTTTCGCTTTACCCTGTTTTCTTTCTAATCAATCCCTTGTTATATTTTTTTAAATAATATTTTGTCTTAATTAATTGTTAGTTTAATACTTTTTTCTTCTTATTTTTCCGTTTATATTCCCCTTTTGTTCCTTATCAGCTTTTCTTCAGTTTTGGTTATGTTTTCTTAATTATCATTATTTTTTCTTAAGTCTAGAGTGATTATTTATTTTATTTTTGTTTTAATTATCAATATTTTCTTCTTCCTATCTTAAATGGTTCGCTTGATCGGTACCCAGAAAATCAGTCCCTTCTTTCGATGGCGCTATCTTACTTAGTTTATCCGTGGTCGATCTCAATTGCCCTTATTGTTCGGTCTGCTATTGTTTTCAGAACTATTTCAGTCCTAGTTAAATACCTCTCTGTTACCTTATACGGCAATGTTTCTAATACAAAATTTTCACTTGTATTAAATCTTATTTCTATCACTCTATCATCTAGTTTACTAAACAAATATGTCAATTGTATATCAACCATTGTTGCTATCCATGACATTTTATTATGCATTTTTATTTCTGGTGCATTCAATTTACCTATAGACCTTTTTAATTTGTTACACACCGTTTTATTGTGAATTATTTCTAGAATTTCTATTAAGTTCCTACTATAATTTTTGTCATTACCTATTTCCCTGTGGTCGGTTATTGGGAGATTAATTACATTAAATAGTCCATTGTTTATCATCTCCAACTCCTCCCTTGTTTTTATTAGTTCCTTTTTCCATATTTTCTTCGTCTTCTTTTCCGGGTGCTTAATATCCTCTTGGTTTTCTCCTATTGGTATGTGTGTGTAATTCATCGGTCTACTATTAAGTATTTCTATATCTTCTTTAATTTTTGTTATTTCTTTTCGCTGTATTTCCTCAATCTTTTCTTTATTTTCCATTACTTGGCATTGTACTCGTCCTAAATTGTTCCCTACCTCACTGTATTGTTCATCTATTTTTCCTTGCATTTCATCTAGCTTCTTTTGTGTTTCTGCTCGTACCTCCGTTATACCAATTTTTTTATTATTTTCTACCTGATCTATTCTGGCATCTACTTCTATTCTGGACTGTACAAATGTTTCTTCAGTTTTCTCCAGCCTGTCCTGTGTATCGGCTATCTGCTGTCCAACTTCCTCCTTACACTTGTCCATCCTCTGGCTAAGTGTCTTACTGACGTCTTCTATCTTCTCATTGGAGTTTCCCTTAACTCCTTGTTAGAGTTCTCAATTTTCTTATTAATTTGCCTAAAATCTTCCTTAGTACCCTCTTTAATGCTGTCCATCTTTCCATTCATCTGTCTTAAACTTTCTTCATTCCTGTCAAATTTTTCGTTCATTTGTTTTAATAAATTCTCATTAGTTTGTTTACTTTGTTCGGTTATTTTTTCCTCCTGTTTCTTAAAATTCTCATTAGTTTCTTCTTTATTCCTTTCCAATCTTTCATTCATTTGTTTTAATAAATTCTCATTAGTTTGTTTATTTTGTTCGGTTATTTTTTCCTCCTGTTTCTTGGAATTTTCTTTAATTAATTCCCATAATTTTTGTAAATCCAGGCCTCCTCTGGCTTCTTCATTGTCACCCGCCTGTTCTTCCATTTCGCTGTCTTTGACTGTTTCTTCTTCTTGTTCGCGCCTATCTTCTTCTGTCTCTGGCTTTTGTCCTCTCTTCTGAGAAGCTTCTCGTCGTCGCATTTTTTAGTCTTCTAGCAGTTGCCAGCTAAAATTAGGTCAATCGTTATTTCACTAATTGTGTTTCGGTTAGTTGGTTTTGCCTAATTTCAGCTCTACCGGTTGGGCGCCAATATGTAATGTTCAACTTTTCCCGTCACTATCTTCTAATGCCCCACTGTTGGATGCGTCAATATGTAATATTCTGTTTTTGACGTTAGCCCCACTGTTTGGTTCGCCAAATGTAATATTCAATAAATATAATCCTCCTTATGTATTCTGTGAATGTGGAAGGCCCCACTTTTGAGCGTCAAAATGTAATATGCCGTTAATACCTTCCTATTCGTTCGTCGTTGATACTTTTATTTTGTTCAGCCCTGTGCTGGGAGCACCAATATGTAATATTAAAATAATTAGTATCTCTGAAGTTGATTTGTAACTAAATAAAAAAAAAATCTGTGTTTTGCTTTTAAATAGAGGATTATTTATCTGAATCTCAGGGTTAACATACAAGTATCGTTAAAGTCTGGTACAATTTACACATAGAACAGACAATATAATTTTTGTGCATGAGACTTGGTAATATAGTGTTGTTAATGTCTGTTGAATGTTTGTGGGTTCTTTTAAACAACTAGAAACTATAACAAAAAACTCTTATGATTAACGACTATTTTCATAATAGTGTACTAAAGTAATTCACAATTATTATTATTTATTTATTTTTTATTGTTTTTTCAGTTATTGTTTTTGTGGTATGATCTCACCAACTTTGCAGTTTTCCCAATGGATTTATTCGTTGATTCTGCTCCTGGACACCTGGTTTTTTGGTCTCTCTCTGTCAAAACATCATTCCTCTAGGTCTTGGGTTCGTTTTCCTGGTCATCTCAGCTTTTATTGATCTTCAATTTCCATCAACTCAGCAGTCATTTATCTTAAACGTTATGGCTTGCAATTCACAATTTTTAACAACAATCTTCTTCCACTCAAAACATTAATTTCTTTAGTTAAAGGCCATGGCTATATTTTTTATGGGTCACAGGTTTGGTGTACCATTTCTAATTAATAATATTCTGTTGACCTTTACTTTATTTTTCCTTCGTAACTATATTATTACAAGTTTTTTAACGTAAGAGTTTCTATCTTTTAAATTATTTACTTTGTTTGATTTCACTATATGGGTTATATACCTATTTCATATAGATTATATATTTCTTCAATGCTCATTATAATTATGTTCAATCACTTTCATTATACACAATTTTTCCTTTTTACCGTATTTCACTGTTATACACACTTACTAGCACTGTCATACCATACCACTTTTATAATTATAGTTTGATCTTATTATATTTGTAAAACTTAAATAATTCACTTTTATGTACATTTTTTTTCTTGATAAATAAAATAACGGTCTGAGGTGCGCAGACCTCCCCATAGTTAAATTAGATTTATTTACATTTTAACTAGTAATGAAGTTTTCAATAATAATATAAATTGTCTTATTACAATGAATTAGTTTAACACAAATAAAAACATATGTAAATATACTGAACAGTGATTAATTACTTATTTATTTACATCTTTTGTCCTGGGATCATTAACTTCTTGGTTTTTGGTCATTGTCAGCCATAGTTTGTTAGAGTCAGTAAATTATCTTTTAGTTAGTATGTTATGTTTTATGTTTGGTGAAACGACACGTTACAATATTTACACATTTAAAAAATCTTTAGTTTTTTTAATTGTCGCTTTACAAAAAATTCCTTTTTCCTGAAATCTGTCGAGCAAAATCATCAATCAGATCATCAAAATTAAGTTTGGAAACTACGTCATGTTCTATTGACAACATGGCAAGAGAAGATAAGCATTCCTGTGAGATGCTACTTCTCAAGTAATCCTTTATCAACTTTAAACGTGAAAAACATCTTTGAGCAGAAGCGACTGTTACTGGCACTGATAACAAAATTCTGTATGCTATATATACATTTGGGAATGGGTTTCCGATTATTATGACTGAAGTTTTATATATGAAACAAACAAACAAATTTCTATTTTTCCAACTAAAATTTTTTGTTTGTATTCTTCTTCTTCTTCTTCTTCTTCTTCTTCTTCTTCTTCTTCTTCTTCTTCTTCTTATTTTTTTTTTACCGAAACGCGGGGTAATGCGGCCCATTAAGTCGGCCGCACCGGTCGCACCTGCCTAAGGCCGACTCTGATTATCTGTACGTGAAAATAAAGGGAAAATTTCAAATAAATAACTCAATTCTGAAGAAGGTTTATCTTTAGTTACGGCATTTGTAAGATTTAGCTCAAACTTTGGCGTAAGAGAAAAATTGTAATTCAAATTTTGCATATGTATAACTACGTTCAGAAAACAAAGTACAGGCGTGATGCTTCCACATACACTGTGAGGCAGTTTTACTCTCAGATAGATAGTGTAATGGTACATATAACACACCCAACACCAATGTATAACAAAGGGATGAAAAGCCACCCTACATAAAATTAATCTACAAAAAATGAACTTGCAACCATGAACAGAGAAGGTATTATGACCAAGGTAGGAGAATAAACTAAACTATCATTAAGAAGTAAATGTATAATTGAAGAAGCGAAGACACGACTAAGACAAGACAACGTACCTAATTACCTAATAGATCAAACAGTGAGAAGAAAACAATGACATCAATAACCAGAAGAAATTTATTAAGTGTGAGGAAGGAATCAGTGCAACTAGGGAAAAAACCTAATCAAGTCAGATGCCAAAAGGAGATAATATAGATAAGGATAAATTAACCCATGAAAATAAAAGTATTATTAATGAAAAAGAAAAGAAAAGTGAGTCAACAAACATGATTTAAAACCCTAACCTGTAACTTGACACTGACATAAACTTATTAATCAAATGAATTCAATGACTTAACAGTACAGACAAACAGAACTCATAAAATTAACTATTGAAAGCAGAAATTAAGAGGGAGAGTTAGTACCAATATTATAATTGTATAATTAAATAATGTATAAACATAATAAATAGACAATGTCCAACGTACTAATAACATTTGTAAAGTGGAATTTAGATTGTCAAAGACCACTAGTACTCAATAATAAAGGTTGAGATAATAACCAAATAGAAACATAGCCATAAACAATAAAATATCAGTGTTAGATAAGAGTAAATAAATCATACATTATGTAGAAAACAGAAATTGACATTTAGCCATTGTTGAGAAACCAAGTTAGGACATAACCTAATCTGGCCAACTAGTTTTCAATAAAACAGTAAAAAACTATGACTAAAGTGATGCTAAATCAAAATGTCTTGTAGTGTAACCTAACTAGATACTATAAGGAACATTCAATGTACAAAAGATCATATTATAAAGGAACATGAGTGCTGAATAAATGAAAATTGATGTAACCAAGTGTACCACATAGAATGGGTACCTGGGACAGCAAAAATTTCACTTAAACCTGTAATAAAAGAATAGGGAACCAACCTATGATAATAAATAATGAGGAATAACGTTCAGATGAGACAAATCAAAGATTATGTCCACCAAATTAATAATAATAAAGCAAATTATAAGTGAACCCTAACTATAACTAGATGCAAGAAGTTTAAGCAAATTCAACCTAGTGTGGTTCCCAGTCTAAAAGCAGAATTAACCACTGCCAAGTATTAAAAGTGCTATCAGAACACTGATATGGAATAAACATGATAAAGAGATAAATGTCCAAAAAAGCAACTAATGAAAAATGTAATACTCAGGTAGACTAAACAATAATCAAAGAAACTGTAATTAAAGTAATATAAAACAATAATAACTAATGCTGAATTATCAGAAGTGGTAATGACAAGTGCATTATACATAGGCCACAACAAAGATGTATTATAAACCACTAATATTATAAATTAATTGATAAACAATTAATATGACAATAGGCCTAGTGTCTAAACCGAGGAAATTTATAATACATAGATGTGTAATTAAATAACGATGTATGAAAATTTATTGTACAGTACTAATAAGTTATCACCATAGACACAAGTGAAGAAAGACAATGTAATTAATGTAGTATGTAAAATAAGAGATATAATTAGTTTGTACGAAATGTGTTTTTATCAACCCCATAGCAGAACTATATGATAAGGGTACGCAAAATACTCGTGATAAAAAGATAGAAACGATGGTAGTCATGAAAATATTATCAGTGTAATTATAAGTGAATTATTTGATTTATAATAAAAAAGAATTAATTGCAAGCCCGTGGGCGTGCTAGGGAAACCAGAGAATCATAATCTTGACACCAGCTACTGACGCTGACTTGAGCGTCTATTTCGCCGAATGTTACCGAGAGCTCACGAAAATAATGACAATTAGCCAATCAGGGCCCATTATTAACTACAAAGTGCGGAATCCCGATACAGGTAACATCAATAGTTTATCTCAAGCATCTACGCAGACTCCACGTTGGTTAGAGTAACCACAAAACATTTAATTGATAAGCCGACAGCTGATAAAAGCATATTAACCTCGAAACTCCAGGTTAAGGTTAGGTCGGATACATGGACAAGTGCAGTTTATTTTATCAGTGATCTTAATCGGAGTGCATGCGCATGAGTGAGAAGGAATTAATAAAAATTAATTCAGTTTTAAAAATTTATAAAGAAAGAAAAATTTGTGTAATAGTGACACTACGAGATCGACGGTACAAGCAAGTATCAGTGCCCATGATTATTATTTTATATAAATAATTAAACAAGCAAAGAACGTTATCAGTGATTTAATTAAATCAAAATTAAATCAAATCTAACTCTTTATTAGATGGAAAAGGGATTTTAACAATTGAAATAAACAATTAACAACGAAAGAGTTGACCATTGACAATTTTGACTTTCTAATTAATAACATCAATTGTAATATTTTTGTAAAAGACATTGAATCGTCAATGAGGGAATCAAATGAACCCTGAACATATAGTATTTTAAGTATAATATTGTGTTTAACTGTAAGACTATAACTAGATATAACACACTCGTCAACCATAGGAGTGGGTAAATTGTAATTACCTGTTAGTTGTTTATATCCAATATTAGAAGACAAATAATGAAACTATCACTGGATTTCACATATAACAGTGTTGTATGAATTTGTTAACATATTTGTTGAATTATTAGTCTTTCAAAACCAAATAAGTTAGGTGACGATGAACCCAAATTAACCTACAATTCAAGTAAAGAACACTTGTTCAATGTTTATGTTATCTTAAAGAATGAAGTAATATTTTTTACTCTCCGCCTACTAATATTACAGTAGTGCAATTCATTAATTAAAGTGTATCTTGCAGACTAAAAGAACCTGCTATATTTATTAAGTAAAGCAATGAATTTGTTTACATCCAGACTAGTCGATTATTAGACGCAGTCTGGCCACCCTGAGTTTTGTTTATTCTAAAGATTCCATACTCGATATTAACTTTTTAAAGCAAATGAATAAGATTATTGTACACTGACAATTATTAAAGACGAGTTCAACAATAAAACATTAATTCACGAATGATAAACGAGTTTGACTGTTATTGTAAATAAATAAAACTTGCAGCTTAGGTGAGCGACAGCAACGGTTGGTACTAGAGACTGCGGCGAGAATTTGAATCGAATGATTCTCGCTAGTAATACACTCACACATTACTAGCATCCAACCATCACTAGTAAGTATTTTTATAACTGTAATACTTATGTAATTTTTAGTGAAGGGACACACCTTTCGAATCACCTCAGCGACAAGCAGAAGAGTCAACTTAAACCATTCAACATCGAGCTCACGACACCAATATACGATCCGAATTTAATAATAATCTTAATACTAAACTTTAAACGAGACGGACATTCGTCTTCTAACAATAGACAAATTTAGGTGACTTGGGACAAGATAGTAAATAAATCAGATAAGCGGGTTTGTAACTCCTATTACAACTGTACATAACATATTCAGATTTCAAGTTGTCTCAGTTGTCCATTTCCTATTCACGTTTACTTATTATAAATTTTCCTTTTTTTATTCTTCTTTGGTATTTTGTGCATTTATCTGCTTGTAATATGTACTTCAGTTGTGTAACATTCTTATGTACGTAATATATAATGAGTGCAAAAAATAAATTAATTTTAACGTTAAGTTGACTTTCAAGTATTTAAGTGTTTCCGTTTAAGTATTCAAAGTACAACCTACAACCTGGAACTGGAATTCAATAACTGGAAATTCAAAAAATTATTTAAAGAATATAGTAACTATTTATTATCAGTAATATAGTATCCTATGATATGTACTATTGCATAGTAACAGAAATAAATTATATAATCTTCGGAGTCAACACAAATTTGTAGTTTCTGTTAACGTATTTAATAAGTAACCTACGTGATGTCCGTGTTCGTCTACCAGTTAAATTTATTTAGTCGAGTGGTAATCAAGAGCATATAACGTGTTTTACATATTGTCTCTGCAATAAATTCATCCCTGGTTGTATTTACCCATTGCGAACATACTCCGGTTGGAAAATTTTACTAATTTGATTGCCACGATTAGAACAAAGCATGTGTGTGCACCGCGAGCGCACATGCTTGCGCGTACCAGAGTGCGTGGGGAGTCAATGACCCCCAACACGCAGACTGCAACGCAGGACATGTGTCCGCCAAACGGGTGTGTGTGAGTATAATTACCGTGTCCTAATCGTGACAGTCAGAGTAGCAAAAATCCCATTAGCTCGAGTATTTCACAGTGAGTAAACGATCCACGAGATGAATTTATCTGCAGAGACACCAACAGTTAGAGATCTAACATCGTTGCTGGTTTGAATTAAACTAAATAATTTCATTTAATTTCTGTGAATTGCTAAGAAACGAACAAGGTATTGTTATTGACAATTTCAACAATGAAAATTTTAATATTTTTCTTTTCTAAACGCTTTACTATTATACAAACAATGAGAATTAAGTACTGTAATTTGAGATATCAGAAAATATAACATATTATGGTGTCCACTGTCTGCAATTCTTTCAAATATTTGTAAAAAATAATTCTTAAATACAGGGTTCACCCAATGAAAAGGGTAATTTTAAGAGTTAAATAATGTTTTCATTTATCGATTGAAAAATGAACATTCACACTAAACTAAAAGTATTCATAATAGCATTTAACTAGCCGCAAAACTACTAATTTTTGAATGTTACACTACGAAGGTGGCGCGACCCTTTCACTCGCGCATTCTTGAAGTCGAGTTTTTACGTTTTCCATTACACGGTGTTAATATGGGAGCAGAATTACAGCAACTTCATGTTTCATGATGGTGAAATATCGTACAACTGAGTCTTGAAATATTACCACAAGAAAGAATCGCGTGCTGTCAGATCTAGCGATATCGCGGGCCATGGAATGTTGCCATACCTGAAGGTAACGTGGCTTGCAAACAAACGTTAAACTGCGTCCATTGAGCGCCTAGCTGTATGACTGATTCTTCCCCATATTGTTTGGTGTGATTTTAGGTTTTTGTGCGACTTGAGAAGACAATAATTCGTTAATCATTTGGACATATTGGTCTGATGTGACGGTAACGGAATATCCATTTTCGTCGTCAAAGAAGGAAAAGACTGATGTTTTCCCAAAGGACGCTATTGCACACCGTAAACTAATTTTAGCACTGTGCAATGGTTTCCGTTGCATTTCGCGAGAGTTGGTTGTTGCTCAGTATCGAAAGGTTTTTGTTTATTTACATATTCGCTCGGATGGAAACGCACTTCATCACTCTTTAGCGCGTTGTGAATAATGTCTTCGTTGTCATTTATGAGACACAAGATTTGGAGGCAGAAAAGTCACACTATTTACTTTATCAGTACCAGTTAAAGCTTGCAATACTTGTCTTTTTGTACGGCTGCACATCAGTTAAATCCTCATGAATAATTCTTTCAATACTGGTATTCGACAAACCAAGTGAGACTGTAGGACGTTTAGGGCAGCTCTTGTGCGTGTAATGATTTCAGACTTACGTACAGTTCTTTGTTTACTTCTGACGTTTTCTTGTTTAACGCAGACCCGGTTGCTTCAAAATTCTGCACCCAGATTTTATGGCGTTTGCTGATGGTATGTATGCCAAGTGCATCAGGAAGAGCTCGGACACTATTCTTACAGCAACTATCATGTTCCAAGAGCGTAGAGATGTGTGGTGGCATAACAAGGACATACGGAGTGCAGTGTATAACTGTAGAGATTGTGATGAGGTAGCTCCGGTAAAGGTTACAAAGAATCTTGGGGAAACCACTTAAAAAGAACCCGCCGATAGTTCTAAGTCATGGGTGGTGTGGGAACGACCAGCAATAACAAAATAAGTCAAAATATTATAAAAACGAAACAAAAATATTACTCCAAAAAATGTTTTTGTCGAAAAATTTTCAGTATTATTTCTGTCGCGTGTACTGTGAACGTTAAATCACTTTTTGGGAATATAATAAGGAATGCGAGCTGTGTTCGTTTCAACCCCTTTTTCAATCGCTTATTGCTCGACATCTATTAGAATAATCGGCATTGGTAAAAGAACCGTTTTTGTAGCAACTTTTATAAGGAACCTGTTTAGTAAGTATAAAATTTTCTGTGCGACCAACGTATTTTCTCAGAAACGCCGCAGTGCGTGTTAGAGGTGGTTTTGGGGGGGTGAAACGACCACTTGCGACTTGGGAACTCTTTTGATTTTTAAAAATTCTTCCGCTTGTGCGTAAAATCTCCAAACGGCAAAACTTTATAATTTTTTTTCTAATGATGCTTATATGAATAGACTAATCAGAGACAGTGGCATTACGTTAAGATGTCGTCAGGTCGTTGGTGAAAACACCGTCATATCGTACATAGCAAAGAGTTTCGGCATAGACCCCCCCCCCCGAATCAACGCTTAGCAGCAGACATGGAGGAGTAACGTAATCACACTGTGTGTATAAGGTATGTTTTAGTATGTAAAACGATTTCTGGGAGTTCCTCCACATTGGTAAGGAGTACGGGTTGCTTGTAAGAGCATTTACACCTCCTTCATTCATAACACTGTTTTAACTCCCGGGGCTGAGGCCTCACAAAGTGAAAGCCCCAGTCGTGCGGACAGGATGGCTGTGGGAGTGGCTCGTTATTAAATAAGGCATTTACTTAGAATAACAAAATTTCTTTAATTCATCAAACCAACTATTTTCGTTCGTTCGTTCGTTATGTCTAATGAAAAGTTTTATCTTGATGAACAAAATAACAGTAATTTAAAGTGACATACTCTCGTTACAATAATTCAATTTCTTACTTGAATATTTTCACTAAGACATAATTGTATTATATTAAAAAAAATCATTATATAATGAATATTCTTATTAAAACATTATAAAAGCTTTACTGACTATATTTCTGAATTTAGTACATTACTACTTTAAAATAGACGTCTCAATCATACATATTTCTTAACAAATTTAGAACATTACTCAGCACTTCTGAGTACAAATAATTCATTTGTCAAAATCGGTTAATGCTTTAAGTTTTACTACAAAAGAAATTAATTTGAACAAAGTTAAACAAAAATAAAGTTGTAATTACGCTTTCGATGTGGCTCCATCGTTGACAGAAGATGTACGTATAGTGCGCAAAGAAGCCAAAAAGTGAACCTCTTCCCAGTGCTCTTCGTCGGTTTTATACCCCTCATGACGCAAGGAGTCCCTACGAGTTAACGCCCAAAATTCAGCCAATCAGAACTGGACTTTGCACGTGTCTCGAAACTTATCAGGTCACGCAAGAAGACAATTTGACATTGATTTTTGTGAACCAAAGCGGAACTTGTTCACAAACACTGACAACAAGACTATTCTGTGGTTGATAACTCACTACACGCGCCACGATAAAATATGGTCAGCACACTTCCTCACAATTGTTCAGTTTGTTCCTTGTTAAAAAAATTAAAAATAATTCTTTCCTTAAATAAAATAAAATAAAATATACATTGAGGATTCTACTCATTTACAATTATATATATAAAGTCATAATGTGGAGTGTCCTGGGCACAACACACATAGGTTGTTTCATGAAATATGTAAATTCTACCAGGATATTTTCTGTACATGAAAGTAAAGAACAAATTTATAATAAATATCTTAATTTTGGAGAAGCCTTTTGTCTAGTTACGGCATTTTTTTTTTAATATTTAGTTTAAATTTTGGTGTAAACAAAACTTGTAATTCAAACTTAACACATGAACTGCTAGGCTGAGAAAACAAAGAACACGCGTCACGTTTGTACATACACTGTGAGGCAGTTTTACGACCAAATGGACATGTAAACTTTGTGACGGTGCTGTGAACGTGTCAAGGCTTCTAGGCTTTGACGTATCTTCTAGCGAGTTAGAGAGTGCTTATAACTACGCAACTCTTCTCGGCCCATTGCCCAAAAAGTAGTAGATTTCTCTCGAATTTCAGCTTGGTATAAATAAGCAGCCACCGGGCAGAGAAGGTCAATTTAGACCTGGCGATATTACAATTGCGGTTTGAAGTAATTGTTACTGGGACTTGCCGTTTAGGGTTACTTAGTGCAAAACTGTAATAAGGTAACGTTTATTGTTGCAAGTTGGATACATTTCATCTTGAAGACTTGAATAAGAATACTTTTTGTTTATTTCTAACTGTAATAATTATAGTAGTAATTACTGACATCTTCTGGTGTCAGTTGTTCTGTTCCCACTGTACAACACGACGATTCGTGCGCCCGTCGAAACAGTAACTTACCATTACGTGGCTTAGTAGACACGCGCGTTTGGAATAGGGAGGATGGACCGCAAGGCTCATGTCGAACTTGAAGGAATGGATTGACCGCCACAGAATGGGACAGGCGCAAAGCCCAACATGCCAATACGGTGATTCTCCCCATGAAGATGCCTGGCACACCTCTTTCAAATGCTGCAGATTTACAAGAAAGAGGATGTTAATGGAGTTGGAGCTTGAGGAGTTCATGCCCGAAAGCGTAGTTGAGATTATGCTTCGTGACAAGGCGGAATGGGGCCGCATTTCTGCATTTATTCAGTGGGTCCTACTAGAAAAAAAACACTCACACCCCGAAATTGCCCCTAACGGGGAGTAGAATGTAAGGGACCACTAGAAGGAACCCGAATCTAGAAGGGCGGAATAGACTCTATCCTGAAGTAATGCGGTAAGTGGTTCCAGGATGGATATGAGTGCCTGAATTACAGGTGGGTTTTTTAATGGGTGAGTGTCCCAAACCAGAGGGCACACGACATCCTCTGACGGTGCATAAAGCATTTTTCTCCCTCTTAAAAAAATAAAAAAATATAAAAATTATTATTATTATTATTTATTATTATCTTTTTTATAACAAATTTGGTGGTTTTAGTTTTCTAAACATCAGCTGATATTGCCATTAGTTATTTGACGTTTTTAATCAATAATTTTAAACAGAGGACTTGCCAAATAGAATTTAGTATATATTGTAGATTGCTTTTAAAATAGGTTATGAGTAAAGGTCACACACGGGTCTAACGTCGTTTACGCTACAGATCGTATTTCAATGGCCATGGGTCTGTCGCGCTAGACGTGACCCACTTTATGCACGTGCCCCGACATCAATGAAAAGGGAAATTACATTGTACCTAACTTGTGGATTTTTAAAAGTTTTAAAAGAATCTGTTAGTAATGTTCTTCATATGCGTGGTCACAGCCAGAATTTCGTTCTACCGGGGGGGGGGGGTTGCTACTTGTTTCGTTGGAATCAAGAGGGTAAGTAAGGGATTCATGTAAGTGTTACTGACATTGATATACATCTAAAATTTAATTTAACACAGCCGTGAATCAATAAAGCTGACATCTTACATTACAACGTACTTAGAATAAAACGATACCAGGAAAGTGGGACAAATTTTCTCTCAACTTCACACGCTGATACCTTTAAATGCTTTGTACGAATTTTTCAAAACTTTGCTTAGTCAGTACGTGCCTGTAATATTTACAGCGAATAGAACTAAATGATTCTACTCGTTTTATCTCATAAATGTATCTAAGTTTTGACAAAATGGGAGATATAGAGCCTTAAAACGAACGTTTTAGAATCGTACTACAGAGGAAGCATACATTTTACTGAGATGCCATACAAATCAGTTCGCCAGAAGAGGCTATGACGCGCTTGTAAACTGCGCGGGCGTTCCGAACTGCGCGTTCGATAGTAGGTTTACTTAGTAAGGAATAAAGGCAAGGTTTTCACATTTTAACTGTTGTTTATTTTTAAAAATGAAAATAAAGCACTGATTTTAAAAATACAAAAATATTGTTATATACAGTTTTAAAACCGTTTATAACATTGGGCATACCTGCTTACGATCCAAATAGCAAGCAAAAACTTATTAATATTGTAATATAAATAAATATGTGACTCGCTCCTTTTAAGCCCCGCAATGGAAGCCAATTTGTAATTAAATAAAAAACCTGTGTTTTATTTTTAAATAGAGAATTATTTATCTGAATCTGAGGGTTAACATACAAGTTTAGTTAAAGTCTGGTACAATTTATACATAGAAAATACAATATAATATTTATGCATGAAACTTGGATATGGTGTTGTGAATGTCTGTTGAATGGTTGTGGGTTCTTTGGATCATATAAGAAACTATAACAAAAAACTCTTATTATTAATGACTATTGATACTAGTCATAGTCTACTATGACTACTACTCATGTCTAATAGACTACTATTGTATAGTGTACAAAAATAATTCACAATTATAATGTTTTTATATTGTTTTTTAGTTATTGTTTTTGTTGTAATTCAATCTTTACTGTCGTAATGTTAGTTCGAATATTTGATTTAGGCTTGGAGTGATCTCACCAATATAGCAGTTTTCTTAACGGATTTATTGGTTGATTCTTTACTCCTGGACATCTTGTTTTTTGGTCTCTTGATTAAAACATCATTCTTCTAGGTTTTGCGTTGTTTTTCCTGGTCATCTCATCTTTTATTGGTCTTCAGTTTGTATCAAATTCAGCAGTAATTTTTGCACGTTCTGCTTTGCAATTAGAACTTTTCAACAATCCCCTCCTTCTACTAAAAACACTAATTTTTTTAGTTAAGGCCTTGGCTCTATGTTATGGGTCACAGGTTCGGTTTCCCAATTTCTAATTAATAATATTCGGTTGAACTTTATTTTTTTCTTCCTTACACTATATTATTATAAGTTTTTAAGGTAAAATTTTATATTTTTCAATTAGTTATTTTGTCTTGTTTCACTATATGTGTTATATACCTGGTTCATATAGATTATAACGTTGTTGCAATTATTCGTCTTCTGTCGAATGCAACAATCCGCGAATTGTACCTTGCCCGACGCTCTGACGTCACGACCTCCCTTTTACTAACCCTATCGTTTGCTTTGTTAAATCTCGTCAGTCTCCCCATCAAACGCTGTGAGCAGAGCGGCCCGTCGCCGGGCTTTCGTCAAGTTTGGGAGCCTCAATAACCAAGGTAACTATGATTGTTTTTGAGCTATCGTAAATCAATGCTAGTGGCTAATAATTTTGTATATTACGTTTGTAACGAAAAGAAGAAAACTTGTAATAGATGTAAAAAGATTGTTATCCATAACCAACCAAGACGTGTCTTGTCTGTAATAGTCAGCCTCGCCTAAAACTAAATTTCAGTCAGTCAACTTGATGAAAAGACCTAAGATATGTAAGGTTCAGTGTCAGTACTCGTTATATATGTAATTTGAAGTCGTAACCTTGTAATGCAACTTTGTAATATTGTAAATCGTAACCACGCACTGTATGAATCCATGTGTGCGTGTTAATCGAACGATGTGGGTATAAAGTGTACTAAAAGATGTGAAAACTTTCAGTTCAAAACTTGGTTCGACGTTCCGGACCGAAGACACGAGAACACGAACTTCGTACAGTTTTTACACGATCTTCCAGCACAGACATAGCAGTGGTTCAAACCAGGTACTGAGGAACACGCAGCCGTAGCGACCAGATACAGCAGGTTGCAAAAAGGACTTATCTGGATTGCCAAGTAATATTTTTACCTTTAATAACTTACGGTGGCAGTTGCTGCATAATCACGAAGCAAAAGCGAGACACACTAGTTACTCATCATAAGTGTCAGAAACAATTTTATAAACTTTGTGATAGATAACAGTGTCAGAAATTTATAAGTAGATCACAGCGTGTACGCTGAACACCATTTTGTAAACTAGTATTGATTTATGCGACAACCCCATATTTAGCATTTAACATTTTCTATACTCAGTTTTTCAAAAAAAATTAGCTCAGTACTGACCGTTGCTGACTGACACATAATTAGGTAAATTTTAGAGGCTCGTAATGTTTTTGAAATAAACGGGTCGCATCCGGCTCAGCTCACAGATTGATGCTTTCAACAATTTCTTTTACTTGCACCTCCTCCCTTTATAGAATTATGTTAATTATAGAAACACTTGAGAAATAAGTTACAACACAGAAAAAGTGTGTTAAGCATTTTGATGGATTTAGATATTATATTATGTTATTTGTGTGTATGCTGGACACTTCCGGGGCCCAGCAGCGGGAAGTGCTACAACGTTCATATTTTAATTATACTTAATCACTCTCTTCATACATGATTCTTTCTTTTTAACGTATTTCACTGTTATTTTCTCTTCTTAACACTGTCACACAATATAACTTTTAGAATTACAGTTTGACATGATTATATTCTTAACACTTATATCATTCGCTTTCTATAGTTTTTTATTTTATATATAAAATAACGGTCTGAGGTCCGCAGACCTCCTCATAGTTAAATAGGTTTATTCACAATATCGGATTTCTTACATACTAGTTTTACATACTTTTATATTATATTTCTATTTATAAATTACTATTTACATCTTTTGTCATGGGATCTTTAACTTCTGGGTATTTTGGTCATCGTCAGTCATTGTTTGTCACAGTCATTATATTATCTATTTCCTGAGTTCATTCTCTATTTTCCAATTATTTATTTATTATTATTATTTCTCTGTTTTGTTCAGATTATCTTTTATTCCTGAAAATTATTAATTATTCTTAAATAGAACATTGTGTCTTCAGTTATGTATTTATGAAGTTCATTTTACTTTTCTTTTTTTTTCTTTCTTTTATTACTCAAAGGATTGCGTTTATGCATACATTACCGTGAATTTTGATGGTACATTTGTTTTTCTTTTGAGATGTATTTTTTGTTACGTTATAATATAGAAAGTTTTTAGTTGTTGAGGAATAAATTTTGTATTCCAATTATCATAAGCTTAGTTGGATGTACTGGAGTTATAATAAACATTCCTACTCACTACGAGGACATTGGTCTAACCTCAACGGAAAATGTTCGAATTCACAGAACTAATTAACCTAATTATTAAATTCGTCTTACATGACTGTAAGTTTTTACCGGCACACTGTTCTAAAATTTTGACATTATCGTTTTTCTTTATCCTTCGAGGATGGGAATGTAACCCCCAAACGCCCCTTGCTACGACTCACTGTTCACGTAGCCTACTTGGCTCTTAACGTTAACCTTATTAGTTACGTAACTGATAACAATTTGTAAAGTTTTTTTTTGCAAACATACCAAATTATTAAACATACACAGTTAGTACCGTGAATAAAACTTTTCACAATTTGATGCCCCAAATTCTATATATATAAAATAGGGTTGCTACAGCTAGTGCCGTCTCCCTTCCTTAAACCTGGTATTCCAATTCTCCCGATGTTCCCATTGTCCTTTCTCAAGTCCTATACGTTGCATAGAATCATCCACTTCGTCCCTCCAAGATCTTCTTGGTCTTCCCATTTTTCTCCTTCCTAATGGACTCCATTCCATCACTTAGTTGATCCACCTATTTTCTCCGGACATGACCGTACCACACCTATCTTTTTTCTTCGATGTAGTCAATTATATTTCTTTCCGTTTCCATTATTCGTCTGATCTCCTCATTTGTTATTCGGTCTGCTCTCGTTATTCCACAGCACCTTCTCCAATATTTCATCTCTGTTGCAAGAATCTTTCTTTCATTCTTTTTGTTAATAACCCATACTTCTGCTGCATACGTCATAATGCTTTGTACTATGGTCTGATATATCCGTTTTTTGGTGCTTTTTCTAATATTTTTGACCTATATAACACTGTGTAATTGTCTAATCCCTGTTCTAGTCTGCCCTAATCTACTTTTTATTTCTTCTTCCGCTGTGCTTTGTTTACTCATTGTGAATCCTAGGTGCTTGAATTTGTCTGTTCCTCTAATTTTAACATTTCCGTCTACTTCTAAATCTGTTGTTTCTTCATCTCTAATTGCCAAGTATTCAGTCTATCTTATGTTTATTTCCAATCCCATCTTTGTGTATTCTTCATTCAACTTTGATCTTCTTCATCCTGGGCTATAACTGCCTGGTCATCGGCGAAGCATAAAAGTACGGGTGTTTGTTTCGTATCGTATTCCCATTCCATGACATTATTGTTTCCACATAGTTAATTCATATTCTAAAATTATCTTAAACAGCGTGGGTGATGTTGGGCAGCCTTGCAATAACCCTTTGGATGTTTTAAACCTACAGACAATTTTGTTACCTACTTTAATTTGTACGTTGTTGTTTTTATAATCTTTTATGTAAAAAATCTATTTTACTGCTTGCATCAGGGCTTTCGGTATTTCCAATTGTGATAGAGCTTTAAAGATTTCTTGTCTGGGTACTGTATCATATGCTTTTCTAAGGTCGATAAACGCTAGAGGTACTTCCCTGTTCTTCGCTTTTTTCTTTTCTATGATCTGTTGGAGTGTATATATCTGGTCTATATCTGGTCTACGCATGATCTCCCGGCTGTAAAACCTGCTTGTTCTTCTCAAATCTTGCCCTCTATACTTTCCTCGATTTTATTTCTTAGCACCCTACCATACAGCCTTCCCATTGTTGCTATGACACTTATGCCTCTATAGTTTTCGCAGTCTTTTCTATTGCCCTTTTTAAATATCGATGTAATTCGTGCCTCTTTTCATTCCGCCAGTAAATCTTCTAAATTTATAACCTTCTCGAACATTCTTCCTATCATTCTCATAAGTTTTTGGTTCCGTACTTTATTAGTTCCGCTACTAACCCTCCTGGGATACTTTGTTGTTTTTCATTTAGTTTACTGCTTTTCTTATTTCTGCTGCCGTTATAGTAATTCTATTTTCTGTTTCTGTCTCTATTTCTTCTTCTTCGTTATTCAGGAATTCTTGTCTACGTTCCGTAAGTAGGTTTTTATAGTGTGTCTCCCATTCATTGTCTTGTATGTATTGAATATAAGTTTTATCCTTTCTATTCGTTCGTAATGATTTAATTACATTCCATGCTTCTGAACTCCTAGCTCCTCCTATGTATTGGTCTACATTTCTACACCTGTTTTCCCATGCTTCATTTTTCTCTTTGCTGACCATTTCCTTCACTTCCTTGTTCTTCTCTCTGAAGTTTCTGTAATCTTCTTCTTTTTTTGTGGACATCCATTTGTTATATAGTTTTTTCTTTGCTTTTATCTCTTCTATCGTCTCTTCCTTCATGTCCCATTTGTATGAATTATGTCCCTGTTCAATCTTCTAGTGCTGCTTGCAGCATAGCTTCTTTTATGTGTTCATATGTGATGTTTACTTCTTCATCATACCTAAATTCTATTAACTTTTGATCTAGACGTTGCTGGTATAGGTTCCTTATCGATTCGTCCTGTAATAATTGAATTTTGAATTTTTTTCCTTACTTATTTGTGTTGTCGTAATTGTCTCTTCTGTCTTTGTTGGTATTTTGGCTCCTGTCCATGGGAATTTCATTTTTGCTATCAGTAGTTTATGGTCCGTTCTATACTCCGCTCCTCTCTGAACTCTGACGTCTTTTATTATAATTGTTGTTCTGTTCCTTATTATTACATAGTCAATTATCGACCAATTTCCTGTGCCAAGGATATCTATGTATGTCTTTATTTATGCCCCAAATTCTAATACTCTAATTATAACCTGTATACTAGAATCTATACAAGAGGAAACAGTTGATTTCAGTGCTTAAAACAGTAGTGCGCAGAAAACAAGATATATACGAAACCAACTCGAGCTTCATTGATTTATAAGGTGGTTTTCCGACGGCTCTGTATATATATTTCATAATATTTATGTCTTTGCTTCCGGCTGTTTTCATATGTAGCTCCAAACTTCTCAAGTTCTTACTATCAGATATGTATATATGCTTTTTATACTTTTTTAACATATGAACCCCTTATTTTTTACTTGGTACAGGTTTCAGAGGCTTAATATTGAGGATTTTGTCAGGGTTTTGTGAATAACATGAATAAGAAAATATGAGTAAAAATATAAGGAATGGTACATTATTATGCGGTAAAAACAAGAGACAGACAAAAATCTAAAGACAACTTAGACAGCGGTATCACAAAGATAATGTTAAAGAAGGGAATAACAATAAGAGAAAAGAATGTTGTCGCCGAAGTGAAAAGTGGTCAAATTTTGTGCTTTGATAAATAATTTTTCCTCAAAAAATAATTAATAACTAATAACACACACACACACTCACACTTTTCTGTATTTACATTAAATTTAACGTGTGATAGATTACAAAGATAAATAAGCATACACTGAAAGCAATGGAAACGGATTACTGGAAAAGTACGCGCGAACAAAGAATTAGAACCCAAGATCGGTATGGCAGATAGAAGTGGAAAGTAACTGAATTGGTATTGGTAAATCTAAGAACATAGAGTAAGAAAAACCTCCCAAGAATATGGAATTAGCAGTACCACGACTGAAAAGGGGGTGTAATAAAAAAAGCCGATAATTGGTAGACGAACAGAATTATTACTGTTCCACACCACTGTAGAAAAAATTATTCCGATTAGCAGCGCTTTCAAGCTTCACAGCTCATCGTCAGCTGATCATTTCCAATATAGTGGTGTGCAACAGTAATAATTCCGTTTGTGATTATAACCACTAACACTAACACTACTTTCTTAATTAAATTGATAGACGCGGAACGTTACGTGCCGTTCTGCTTATCGCGCTCTCTGTGTATCTGATCTCAGAGGTCTTCTTATTATTTTATGTCTTTTGAGAGAACGTTTAACATCTTATCCTAAGTAGCAAAAAATAAGGAATTTTCTCTGTAAAATGTCCCACAAACTTTATCCTTGAGTGAGCCGACTACTTTTACTGAGATGACATTATTTTAGCGTCACAATATTATTTTAGAAGTAAATTAGTGTAGTGACTTCCACCAGGATGGTAACCGCTGAGTGAATGAATTACTTTCTACAGCATATCCCGTAATGTACATACCCGGGGCTTCTCAATTGCTTTCAGCCCGGGCTCAGCTATTCAACGCAATATAATTAAGTCTGATGATTAACTCCCTCCTTGAAGTAAGAAAGATCTCATTGCATAGAATATGGCGGTAGATTTGTCATCTGTATTATATCCAACATAAATGCGTACACACTATAATATTATACTGTGCTTCATATGTAACTCATTACTATGATATATAGATTATAAAGTTTTGCATTCTAACGCTTGAAGTTACAATTTTGTAATACTCACGCACTTTTTACCAGCTCATAATATTATAAACGTGTCCACGTATTAGATTAATTTTTAATATGAATTCAAAACGAATTTATACAAACTGCAAACAAACAATTGTTCGATTTTAAGCAGGCTAAAACTGATCTACGTATATACTTCTCCCTAGCAAGGACAATACTTTTTCTTAAGTATAAGTCAGTATTCTCACATCCTTAAAACGTCCTTGACACTTTGTTCTATATGCCTCCAGTTTCCTTGAAACATACCTAATGTTCTAGTTCTTCTCTGATTTCAGTTCTTTTCTGATAATCACGTAAGCCTTCCCCAGCCAAAAACCTCATTTCCGTTGTTCTCGTTATGGCTTGTTGCCAGTGTCTAGATCTCACATGGATGTAAAGTTGGACACCAATTATGTTATGAAATTTTAGTATTTTTTTATTTTCTATTTTTCCTACGAAGAATACATCAACATTTTATCGTACGTATCAGTTGTTGAAAGTCTGTAATTATGTGTCTAAGAATGAGTAACAGATATCAATTAAAAACTTTATTCCAAGAATATGATTACGCCTTCGCGCAAAGTAAAACCTGTAAAACTTAAGATTATTTTTAAAGATAACAAAATATTTTTCATTATACAAGTAAAAAAAATAAAATACTTTAGCATTTATTATATTTAAGTTGCATGCTTTCTTCAAGCATGTCTTACAGCAAAGACCTAGATCAAAATTTGGAGACATTAACACGTAGGAATATCTGGCGATAATATAAAATACTCAAATTTCACTCAGTCTCAGTCCGACCTCCAAAATAAAGTTTGTTTGAACACAAATGTAGAGATTTATTTAATTTGAAAAAACTACGAAATGTTAATAAGCAGAACCCGGTTGTATATATAGCGTCTAACGTAAAACGTTTGAAAGATAATGTTTATAGAAACACTGTTGGAGACGTGATACTACGTACCGAACGCAAACAGAGCAGCATGACGTAGTTGTCTCGTTGCCAGAAGTGGCCACCATCTCATAACTAACGACAACTAATACAGAAAAAAATATAGGGTTATTTTACATTTATAGTTGTAACTGTAGTTCATTGAAATAATGGCAGAAATATTATTGCTGAAGCGATCATGAGACTTCAAATTCCCGTCAAGGAAGTTCTATCTCTACATAGGTAAAACAATAAAATTAAATAAGTAATAAAAATTGTCTCATATGTTTTGTTAAAAACAAAACATAAACAAACTCAGTCAAGGGTGTACATTACGCGAACATTGCCAAATAGTTGTCTTGTTTGTTCATCATCTTTTTTCACAGCACTACACTTTATATAATAATGAAACTTTCACATGTGAAACTTACTTGTCTTTTTCGTAGAACGCGTTTCGGCGTCGTGTTCGCCTTCTTCAGCTTGGAAATAGACTGCCAGTACTTTGTAACGGTTATTGCTTGGAAGGTATAGTGGGGGTGGTTTGTAGAGGAAGGGGATTGGCGCGGGAATCCAAATTATTGTTTGTTTGTTGTATAATTGTGTCGAAAAGTGTATGTGATTTATATTGTAATTGGTCGTTAAGTATGTTGTTTGGTTGTGTTGTGTGGTGTTTGTATATTTCATACTGTTCAGCTGTGTTGAGTTTTCGACCTTTAAAGGTCGAACAGTATGAAATATACAAACACCACACAACACAACCAAAGAAGATACTTAACGACCAATTACAATATAAACCACATACACTTTTCGACACAATTATACAACAAACAAACAATAATTTGGATCCCCGCGCCAATCCCCTTCCTCTACAAACCACCCCCACTATACCTTCCAAGCAATAACCGTTACAAAGTACTGGCAGTCTGTTTAAAGACAAGTAAGTTTCACATGTGAAAGTTTCATTATTATATAAAATTATATAAATTGCCAAATATTTGAGGATACTGATTGACTCAAAGGTAAAATGGAATCAGGATGTTAAAAAATAAAAAAGAATATTAAGTTCATAAGATTATAGGCTATTTGGCGCTAGGGAGAAATTGCGATCTTTACTTATATAATAAACTGTCACTGCACAAGCAAATCCTAAAATCAAAGTGTAATTTTAAAGTACAGCTCTGGAGCTGAACAAAGAAGAGGAATGTCAATTTCGTCTAATTATATAAGACGTTATTGTTCAGTTGCTCACTGTAACAAAATATTCATCGTGTAATAAAATGGAAACGGTCATATCGGAAATAAAGAAGTGTGCACTAAAGCAGAAAGATACTCTTTTCCATCATGAGCTGAGCAAAAGATCGAATCCGTTTGACGTTTGACAGTCTATAAGCTCACAAAAGTAAGCGCAATAGTAACGTTTTCCGTTCTCTACAACTGTTCCTTACTCATTTCTTGGTCATCTGCATACTTAATCATTTTTGTCTTCTCACACTACCGATATATAATCACCATGTCTTTAAAAGCTTTATACATCAGTATGTCTCCATAAATGTCAAATAGAGGTGATGTAATACAATTCCTTGCTAAACGCAGTATCTTGGTTATTTTCTGTCTCATCAATCCAGACCTACTTTTCAATGTCTTTTATGTTCCAATAAAAATTAATTTTAATATAATAAAGTTTATTACTCATTTAAAACAAAAGTTTAAAATTTTTTGGTCTTCGGAAAATTTGTAATTATCTGAAAAGAAAAAAACGTTTGGAAAACTTTATTATCAAATTCTATTTCTGTTAATTACGTAGTGTTCATTATTTTAACAAACAAGGACTCGCGGGGAGGTTTTAATTAATCTTCAGCTCTGTTAGGTGCAGCGCTCCAGTGACAACCTTGTCTTTACAATTCCGTTTGCTTTGTATAAATTAAATAATTAAAAGAGTAAATAACATTTTTACATTTTACCATGAATCATTTAGTACTGATTACAAAATCATTTATAATCCAGCAAAGACGTTATTAAAGAATTTTGGTTTTTCACTCGTAAATTAAATATTAAAATTTAAGGGAAAGTTAATTCCTCTTAATCGAGGAAACGTAATGCCTTCTCTACTGCATACATACAAACAAATTATTGTTGTCCAGGGTAAAGGTGGTATGGAATAGACGTTAGAAAAGTTAGTAGAGAAATATAATTACGGAGACTTGGTATAAATTGGATAAAACAGCGGACGAGAGATATGTATTTTTGGAGAAGTTACGATTTAGATATAAAAGGAAGTACGATGTGGTATTGGAAAGTAATCGGACTGTATTCACTGCGATTGTATTCAACAGGATGCTGGCGGCCATTGTTCTGTCAGTGTGCCGAGTTTTGTCGTATTGCTTACACGTGTTGAGTCTACAAAAAACATTTCATAACGTCTGGTCCGTCTGCGATGGCCCGTAAATTTGAACAACGGCCCTGCATAAAATTTTGTGTGAAACTTGGTAAATCGTCTACTGAGACTTTTGAAATACTGTCGTACAAGCTGCCGTCGGTGAATGCCTTCTTCTTCCGCAACAAGGATTAGGCCTTGTTGACCCGTTCCGGCTTCATAGGATTTAATCCCATCTAAATTTATTCCCATCATTTATTCCTTTGGTCTCCCTAGGCTTCTTCTTCCAGCTGGTTTGTTTGACTCATTTCCAATGCATATTTCCAACTTTCCTCTAATCTCTTAATTTCTAAATTCGATCTTGTTCAGAACAACCTTTGACCGATCTTAGAAATTTCATCTCCGCTGCTTGTATGAGGCTTTTATCTCTTTTTCTCATTATCCGTGACTCACTTCCGTAAAGAAGCATAAGAACAGGCATTAGCTTGTAAAAACCTTGTGGACAGCCATTACCTTGTGAATCTCTTCAACCGTTATTATTTTTTACTTCCATATTCCTTAAGGAATGGAAGTATGGTGATGGCAAAAAAAATCGTGTTCGAGATTATTGCAGATTCTGATTGTACTACACTCAAAACATGAAAAAACGTCGTTTTCCGAAAAGTGTCTCTGTGTGTGTCTGTCTGTGTGTGTGTGTGTGTAGATTTTTTTTCTATGGCAAACGATAACTGCCGCAAATTCAAACAGAATCAAATAATTTTTTGCATACAGCCCTGATTTGTAGAGTACTCACGACCTATTGTTTTTGGTGAAGATCGGTTGAGGGAAAGGGGTAGTTTACCGGCAACGGTTTTTTTTTATCAAGGGAAATTTTTTTTTGGCAAACGATAACAGCCGCAAATTCAAACAGAATCAAATAATGTTTCGCATACAGCCCTGAATTGTAGAGTTCTCAAGATCTATTATTTTTGGTGAAGATCGGTTAAGGGAAAGGGGTAGTTTACCTGTAACGTTTTATGTTTTAACAAGGGTATTTCTTATGGCAAACGATAACAGCCGCAAATTCAAACAGAATCAAACGATTATTTGCATACAGCCCTAAATTGTAGAGTTCTCAAGATCTGTTGTTTTTGGTGAAGATCGGTTAAGGGAAAGGGATAGTTTACCTGCAACGTTTTTTTATCAAGCGTATTTTCTATGGCAAACGATAACAGCCGCAAATTCAAACAGAATCAAATAATTTTTTGCATACGTCCCTGAATTGTAGAGGTCTCAAGGACTTTCGATTTTGGTGAAGATCGGTTAAGGGGAAGGGGTAGTTTACCTGCAACCTTTTACGTTTTAACAAGAGTAAAGTACTTGAAAATTTATTTAAACTTTTTGAAACAATGGTAATTGTTAAAAATAGAATAATTTTGTTGCCAGGCAATAAAATTAAAATTTTTTCATTTTAATGTAATATAATATTTTTCATTTAATACAGCAATCAAAAGGCAGGTAAGACACACACACACACACACACACACACACACACACAATTCACGTTTTTTCTGGCCTCACTCATGTTTATTTTCTTACGTTTGCACGCTTTTTAAATGGAAAGTGCCGAAACCCACACCAACATAACGCGTGCAAGCCGAAAAAATGGACATCAATTTGCTTACTGGCGAAGCTAGTAGTTAATGAATGGGTAGGCAAAAATCTTATCTTAAATTTTTTTTAAGGAATCACTAAAAGGACGGTGGGTCAAATCGGACGCTGAGGTAGAGTTTGCTGTAACCGAATGGTTCCACAAACAGCCGTAAGAATTTTACTAGCAGGGAATCTACAGGTTAGCGCAACAGTGGAACTCATGTCTTAATGTTATTGGAGACTTCTTTTAAAATCGTTGAATAAAAAATGCTTTACAGCTCTATACGTGTTTCTATTGAACAATCCTTGTATTAGTCATACACAATAATACAACTGATTGAACTTCAAATTTTTAAACTTGATTAGTTTCTATATATATGTTTAATGTTACAAATAATTCAAATAACAATCTTGATCATCTGTTAGTTCAGCGGAATAACAGTGACACTTTTAATAACCGCATAAAATAAACACTTAGAAACAACACAGGCGCTTTAACTTAACTGTTTGGACCACAGAAGTGAGGCATGCCTCAACGCTCTATGTGTACAGCGCGGGACAATCCCCCCTCCCTACACTTCCCTATCACACCACTACATTGCTTACATACGATGTATACAAAAAACGCTGAGGCAAGTTCAGGTTGCCTCATTCGCTTTAAACGAACTATGCCGAATCTCACCTGTCACCATCTAGCGGTCGCTCAATAAAGCACGTTTCGGTTTAATAAATTTGACAGTCGCAGTAACAATGTATAATCTTTACGTTATGTAGTTCATACGTATTTATAATTTTTATTCTACAGAAGTTTTTAGGGTAGGCATTGCCTCAATTGCCTCCATGTAACTTCGCCACTGATATATATGTGTACAACGTTATCGGCAACAAAGAAGTAGTTTTTGTTAAAATTCCTTCCCGGGATATTTGGCCGTAGTCCAATGTTTTCTACAAAACCAGATATTTCGGCAATGCCATCGACTTCCATCATCAGTGAAAATCGAGTGCGATAACGTGAGGTGGTATACGTTAGTGACCACAGTACTGTGGTTAAGGCTGAAGCAGTAAGTAGAAAGAAGTAATTTCTATGGTAATATTTCATTTCGAAAATGATTTTAAATATAAATCTTAGAATATGGAAGTCATGTATGGTTCTCCATACCGATATTTTGTTTTTGTTTTACGTTTGAGTATACATATGTTCTACTCGTGAAGAAAATGGAAAACATATCCCACGAACACTATAATAAAAATCGTCAGCCCCCTTTTTTCTGTCGTCAGCGACATTCTGACTCTTTGCTGCATTGCACTCAGATTGTTTTCCCCACCAATGTGTATCAGTTTCTAATGCGTTACACGCGTTCTCGTGTGAAGTTGAATACTATTACGACGGACACCAATGGAATTACCAATTACCAACTTTACTGAGTCACAAATAACAATTTGAAATCAACAAGATATTCCCATACAGTAATTCAAGGTAAATTTGTCCACACGCAATATAATGTCAACTGTTCCGCAGTAATTATAACACAATAATCAGAATCACTTGTATCACAACAGTGACTTGGTACGCACTAAAGAAATCCCCCACAGTTACTAACTAACTAAGCGGATCCTGTTGCTTATACGAGAATCCTATATGCTCGTATATAGCCTACAGAAAAGTCAACAGCAGTGGTTCTCGAACTTTTTTTCTTGACGGCACACTATCTTTTGTAGTTAGTTCCCGCAGCACACTAACGTACGAGATGGTAACGTCCCCCCCTCAAACGCTGTCGCCAGATATGACTGGGTGCACAATCCTTATGCCTTGTCCCCAGGATTCACCATTGACTCTCCCTCTGGAGAAAGAAGAACAACTCGCAGAACTTAAGACAGACCAAACACTTCAAATTGAATATGGTGAACTACCACTTTTAGAGTTTTGGATGTGAGCAAAGAAAGAGTAGTTAATAGTAGCAGTAGAAAAAATTGCAATTTTCGACCTCCTGCTTGTGCGAGCTCGAGTTTCTTCAGCACTGAGAAACATAAAAAACAAGAAACGCTAGAGACTTCCGTTATTAGAACAGGAAATACGTGTGTGTTGTAACATCACAAAATGTTCCATAACAATAATGAACACTAGAAGGGTGAATAATACCAAAAGAACTATAAATGAGTAAACAGAAAGAATGTAACAGTGAAAATAATAAACCAGCAAAGAAGAAAAGAAGAAGATAGGACAGGATCAAGTCCCACTTTATAGAATTGGCGACCAACGTTAGAGGCTAGAATTAGGTGAAACCTAATTAAAAAATAAATAAAAATAATATTTTAAACAACCTAACTTCTAGTGGCAGCTACAATACGAACAAACGGAAAATGCACCGTTCGAGAGCCACATCGAAGAAACGTGCGGCGGAAGCCGAAAAAGAATTGGATATGGACGACAAGGAGGCGACACCAGTCGAAGATATCGAAGAAATATTACCTCCTGCAGAACCCGAGCAACACAAACAACGTGAGAAGCCCATACAGACAGGGGACGTAAGTTTACAAGAAATAATGAGGGTAATGACGGAAAATAACCAGAAAATGGAAGACAATCAGAAGAAAATGATGGAAGAGTTGAAGGAAGACAGCCAGAAAAGGATGGAAGATAACCGGAAAATTATAATGGAAGACAGCCAGAAAAATATCGAGTCATTAAAGGAAGATTTAAATAAAAAATTAGACGACAACAGCCAGAAAATGGAGGAGAAAATAGACGACATCAGCAAGAGAATAGAGGACAACAACGCGAAGATAAACATGAAAATAGGCGGAGAAATAACAGTAGTTAGAAGAGAGATTGCGGAAGTACACGAGAGGTATGAACAATACAACCAAGAGTTGCAGCAAACTAGAGAAGAGGTCGATGGACGGATAAACAGCCTCGAAGAAATTAACGAAGTTAGAATAGAATCTCTGAAGAGGATGAATCAGGACGAAATAAAACGGGTACAAACGGACGTAGGGGAGAGATGCGAGGAAATAGACGCGTCAGTAAACAACGTACGAAGCCTGACCATCAATAATAAAGAGAAGAATGAAGAGTTAAGACAACGGGAGATCCTGCAGATACGAGAGGAACTCGAAACAATTCGTAACCGACCAGCACCGGGTCAATACATGCAAAACGCGCACAATCGCGACAACATAAATTTCAAAAACTATAAAAAGAATCCAATTGAATTTCTGAAAAGAGTAGAAGAGAACTTGGCCAGAATTCGAGAGAATAGATGGACCGTGATACGCAGTTTAATCAACGAGTATTTTAAAGAAATACACGACAACTGGTGGACGGCAACCCGACACGAGATTCAAAGTTATGAGGAGTTCAAGACGCTCTTCAGGGCTAAGTATTGGTCAGAGTCCACTCAAAATATTGTACGAGACGACATATGCCATGGCAAGTACGACGCCAGTAGAGGGACGACACCAACCGCTTACTTCCTTGGTAAAGTATGTTTGGCAAGGAACCTCGAACCTAAAATACCGGACGAATGCCTGGTGACGAAATTATCGTATGACTACGAGGAGGGAATAGCGCGAGCACGGCAGTGGGGACAGATTAAAACCATCCAGTCCATGGCGGCGCTACTTGAGGACAATGAACATGAGGGTTACTACAGAAGAAGTCGCAAACGGAACGATTATTACCTAGATAGTAATAACAACCAAAGTGGTAATAACAACCCCACTTACCGGAACAACCGGAATAACTACAACAACAATGTCTACAACATCAGCGAAACTAATCACCGACCGAACAATCCGGGTAACAATTACGCTGACAACAATAATAATAACATGAGACGGCCTCCATATAATAATTATAACCAAAACCGACCACACAACCAAGGCGAGAATAATCAGCCCCAACCATACAGAAGGGTTAATTATGTCCATGCCAATAATGACTATGGGAGAAGACGATATTTCCCGAGACGCCGGAGCTTTAATGGACACGATGATAGGGAGTACCAGCACAACGACAGTGGAAATCCAAGGGGCGAACCACGAAGGAGCCGAAGTAATGAAGGCGACAGAAGAGATAACAATTATCGACCCGCAGTACACTTCATACAAACCAGTAACCAAACCATCAACCATGGAGGACGACCCGAAATAAACGAGAGGAATCAAACAAACAAGCCGGACAGACGGGAGGAAGAGAATGAACTCTCTTTAAACGAACCGCGGCAGTGAGAAACCAACAAGACTCCTCACTGAACCAGTCTATTGGGTACAATTACGAACAAAACTTAGACAAGACAATAACTATAATACGGAATCATTATTTAAAGAATGTCAGACAGGAACTACTTGTAGAAGAGGAGATCGACCACGACCACTGTAACAATGAAATAGCATATGTGACTGCCGAAATAAACGGGGTGATCACCACATTGATGATCGACACGGTGCGAACGTCTCTTTAATTGATAGCACCGAGATCAACAGAATACAAGGAGAATGTAAATCGGTAATACCAACTCTACCGATTAACAACATAATATTAGTGGGAGCGACTGGGCGACAAAATAAGACCGTCAAAAAAGAGGTCAATGTTGAAGTGACTAGTCATGGGGTCAAAATTCCTATGATATTTTTAGTAGCCAATGGCTTACCTTTTTGCAGTTTAATCGGCTGCGATATTCTGAGAAAATACTCAGCAATTATTGACATGAGCAGAGCGAGAGTAACTCTGAGTACACGAGATTTGGAATGGACGGCTGAGTTAATTGGAAGCAAAGAAGTCCCTCAGGACCGCACCATTTTCCACGTTAGGGAATTACAAAGTTCTAGGAATCAGACACCCAAGGAGAAAACCGAGTATCAAGAAAACAATAACAGGTTATGGAACGAGAAGATCGAAGAAATCCGCCAATTTAAGTCGACAAAGAGAGACAACCCACCAAACCCAGACCAAATTGAAATGTTAATAGACATATATGACAGATACAGACATGTGTTCTCAGACACCCCTGGTAAGGTCAAGAATTACCAATGTGAACTAAAATTTAGAGATAAATTTAATAGAAATTTTAATAGGAAATCCTACCCTATTGCATATTGCATATATGCAGTCAGGACCGAAATCAACCGACTATTAAAGGATGACATCATTGAGTGAAGTCAGTCACCTTATACCAGCCCATTTATTGTAGCTATGCGGAAGAAGAACGGGAAATTAAGACTTTGTTTGGATGCTAGGGAGATCAATAAGACTTTAATTAATGACAGAACATCTCCCGGAGAAATAGAAAAGATTTTGAAGACGTTTCATGGCACGCAGTTTATTAGTTCTTGGGACACAGTCTGCGGATACTGGCAGGTGGAGCTACACCCAAACAGCCGAAAATATATGGCCTTTATATTTGAAGGGCGCAATTACCAATTCAAACGATTGCCCTTCGGATTAGTGAACTCTGTAGCGGTGTTTATTCAATGTATGGACCAGGTATTAGGTCAAGAACCGCTCCAGTTCACTACCATATATGTAGACGATCTACTCATAACTTCTGCCAATTGGGAGGACCATTGTTGTAGAATAGAACATGTACTAAATAAGCTGTCAGAAAACAACATTACATTAAAACTAGAGAAATCGCAATTTATAGCTAAGGAAGTACAGTTTTTAGGTTTCCATTTATCAGAACATGGAATAACCCCCTCTAGAGACAAGGTAGAATCAATCCAACAATTCCCCACACCAAGAAACAAAAAGCAGTTACAATCTTTTTTAGGTCTATGCAACTATTATCGTAAATTCCAGAGTAACTATTCAGAATTAACCACTAAATTATCGCCACAATTATCTTCAAAAGACAAATGGACGTGGGGACCAAATCAAGACACAGTATTTCAATTGATTAAGAGCAAGCTTCTGGAGACTGTAATGCTGCATCACCCAGATTTCAATAAGCCATTCTACTTGAATTGTGACGCAAGCGACATCAGTTTAGGATCTGCACTGTACCAAGAGGACGACGAAGGGAACCACCTGGTTATAAGCTTCGCCAGTAGAACACTGAACAAGTGCGAGCGTAATTACATTGTGACAGAAAAAGAACTGTTAAGCATAGTATTTGCCTGAGGAAAATTCCGGACCTATATTTTGGGATATTCAATAACTGTGCGGACTGACCACAAGTCCATATCATTCCTGAAGAACTGTAAATTAAGCCACGGTAGATTGACAAGATGGACCCTAGTATTACAGGAATATAACATCAGTTGAGAGTACATTCCAGGCAAGAAGAATATAGCAGCAGACGTATTGTCACGTATAAATATAACCAATCAAACCTATGAAGGAGAGAAGGAAACGATTGCAAAAATCTATCACATCATTAAGGGTCGATCTGACTTAAAAGAAATAGTCAAAGGAATCGAACAACACCAGAAGCAAGACACCAAGTTACTGCAAATTCAACAGAGATTAGGTGCACAGGACAATAGGATAATACCTTACTATTGTATACACCACAATCTTTTATTTATCAAGACAAGATACCACAATAATACTTGGATATTGGTAATACCCCAAACGCTAGGAAGGAAATCATCATCGATTATCACATACGTTATGGACACATGGGAGCATTGAAAGTGATAAGGGCACTGGAAGAACACCTGTACATCAAGGACATAAACAGAAGGGTGCGTAATTATATTAGAAATTGCCACATATGTCAATTAGTAAAATGCAACAACGAGAAGACGGAAGGGATAATGATACCTATAACTTCATCAAACAAATTAGAAAGGTTTTCGGTCCTTTCCCTCGCAGTGGAGGTCGACATCAGTATAAATACCTCATAATAATATTCGACCATTAAACGAAATTCACAAAATTATACCCGATAAATCGTGCCACCACCAAGAAGATACTCACTATCATAATACAAAACTATATACCTGAAGTGGGAAGTCCGAAGACTATCATAACACATCATGGAACCCAATTCAAGGGGAGGAAGTGGAAGGGCACACTGCTAGATCATGGTGTGAGAACTTATAAAACGTCAGTATACCATCCCAGCAGTAACCCTGCAGAAAGAGTGTTAAGAGAAGTGGGGAGAATCCTCAGGACATACTGCTTCAACCAACAACGGAAATGGAATGAGTACATATCGGCAGCAGAAGATTTCATAAATTTAGCTCACCACCAATCCATCGAAACCACCCCATATAATGCCATGTTTGAGAAGCCATCACCACGAGAAATCACTGACATTATTAAATTTCCCCAAAGCCAGAATTACCAGTTCAACAAGGTCCAATTTCATGATAAGATTATAGAGAAGATAGAAGAAAGAAGAAGAAAGTACCAAAATAAAACACCACAGAAAATAATACAGTACCAAGTAGGGGATAGAATATTACTAAAAAATCGAGAATTACCCAGTACAATGGAGGGTATCACGAAAAAACTACTATTACTGTATACAGGTCCGTATACCATCACCAATAACAACCAGAACGACACATATGAAATGTCAAACCCAGTGAGTAAGAAAATCAGAGGTACATTCAACCAAGCATCGTTGAAGAAATACTATGAGTGATGAGAGTTATTAATTATGTAATATTGCATAATATCCAACAATAACTAAGCGTAGAGAATGCTACATACAACTTTAATGTTAATGACCAAGACAAATAGAAGGTGATTTTAAATAAATAAAGAATACGTCTGTAACATACTGATGAAGATGATAAAAGAAATAATGACAATGATTGAGACGAAATGTAATTAACTGACAATTAACCCAGTAGACTAGGTGAAAATGTGAAAACCAAAGACAAGTAAAGGAAACTAACCAACAAGAAATGTTACAAACTATTGTATAATCAATGTTAAAAATGAATTATGGTGAAAATGAAGAAAACTAGAAGACTATAACATAAGATGATGATGAATTTAAGAATTAACTGCATAATTATATGGTGATGAAGATAAGTGTGAAAACAAAAGTATGAATAATTACAAAACCAACGTTCAAACTAGTATTAATGAATAACAGCAAAGCTTATGATAATATAACAAATATGTCAAGTTATAACCAATAATGACCTGTGAGAAGAAATATGTTAAATGAATCGATAAAGCATCAGAAGTGATACAGTAATGGAATTTATGTAATGGAACCTCTAATCCCTTGAGTATACTAATGAATATTGTAACGTTATCAAATATGGTAGTTACATAAAATAAGCAAATATAACGTCAAGTGACAGGAAAGCAAGAAGGTATTTCTAGATAAATAAAACTATGTGAACGAAAAGTGTGTATCTACAGATATATTAGTATAAAATTCCAACGATGGAGGAGAAAGTGTAACATAGCAGCATCAAATACGAAATGAAGAAAGAAAATGACCATGAGCCAAAATAAAATGTTAGTAACCAGGCCCAATAGGATCCAACAGTGAGGGGAACCAACAAAATAAGGCCCAATAAAATCCAACAGTGAGGGGAAATAACGAGAGTAATACCAATACCAACAACATAACGACAATACCAATAGATTCCAACAGTGAGGGGGATCAACAAAATAACTACAAATAAATCCCAACAGTGAGGGGAACAAATGAAGATAGCGACTACAATGAAAATATTGAAGAAGACGTTCAAACCTAAAGAAGAAGGAAAGAAGAAGGACAAGGAAACATAACATGAAGAGAGAAGAAAATGGATAGACCATGCAAGGACTCATCATTCATCAAGTGTACTAGAGACAATAATAGTAACCAAAAGAATAGTGATTATCAACTATGAAAAAGCAGTGTTTAACATTTAAGAAATCACAAACAATTACAGTGAGTGCTTAATATAAGTGTGAAAACCTGTGACCAGTTAACTAATTCTAACCTAATAAACCACACAAACAATTCCAGTGATAAGGTTTATAGTGGAAGAAAATGTGTTACTTTCATAGTGAAAACATCAAGAATTAAATAGTCAAATATACACAGACAGTTAGTGTGACTAATTTAATAAAGATTGTGATACAAATAGATAATCATAAGACCACCAAAATAATGTAAAATAGAACAGTTATATTATTATTCAGAGAAATGACAATAAAAAAAAATCTTTGTAAATTTCAAAAGAAATGTAACTGAATGCCACGGCAAAACAGAATACAATACAAAGAAAGTCTAGAGAAAGAAAAATAACAAAGCAGTTTGTTAAATATCAAACAAATGTGACAGGAATTAGCTACAACCAATGACAAGAAAGATACTGTCATTAGCACAAAAATATTTGTATTACTGTTCAAGAAGAAGTAGTGTAAACATGTGTATTAAAACAATTAAAATATTGTAATAGAATACCATACTGAAGTCATGTTAGTAGTAGCAAAATGCTGCATTAGAATATGTTGTACATTGTTACATAACCCCATAGGAAAGACACCTATGAAACAAAAAAATCATACATGTTAATTTAACCAAATAACCATCAACAATTATATCAATCAAGGATTTGTTATAAGTAATGATACACCCTAGTAGACAGTGTATTATATTGAATACAATACAAATAAAGCAGATCAAATATGATGGCACAAAGATAGGAGAAATGGAACCTAGTATGCCAAATTAGTTAAACAAAATACAGTATTAAAACATGTACCAAGAATAATGAATGTATTACCAGTAGTTAGATGAACACCTGGTACTACTATGAGAACAGATTATAAGTATAATGACAATAGTTTTGTAACCAAAATATTGTAAACTAGCTAACTATGAGTACATAGCCAGAAGTAAGCAGAAACAATGTAACCAACTAGTTAAGCAAGATACTTTATTAAAGCTTGAACAAAGATTGATAAGAGTGTTACCAGTAGTAAGAGGGACACCTAATGCTACTTTGAGAACAGACCATGACCATGAGAATAGTCATTTTATATATAAATTATTAAAAACTAAATGACCATGATGGTGGAATCAGAATGTAAACAAACAATAAGGAGCAAGTTATGTATGCAAAATGCAACAAACAAACTTGTTTAAAAGTAGATAAAAATGTTATCAAGGATCAGAAGAATGTCTGATACTACTTTGGAAATCTAGATCAAGTATAGCAATAACAATTTAATTATTGTTTTAGCAAAAATAACTGACTACCATGCTATGACATAATGTAAACAAACCCATTACTAGAAATAGAAGGGTTCTCAGATAGCTAAAAGCTAACAAATGTATGAAAGGAATTAGGTACTATAATGGTACACTAATTGCATTTATTACATAATGTACCTTATATAGAAAAACCATAAATAAAGTGACAATTGTAAGAAAAGAGATAGGAGGGTACTGAAACAATGTTAATAGTATATGAAATACAGCCCTGTACATATACTAAAGTACAAATTCAGGTAAATAGACGTTTATATTATTGTTAGGTTACAATATCAGTGTTATTAGATAAGAAAAATTAGTTTTAAGTACAATTGTGAATTATCAACTATGGACGCCAAAGACGCCATGACCAGATATTGTTTGGGTAACAATTATTCCCAAATTTTGTATTAAACAAGTTGAGATATAGACTCAGATCGTTTAATTAAAAGTGTTTTAGTGTAAATAGTTAAGTTTGGTGTAATAAACTTATTAAATATAAGATGCACCATAAAAATCGATAAAATCGTTATAGTGATTTAAATAATGGACGGATTATAATCTTGTTTGGATTTTAATTAAAGCGCAGGATGTCCGCAATTTATTGACACTAACCGTTTAACGATAAGACAAATATTAAGAAAGTTATTACGATTTTAAACTTTTTAATTATTTTTTGTACCAGTGCTGACGTCATATAATCTCAAACTCAAACGCCAAAATTGGTAAAAAATTAAAAATTTTAAGAAGACAAAGTACTTTGGGTCGGAGAGTTCAAACATTTCAGCCAATCGAATGAATGGAAATCGGCAGACAAGCCGCAGACGTTCCGACGGAGCAAAAGAGTCATCTATCAACCATCAAACAGACAGGACGTGTCACTCTCCGGACGAGATATGAAGAAGTTTATTTTTGAATTGTGCGCGACATGTAAACATCAGTAATCAACACACATATAACCTATAAGCAACACCAGCATTAACGAGTGCACTGTGCGGAGTGAATAATATTTAAATACGATCAGTGTACAATATCGATCGTATTTGCGAGTGTTGTGCAAAAAATAAAAACAGGGAGTACAATCTTTTTTATTAATTGACAATAAAACAGAAATAAAAATTTCTGTAAATACTTAATGTTGATATACTACGCTAATCAGTAATAGCGAAGTATCATAATGCTGATGGAATTTATCAGAATTAACGAAAGTATTATTTCGCAATTGTTAACATGATAAATAAATATTTTAATTATTTTTCATAATTAAAAGAATCACGATTAATGTACTTATTACAAAATACGAGCATAGTAAACAGTCGCTCAATTGACTAACGTTGTTTTTTGATTGTCTATATTTGAAGATAAATATTTTAACTTTTATGCGAAAGAGTAATATATGCTACTGATAATGACACATCAGAACTATTATAAATAATATGTATATGCTTAGATTAAGAAGAAATCAATATTCAAGATAATTAACTCTAATAACAATTCACGTTATGAGATAACCTTAAAATCATAACCGTAACTTGCCACCTTCTTTGTCACAAGTCTGTTCTCATATAATCCAAACCAGATGAAAACAATAACAAGAGTTTTTTTTTTAAATAACTTTTTCTCTTGTAAATAAATAATTCCCACAGTGAATTACTAAAATATAGCAATACATTTTAGCAGTGCAAGCCAACGCACTTGTTGATTGTCAAGTAAATACTGAAGACTGCGTACGAATTCCCGCGTACGATAATACCATAATTATCTGTTATATGGTACTAATTTTCTATTTTAATATTTGTTTGTTTGTTTTTTATTTATTGTTCATTTAATCTCATTATAAAACGCCACATCTTGTACCTGGCATCATGCTACTTAAAAGAACCACACGAACTTGGTAATTAACTGATATAAGAGGACATAACCTCTCAAGATAAAAACTATTGTATAACCAACAGGGTTACCAGCCTTGAGGCTAAGGAGAGTCTTATTTTAAATTTTGTTCATTGTAATTATTATCAGTAAAATTATTAGTAACTGATTGTCAATTTTTAAAAGATTTTATAACACCATTAACCGTTAATAAACCTCTACATTTTGTTACCAGTGGAAAAAGAGTATTATTTCAAACTTAAAGTAATTCATTTATTAATAGTCAGTTCTACCAAAAGGTGGCGGAAGAATTCAAATATTTCTGATAACTCAGAACCTTCTTTAGCTGTTATATCATTGTTATTGTGCATACTAGTCACGTTGGATATTCAAACAGAATATCTACTTGTATATGTAGCGTGTGTGTTACAGCTGAGCCGTCACCGAACAGAACTACAATATCCACGTGTGGTAAGTGGGGGGAGGTCACTAACGGAGTGCGAGAAACATTTTAAATTAAAGAAGTTAACCATCGATACCCACATATTTGTCAATTACAATCAAACTAATAATAATAATTATAATTTGAACATTTTATCATACAACATAATCGTGGATACCGGTGCGTATCTGCAAGTAACACAATCACAATCAAAACACACCTAAATACCATATCTCTGTATCTTGTATATTGTTACAAGATTGACGAACCCAACGTGGGGCCTGACTTAATAAGACCCCACTATATCTACACATCCAGCATCAAGAAAGTATATACATCTATACACATCTTGTATATTGTTACAAGATTGGCGCCCAACGTGGGGCCTGACTTAATAAGACCCCACTATATCTACACATCCAGCATCAAGAAAGTATATACATCTATACACATCTTGTATATTGTTACAAGATAATGTCTTATAATGAAATATAAATAATATATTACGTCTTATGTGTTGTGATAGTGCAACTGTTGTTATGTACAACTTTTTATTGTCCCAGACAGAGATGAAGATTCCTCTGCTCTGTGAGTGTATAGTTAAGGAACGGCGGAGAATGGATTCCAATGAGAGCCCCTCTGACTCCGAACCTGCTATAAATGTTAGGGAAAAATGTTAGGGAATTATGATACTTCAAGGATTAAATCAACGACTTCAAGGTAAATGAAAGAGCAAAGGAGAATTGTTATAAGAATCAGGATACGTATAATGTGAAGGACAAATGTATTACTACAGGTGGACAGTAATGTGGTAATTTTCGCATTCAAAGGTTGGCTAATCTGTACTTTCTAAAATTGCGTTTATCAGGTTTATGCATCGACACAGTTCACCGAGCGTTGGCGGGCGGCAGACGTCAGAACGTTTGCTGGCCTTGTTCTGTCTTTCTTTCATTTTTTCTTGTTGTCGCGACAATCTATGTAGGCTTTAGGCCCTACAACAGTATATTGTATACTACAATATACATTAGCAATACATTGCTAATTCTTGTTCTCATGTAGCTTGAGTGCCGCGTACTCACGCCCCAATTCATACGACAATTATCTAGGCCTTAGGCCTTAACATTTTTTAATGTAGCTGGAGTGTTGCACATTTGCGCCTCATTTGCCATGTAGCTTTCTTATACGACTCGGTTCATTCAAAATTTAAATGTCTTTCAGACATAGCCAACCTTAGCACTCTGATTTAAGTGTACTACAAAACTTAATAAATGTATTAAATACAGTCCACTATCGTCATTATTCTGCATCCTGGCAATAACACCACAAAGCACCATTCTTCCTAACATTTAAGGGTCCTACAGGACGAAATCTAACATTTTTTGGTCGCTCCGTGCCTGGATTCATCATTTACTTTTCTGCAACTTATTACAGCGGTTTCATCATTTTTTCTGCCCCAATTTCTGGCCATCACGGGCGATTCAGCATATTCGCTGATCCGACCGTGTCGGGACTTAGTCAGCATTTCTTTCGTCGCCATTGAGCCTCGTGACGACACCACTGCAAGACCATCCATGTGCTAGCGTCTACACACCAGATTGAGCAGTCATCTCTCCAGTCCCTGCGTGTTTGCCATCTACTCCACGGCCTCGACGCTCCAGGACATCGCATACCAGGTACGACGTCATTAACATCATTAACAGGTGCGTACAATGGCTGAAGAAGGCCTCAAAGTGTTGGTCAGAAAGAGAGGCGGCTTAATGTCTGCCATAGTGCGAATTAATTCGGCTATAATTAACTTTGATAAAAACACTAATACAAAACATTTTTTAACGGTTAGACTCGAAAGTCTAAAAAGTTTGGCAACAAAATACGATGAGGTACAGTCCGAAATTGAACTCATTTCTAAGGACATAAACGCTGCTCAAGAAGACCGAGTTGAGGTTGAAGAGCTGTTATATTCAACAGAAGCCAATATCTTGCAATTAATAGAAACTTTCAACGTTCAGACTGTATCTCCAGTATTAACGAGCAATATGCAATTAAAACCTATAAGTTTGCCCTGCTTCACAGGCAATATCTTAGAATGGCAACACTTTTGTTCAATGTTTCTGGACTTGGTGCACGCCAGATCTGATTTATCGTCAGTGCAGAAATTACATTATTTGTATTCATCTCTTAAAAATGGGCCGCTAGATCTAATTAAGGCATTACCTATTTGTAATGAGAACTATTCGATAGCGTTGAGTTTACTGTCCACTAGATATGACAACAAGTTCATACTAGCGAAGTATTATATTCAAAATTTGCTTGAAGTAAAGTCAACAATTAAGGACTCTGTCCAAAGTTTGGCATAATTCATAAATACACTAACGTCTTCAGTTAATTCGCTGGCGGCCATGCAACTGTCAGTGGATTCATTTGAGCTTATTACTGTACAATTATTGTCAGCAAAACTGGACCATACCACGTTTAAATAATGGAAGGAGTCTATAGACCACTATAATCTTCCTAACTTTCAAAGCTTCACTCAGTTTTTAAACGCACGTAGACAGTTGTTAGAAAATACATTACCTATCGATGCCGGACAGCAGCTCAACAAGCTAACTTTAAGGTTCAATAATAAATCTGACAAACATAAATCACGAAACTCTGCTGGCAGCACTGCATTTAAAAGTTATCACTCAGCTTCAAATAATTATTTATGCCCATGCTGCAAATCTAGTCATCCAATTTACATGTGTGACAAATTTCGTGCATTAAGCACATCAGAACAAGGGCAATTTATATTAAATCATAAACTCTGTACAAATTGTTTAGGACCAGATCATTTTTCATCTAATTTTAAGGTCAAACAATCATGTAAGATCTGTTCAAAACGACACCATACATTGCTGCACATAAATAATGTGTCAAAACCAGGTTCTGCCAGCAGCAGCAACTATTGTTCACTTAAATTACAGTCTAGAAACAATGTTCTCTTATCGACAGCACTTGTGTTTGTCATCGACCGGGATGGTAACAGACAACTTGCAAGAGTTCTATTGGATGCTGGGTCACAAGTAAATTTTTGTACGGAATCATTTGCTAAGAAATTACGGCTTAACGTGACTAAATCTAACATACCGATTACAGGTATTAATAATGCGGCGTGTTGTGCCACTAACTTGGCGTCTATTCGCATTATTTCTCGCTATCAAAGATTCAGCTTTGAAACAACATGTGCGGTGTTATCTGCATTAACCCATAAACTGCCGCACAATCTTTCGACATAAATCATTTTAATGTCCCAGATAACGTTTTTCTCGCCGATCCACATTTCAACATATCAGCTGATATCGACATACTGTTAGGGGCGCAATTTTATTTAGATTTAATTTTAGTTAACAAATATGTACGCGGTTCTCACTTTCCTGTTATACAAGAAGCAAAGTTAGGCTACATTCTAGCAGGCAATCTGCCCAAACACTGCCGTTATAAGGGTCCTGCTGTTTCGTTCCTGGCTAGGAACAACGACAGTCAAATTTTGGCGTCTCTTGAGAAATTCTGGGAGACCGAAACCGTCCCTGATAATGCACCCATTAGTAACGATTCAGCTTGTGAGGAGCATTTTGTTAAGTCCACTCATCGCAATGATGAGGGTAGGTTCGTTGTTTCGCTACCATTTAAGTCTGACAATCCCCAGTTGGGTGAGTCCTATGCTAACGCTGAAGCGAGATTCTTGAGTTTAGAACGCCGGTTCATGCGTGATTCTGAGCTTGCGCGCGAATACGCAAACTTTATTCAGGAGTATAAGGATCTTGGCCACATGACGCTTGTCGACGATTGTTCTATCACTTCCGGGGTTTCAAATACCTACTATTTGCCTCACCATGCCGTCTTTAAACATTCTAGTTCTACGACAAAACTTCGCGTCGTTTTTGATGGCTCGGCCAAAACTACCAATGGCTTTTCTCTCAATGATATTTTGTTGGTAGGCCCAAACGTCCAACAAGACCTTTTTTCTATTCTTTTGCGATTTCGTATGCACAACTATGTTCTCATCGCCGACATCGAGAAGATGTATCGACAAATTCTGGTATCTGATAAGGATTGTCATTATCAACGTATTCTGTGGCGTAACTCTCCCCTCGAACAGTTTAAACATTTTGTATTGCGAACTGTAACATACGGTACTGCTAGTGCTTCGTTTTTGGCTACTCGCTGTCTTATTCAGATTGGTAAGGATCATGAAGCTTCTTTTCCTGACGCTGTGTCAGCTATAATTAATGATTTCTATGTCGATGATTTGTTAACCGGTGCAGACACCATTTCTAATCTGACCAAGTTGAAATCTGACTTAGGTACGTTGTTGAGTCAATACGGCCTCACTCTGCATAAATGGGCATCAAATGAACCCAATGTGGTCGCAGATCATAATAAGTTATCACTCTCGTTAAACAAACAAGGTAATGTGCGTACGTTGGGCATTCTTTGGAATAACTCTACAGATTCATTTTTATTTGGCATCAAGTCATTCCCAGTTGAATCAAGCATCTCTAAGAGGAAAATCCTATCGATTATCGCGGGTATTTACGACCACTCGAACTCGTCGGTCCCATTGTTTTCCTTTACAAACAGTTTATGCAGCAACTATGGCTGTGCAATCTTGGTTGGGATGAGCCAATCTCCAGGGCTGAGAAAATTTCGGGCGCTCTTACCCCCGTTGAAATTCATTCCACTCTTAATTTCTTCATAAAACAATACCAATCAATCCACTTCGCTGCTGAGCTTAATTGTCTTCCTAATGGATCTTCTGTTTCTACCAGGAGTAAGTTGTCCTCTCTGGACCCGTTTCTTGATGAGTCTGGAGTCATACGCGTCGGCGGACGCTTACAGCAGTCGCAACTACCTTATGACAATAAGCATCCTATTGTCTTGCATCAATCGGCTCATATCATTCGCCTTATTGTTGAACTTATTCGTAGATGGGTCAAGTGTCTCAGGTTTAGTGCCAAACATCAGGTTCAAAGGCTTGGTATTTTGCCATCTCCTAGAGTCACTCCTTCGCGGCCGTTTCTATTCTGCGCAGTTGATTATGGTGGTCCCTTCATGATTCGTCATGGCGGGCAGAAATCTAGAACTCTGTCAAAATCCTATGTGTCTTTGTTCATTTGCTTAGCGACTAGGGCCATTCATTTGGAATTGGTTTCCGACCTTACGGCAAACGCGTTTATAGCTGCCTTACGTCGTTTCATGGCCCGTAGGGGCATACCCAGCCAGTTATATTCTGATAATGGCACGAACTTTAGGAAGGCCCGCAACGTTTTGCATGACCTTTACAAACTTTGGCATAATAAGGATGCCACCTCATCAATCCAATCATTTACGACCTCTCATGGTATTAAATGGTCATTTATACCTCCCTCGTCACCTCATTTTGGTGGTCTTTGGGAGAGCGGTATAAAGAGTTTAAAGTATCATTTGCGCCGCGTGGTCGGCAAGTATATACTCACCTTCGAGGAGTTTACGACGGTTTTGTCTCAGATAGAGGCATGTCTAAACTCACGTCCATTATTTGCCATTTCATCGGATGTAAATGATCCAGTGCCACTTACACCTGGCCATTTTTTAATTTGCGCACCATTAACGGCGATTCCTGATCCTGACTTATCTCACGTTCCCATCTCTCGTCTTGGACGTTGGCAACTTCTCCAGAAGTTTGTCCAAGTCATTTGGAAGGCTTGGTCTTGCGACTACTTACATCAATTACAACAACGTCACAAATGGAAATTCGTTAAGGAAAACGTTTCCATTGGTGACCTGGTTTTGCTGATTGAGGATAACTTACCTCCATTAGCGTGGAAATTTGGTGTAATTACCGCCACATTTCCGGCCCAGACAACTTAATTAGAGTAGTAGACATTCGCACGCCTACTGGTTTTTTTCGCTGACCAGTTCACAAGCTGTTTGTTGCCAGCGCGGGACGAGGCTTAGACGCAAGTTCAATATAATTACTTAGCACAATGCTATATTTCACTTGGCCACTGGCTTTCATTACCTTATTGTCTGACAATTTGGTCAACTTAATTGGTGATATATATCATCACAACATTTTTATGTTAACTTGCATCATTGCGTGTTTTCATACTAAATTCGTATGTGACTTGTAATTTTACAACCATGCACTATGTTATTATATCTATGCTTATCATATTGTTATGGTGGTATACTTTACTACTTTTGTATTTATATATTAATAATTTGTGAGACATACTATGTCTTTTACATACTTATATTTTGATATTGGTAATGGGTTATGTGTCATGTCATTGGTGGTATTGTTCTTATGTAAAAATTTTGTTATATAATATTCGGATGGTCTGCAGCTATACAAACCATGTATGCATTTTCTTGCACATTTTTGTCAACATGTGTGATATTTTATTACTCTATGAATTTATTTCTCGCAATTCTTCAACACATGTATTACATTTTGTATAAACACATTTGTTGTACTTGTCACTTATGCTATTGTGCCTTGTATTCATGTATTTGTAATTATCTAAACCGATTTCTATTGCATTTATTATGTATAACTTGTATCTATGTAAAACACATTGTTTTACCCGCATCTACTGTCTATAACCATAAGCCACGCCTATATTTTTACATTGTGTATTTTGTATTTTGTATTTTGTGATCACGTATTGCACAATTATTATTCATGCTTTAATTATGACATACATGTCATTACACTTTGTGCTTGCAATCAGTCAACAATGTATAATTTGTTTTCACATAACAATTTATTGTACATTCCTGAAACTTCAGGTATAGCATGCATCGTTCAATTATAAAGCGTCATGCTAAATCTATGTCTTTACATGTATAATATTATAATAATTTGTCTGTTCATTTTACACTCAATACTATTGTATAGGTCAACTGACCTTGACTGGTTCAAGCTAACCATTATGACTTGCATAAATATTACAATTTGTATCGGGCCCATCATGTGATGAGTCACCGATTATTATTCATTATTAAACATTGTCAAACTATGTATTTTTCATGTTTTATATTGTTTTATTCTTCGTATTGTTTAATATTTAATATATTGTTTTATATTGTATACATACAATATATATTGGCAATAAATTGATAATTTTTGCATTTATACTCATGTATAAATGAGGTTGCAAGCCAACTGTGGCCTGCTCAACTCTTATCATCATCACTCAAGTTTATCTCTAAACAGTTAATGTCATAACTGTTATCTAACATTTCAATCTCAAGGTTCAATACAATTTATTGAGGTTGACCTCTATTATTAAGAACACACTGGGTTTTCGTACAATAAGTTATTAAAATGTATTAAAAAATCTTTTGATTTTTTGCGGGCAGTTATGGACAGTAATGTGGTAATTTTCGCATTCAAAGGTTGGCTAATCTGTACTTTCTAAAATTGCGTTTATCAGGTTTATGCATCGACACAGTTCACCGAGCGTTGGCGGGCGGCAGACGTCAGAACGTTTGCTGGCCTTGTTCTGTCTTTCTTTCATTTTTTCTTGTTGTCGCGACAATCTATGTAGGCTTTAGGCCCTACAACAGTATATTGTATACTACAATATACATTAGCAATACATTGCTAATTCTTGTTCTCATGTAGCTTGAGTGCCGCGTACTCACGCCTCAATTCATACAACAATTATCTAGGCCTTAGGCCTTGACATTTTTTAATGTAGTTGGAGTGTTGCACATTTGCGCCTCATTTGCCATGTAGCTTTCTTATACGACTCGGTTCATTCAAAATTTAAATGTCTTTCAGACATAGCCAACCTTAGCACTCTGATTTAAGTGTACTACAAAACTTAATAAATGTATTAAATACAGTCCACTATCGTCGTTATTCTGCATCCTGGCAATAACACCACAAAGCATCATTCTTCCTAACATTTAAGGGTCCTACGGGACGAAATCTAACAACAGAACAGGGAAATTATCAAAATAAGAACAAATGTATAATATAACCAAGTGATAAAAAAAAAAAAATTTTTTTGACCAATACTTGTAAGCTGAAGATAGGACTAACGATGAACATAGTCTAGACCAACACACCAAAAAACCATTAGATTGAATAAATAATAAAGCAGTAGTTTTATAATTAAACCAAGTTAGGTGATAATTTCATCAAACCACAGAACTTGTTTTTCTCAAATTATCAATTTTGAGAGGGGAGCATATGTAACATCACAAAATGTTCCATAACAATAATGAACACTAGAAGGGTGAATAATACCAAAAGAACTATAAACGAGTAAACAGAAAGAATATAACAGTGAAAATAATAAACCAACAAAGAAGAAAAGATAGGACAGGATCGAGTCCCACTTTATAGTGTTTATGTTCAATTCAACCACGAATTGAGAAGTTTTGTGTAAGAGACAACAATCTTAAATTTCTCATTAATAACTCAAATCTTTCATTGTAAATCAATAGCAAATAAATCTCCTGTAAACTAAATATGTAAAGCTCTTGTATAGTTTTCCTTATTTCTTTTTAACATGATAGTGTTTTTAGGCTGGGGGTCATTCCACAAAATGCGTGATGCGTCATCGAAAAATGTGACGCTTCCACACTTTCGATTCCCCACAGTCTAGAAATTTTTTGTTTACAAAACATTATCATGCTTCGATGTTTCGGTGTCGTCGAAATTCTTTGTGCGCACGCGCGTGTGTACGGGGGGAGAGAGAGATTTGTTATACAACTGGACAAAAACTGTCCCGTTTTACAAACGCGTCGCATCGAACAAAGAGCTGAGTCGGCGGTTCGATAAAGGGCGTTACTTTTTAAAATAGATATTGAGTAAGTTTATGTTAATTACTTTTACCAACAATATCACAAAGCTCCAGAAGTTTCACAGCACACTTAGCGAATCTCGCGGCACTCAATGGGTCTAGAGGGTACTTGAGTACACGGCCTTGGCAGGAACGCACGTGCTCAGCTAACCGAGACACTCTCGACTGTTCGACAGCGTTCCGTATTGTCGTTGCAATACCTTACGCCTTCAAACTTATCATACTTTACTTGGTATGCGTTCGGATTATCGCACCTCCAGATTTTCGGTTACCGAATTTCGCAATTGTGATTATCGAAATATTCGACAACGGACTTGTATTGCTATGTTTTAATCTATCAAGCCTCCACTGTTTAAAGATTTGACTTATCGGGTACCAGTTTTCAAAAATATTTTCTCTAGTTCCTTGGTGTAAATGTTTCCATGCGTTAGAAATAACTGCAGATAAGACCGTACAAGTAGACTCATTCTAATGCGTTATTCACTTTCTGCGTGGTATTGCTGATAGCGCATTATGGCACGCGTTAATTGCCTGCTCAGTAAATAATTAATAACCAAGCTTCTGTCGCGTATGCAGCGTTGAGGTAATTAACACAGAGTGTCACGGAGCAATTCATTATAATCTCGCACTCGCTACTCAACAGTAAATAGTAGCTACACATCCGCTTAATACACGTCTCTGCTGAGCTGTACGCTGTACGTATTGTAAAATAATGAACACTACAGGCAAAATAAATACTACAGCGTTGCACTCACCCTTCAAAGTATAAGACTAAAATGATATTAATTATCATTATCATCAACATCACCTTCATCGTTACCTTCCTTCCGTCTTCTTTATTTTCTTCTTCTTCTTTTTCTTCTTCATCTTCTTCTTCTTCTCCCCCTCCCTAAGACACACATCTTGTTGCGTTTTCAATCCATGGTACAGCTGACACTATACTACCTCCAGTCTCCACTTAACAACTTAAAATGACTAGCTGCAAGGTGGGAAGGAGTGTTGTTTTGAATGCTCGCGTGTAAGTGTCGCGTTGTTACTGACTGGAATCTGTTCATCTCAGCAGAATGTTGTATAGCCCCAAAAGTAGGCGGACTGGGGTTTTTACTGATACGACTGTGAGCCGTATCCACAGGACAGCACAAGATATTCGAGCATCCTTCCAGTGCGCTACATTCCCGTCACTGATACCAAAATTGTATTAGTACTTAGAACCTACTGGCGAAATAACTTACGACATATGTACTTAGGAAATTACGCGTGCGATTTCAGATGACATAAGATTCATTTAATTTGACTTCGATATGTAGGTTGTAGCATCACGATATGATACAAAACAGGAAACTCAAATTAATTACAAAATATTTAGGGAAATTAATCAAATAGATAAATACTATGTAACTGAATGAGGAGTGCAATAGAGAATGAGTGATCAAATAAGAACAACCAAAAATAATTATATAAAGGAAGAATTATAATAACTAAACCAATAAACCATGAATAATAAATAAAGAATAAGTGTTACAGATGCATGAATAAATTAAAAACAGGAATTAGCCTTGCAAACAAACATAATAAGTAACTTGACAAAACAGACATAAAAAGGGACTAGACTGGACGGTGTCTTTGACACAATAATTACCCAACAGATTAGGGAAGTGATTTTATATATCTTGTTATAATATTGTAAATAGTAATGCTTTAGTATGCAAGTGAGAGATGTATTTAGGGTTAAGAAAAATCATTTGTATAACCAGCCTAAAAGTCAAGCTAGGTTTTAAACCTAAGACTGTATTTGTATTTAGCTCACAGATAGTGTCATGGTAAAGACAAGATAATTATTTTTATAATTGTGTTTATTCGAATAGAAAAGTGATATATAGAGATAATAAAACATTGCAAATGACACAGTGTAAACAATGATAAAAATGTAAAATATTGTGAACCAAGCATGACCAGAAGGTGAGAATGGCATGTATTTTATATGAAGTGAACAAATAACAATAAAATCCACTTCATTAGTGCAAGTGACGATATAAAATTAAGTGAAATAAAAGCATAAACGGGATTATGTAAAATAATCAGAAAAAGTAACGTTATATTAAAATCTAATATTTACTGGAGGCAGATAAAACAGTCCTGAGACCGAAAAATACACCAACAAACCAAGGCCTCTTATAGATGAATCTAAAATTGATTGTTACAAGCAAGAAAGCTTTGTCTAATGTTGGCGTCCCATGAAGAAGGAACAACTGGAATTCGTTGCCTATCCAAACAAGATTAAATAAGAAGAGTGTAGTAAAAAAGACAAGCAAAGTTATAGAAATTATCAGTAAACTAACGTACAAGTTGTGTTCAACCCACCTGAAGAAGAAAAATTGAAAGTACTATCCTAACTGGTGTAATATATCTCGAATTTGGTGAGATCGTTTTTATTACACTATCCACGTTTTACACAACACTTCAATATAAACTAAATAACGAACACATTTAGTGTGATTACATTTATAAACATAATCTATGATATACAAAGTGAATGACATAAACTTATTTTGAACAAACAAAAGTGTAGAACCCATATAAATTTTATTAAGCCTTCAGTTCTGTGAATACGTCTTAAGGCAATATGGCGTCTCTCTGTTTATTTCAATGCTGGTGAAGATGGACAGCAGCGCCATGTTGAGAATTCATGAACTATGAACTAAATAATGAACAATTAAATTTTTTTTCTTTTTTTTTCTTTTGTCAATTGTATTCTTAATGTCTGAAAATTAATTATTTCCATAATATTGTTTTATTAATGTTATATTTGTAATGTGTAATATTAAGTTGTAAAATTATCTAATTGATTTCTCTTGTATAATCACAAGAACTCACATACAACCATCATACTCAAACAACAATTATTTACTACATGTTCAAATCTTTTATTCATGTATGTTATTAGTATAATACTTGTTAGGTGAATTTATAATATTACTAAAGACTATTTTTTCTGTTTGTTAAAACCCTGAGATATACAATTTTTTTCATGCATCCGAGAGGTAGATGGAGCTGAAACCTTAAAAAAAAGAAAATGATTTGTTAATTAATAATTAATAAAAAAAGGGGGAAACTTATTATAATAAGAAAAGCAGGAATAAATATTTAATGATTCAGAGCAGCAAAAGAAGTGTGTTCTCATTTGTAGTGTAATTATAGGAATACACATTTAAACAAATTAATTTCACATTTATTAGAGTATATTTTGTATTAAAAATTAGGATCCCAAGAACTTTGGGCATCGAAGGTGTTAAAAGGTTAGTATAACCATAGCAGTTACATACCCTAATTATACACATTATATTTAAGAAATATGAAGTAAATTAAATAATATTACAAAATTGGCACCAACAACGTGGGGCTCTACAAAATACTACTGTGACATTTGAAAATTAATTAATTAAACAACATCACATTACAAGGTTTACAACAAATGACCAAATGGGAAGTTTACATGCTTTTCTAAAAATTTTGGACGTCGTTGACGAAAAGACTTGTGATCTCGATATATTTATATCAGTTAGACAATAAAAAAGTTGCAGTACATTATTTTTGCCTCTAAAATAAGTTTGAATTGATAACCGGAAGGCGAAATGACGCCAGGCAGGTAAAATATAAACTGGAGAGGAGACACAGAAAAGATGTGAGAAATAGAGAACTTGACTTGTAGAACGACTAACTGGAAAAACAAAAAGTCCTTAAATATAAATGAGTACAGGCCTGTGATGAATAATGTTATTGGTTTATTTATGTAACGGATTGAAAACAATTAAGGACATAGAAA